>CM043702.1:102551587-102959087 GCA_023935145.1 Bretschneidera sinensis
AAAGAAGTGCGCACAGCTTTGAAGGGTCCAACATCAGTGTGCGCCATAGCCTTGCTCCTCTCAAGTCGTGGCACCTAGCAAGTGAGGATGCTGGAGGAAGGCCAAGGCTGCGACGCCCCCTATCCAAGGCCACGGCGCCCAGAAAGTGGTGAAAAGGTGTTTTGCCCAAGGCCGCAGCGCGCCCTGTTGGAGGCCTAGGCGCTAGGCACACTGATGCACACATGATTAACTTGATTCAGCCTTTTGTTAAGTGCGTGGGCACAAGTCCAAAATGTACAACATCACTTAGGATTGATTGAGGGTGATGGTTGATTGGTCATCAAGATCTAAGGGTGGAGAATGACACTCAAGATTGGTCAAGAAGTTGGTGCACTATATAAAGGGTCACCTAGCTTCATTCTCATCAATGATTTGAGAGATTACAAGAGTTGTGACACACAAGTGATCAATACAAGAGATAATTGTGTGGGAGTGCAAAGACACAAAACACAAGAAGGACTCATTGTAGTGAGGCTGGTTGAAACAAGAGAGGAGTATAGATAAGATAGAGAGAATTGTAATAGTTCTTATCTTCTTCCTTTCTTCTCTTCTTTGTTTCTTCAAGAACTTAGGTTTCTTGGAAAGGGTTGCTGTGATTGTAAATAACCATTGATTTAGTGCAGAGAGTTCAGAGGAACTCACGGGGATGTAGACTATTGTCGAACCTTAATAACAAATCGCTTGTCTTCTTTCTTTCTTTGATTTCTGTTCCTGTTTCCAATTCTTAATCTTTACAAGTCATTCTAGACTTGGGTGTTTAGAAGATCACCACCTAGGCATCTTGTCAAGGTGATTTCCAACAGTGGTATCAGAGCTTTGGTGGGAGGGTTTCGGAGCAAGAACAAGAAGGTGACGGAGTCAAGACTCCAAGAATCAAAGATCAACTTCTTCGGTGATTCAAGAACGGAGTAAAGATCAAGATCAGATCGTGTTCTTGAGGGTGATTCAAGAATGGTGTTAAGATCCATCTTCGATTGTGTTCTTGAGGTTAAAGAAAGCATTTGTGGGTATTGCATAAATCTGGGATTTTCTCCGCAAAGATGGCTTCAAATTTCTCTGTTGAGAAGTTTGGTGGAAAGGGAGATTTTTCCCTATGGAAGTGAAAGATCAAGGCTGTTCTTATGCAATAGAAGATGGACTTGGCTATTGGAGAAGATGATGCTTTTCCAGCAAGTACCACAGAGGACCAGCGGAATAAGATGAAGAAAATGGCATACAACACCATCTTCTTGCACTTGTCGGATAATGTCACAAGGGAGTGCGGAGACTCGAGAGATCCAGCTGCAATTTGGAAGAAACTAGATGAGTTGTTTCTTGCTAAGTCTCTCCCTAATAAGAGGTATCTTCGTAAATGAATCTTTGCTTTTAAATTTGATCATAATAAAGAGTTGCAAGATGATCTTGATGCCAAGATGAGGAGTGCATCAAGTGGAGAAGGGTTGTTCATTAAAAGAAGGCCAACAACTCGGTATGGCAGCAACATCCATGGCTACTACCAGGACAGAGGTAGAGGAGAGAGCCATAGGAGAGTGAACAACAATATACATGGCTACTACTGGGACAGAGGTAGAGGAGAGAGCCATGGGAGAGTGCACAACAACATACATGGCTACTATCAGGATAAAGATAGAGGAGAGAGCCATGGGAGAGTGCACAACAACATATATGGCTACTACCGGGACAGAGGTAGAGGAGAGAGCCATGGGAGAGTGCACAGCAACATACATGGCTACTACCAGGACAGAGGTAGAGGAGAGAGCCATAGGAAAGCACACTTCAAACTGAGATTTGGAGGGAATAGATGTTATTACTGCACAAGGAGGGTCACTTCAAGAAAGATTGCAAGATGATGAGGGATAAGGGAAGAATCCATACCAAGAATGGAGAGGCTTCGGTTGCCAAGACAAAATAGCAAGATGGTGATGTTCTTGTTATGTGCTTGGATATGAGTAAGGGGTAAGAAGGCAACAGGAAATGGATCTTGGATACTGGGTGCATTCATCACATGTGCCCTCACCGGGATTGGTTCAAGAATTTCAAGGAAACCAATGATGAAAGGGTTTTCTTGGGGAATGAAAATTCTTGCCAAGTGAGGGGGATAGGAGACATCCAGTTGAGGATGTTTGATGGAATGACAAGGTTGTTGAGGAATTTGAGATATCTTCCGGATGTGAAGAGGAATTTGATCTCATTGGAACAGCTGGATTCCATAGGGTACGCATATAAAGCAGAGGGAGGAAAGATCAAGGTGGCTAAGGGATCTTTGGTAATGATCAAAGCAACAATAAAGGATGTTCTCTGTGAGATGATCGGAGACACAGACATCAAGGATCAAGCAGCAAGTAGCAAGCTTGATGGCTGAGATGGAGAAGGCAACCCATTGGCACAATCGCTTGGGACACATAAGCGAAAAGGGCCTACAAGTTCTCAGCAAGGATAGGTTACTTGATGGAGACAAGGTAGAAAGACTCGATTTTTGCAAGAGCTGTGTTCTTGGGCATCAACATCAGGTCAGCTTCAACACCAGAGTGCACAAGTCTAAGGGCATTCTTGACTACATTCATACGGACCTTTGGGGACCAGGAAGGACACCAACACAGTGAGGTAACATTTACTTTCTGTCTTTAATTGATGATTACTCAAGAAAGGTTTGGGTTTATTTGGTTAAAAATAAATCAGACGCTTTGAATAAATTAGTGGTGTGGAAAAAGCTGGTGGAGACTCAAAGGGGCAGGGTAGTTAAGGTGTTAAGTACCGATAATGGCTTAGAAATTTTTAACCAAGAACTTGATCAATTCTGTAGGTTAAATAGCATTCTAAGACATAGAATAGTTGTGAAAACCCTTCAGTAAATTGGAGTTGTTGAAAGGATGAATATAACCCTTATGGAAAAAGTTAGGTGCATGTGAGATGGATCCAGATTACCCAAATGTTTTTTGGGGGAAACGGTGTCTATTGCTGCATACTTGGTTAATAGATCATCCTCTAGGGCTTTAGACCTTAAGACTCCCATGGAGATGTGGAGTGGAAAACCCCGTGAATTAAGCAACTTTAGGATTTTTGGGTGTGCTGCATTTGCACATCAAAAGGATGATAAACTTAGCCCAAGGTCTAGAAAATGTGTATTTCTAGGGTATGGTGATGGGGTTAAGGGATATAGGTTGTGGTCCTTAAAAAAGAAGGGCATGAAACTCATAATAAGTAGGGATGTTATTTTTAATGAATTTTTATTTCCCTACTTGGAGAAAACTAACCTTGCAGGGGCTAGTGAGCAAACTAGTTTGGAATTTGTGGAGCATCGCATCAAGGAGAATTTGGTTTAGCTAGAACAAGGAAGGCAAGAGGTTTCGGACCAGGTAGAGCCCATTAATAAAGTTTATGCTCAGGGCACTCAAGAGGAGGCTGAACTGGAAGAGGTTGATGCAACAAGTCAGAATGACTATCAGCTCACAAGGGACCAGGAAAGGAGGGTTGTTAGACCACCTTTGAGATATGGGTTTGCGGATGCTAATGTAGCAGCTCCTTGGATAGAAGAAGAGGTTGAACCAGAAACTTACACAGACGCCATGGAGTGTAAGGATTCATCAAAGTGGCAGCTAGCTATGGAGGAAGAAATGGATTCTTTGAAGAAGAACAATTCTTGGGAATTGGTGCCCAAACCAGAAAAACAAAGAGTTATGGATTGTAGATGGATCTACAAGATCAAAGAAGGGAATACTCCAGAGATGAAGTCCGGTATAAAGCTAGGCTGGTGGCGAAGGGGTTCACACAAAAAGAAGGCATAGATTTCACCGAAATCTTCTCACCGGTTGTGAAGTACAAGATAATACGGATAGTATTGGCAATGGTGGTCCAATTCAATTGGGAAATTGATCAAATGGATGTGAAGATAGCGTTCTTACATGGAGGGCTTGATGAGACCATCTACATGAGGCAACCTGAATGCTATGAGGAAGGAAGATAGGGAGAGTTGGTGTGCAAATTGAAGAAATCTCTGTATGGCCTGAAGCAATCACCTCGGCAATGGAATAAGAGGTTTGATTCCTTTGTGATCAGCTTGGGTTTCATAAGGAGCTACTATGATTCGTGCTTGTACTACAAGGGGCAGAAGGTTGAGGAAGTGGTGATCATCCTCATCTATGTTGATGATATTTTGCTGGTTGGGAGCAACATAGAGAGGATAAGAAAATTGAAGGCTCAACTCAGTGAGGAGTTTGAGATGAAAGATCTTGGCCATGCACAGAAGATCCTAGGGATGTGTATCATCCAGGAAAGGGAGAGAAACGGATTGAAGATCTCTCAAACCTCCTACATAGAGAAGATGATATCTAAGTTCTCTATTGAAGATAGCAAACCAGTGAAGGTTCCCCTTGCGGGACATTTCAAGTTCTCCAGTGATCAATGTTCAAGATTGAAGGCAGAGAAGAAGGAAATGGAAAAAGGTCCCTTACTCTAGTGCGGTTGGTTCAGTTATGTTCACCATGGTAAGCACTAGACCAGATATTGCTCATACAATAAGTGTCCTCAGTAGGTTTATGAGTAATCCCGAAAAAGAGCATTGGCTTGGGATGAAGTGGTTGCTGAGGTACTTGAAAGGAAGCACATAAGTAGGGCTAATTTATGAGAAGAGGGGTAAGTCCATCTGTCTTGAAGGTTATGCGAATTCAGACTATAGAGTAGACCGAGATAAAAGGAGATCGACTACCTCTTACTTCTTTAACTTAAACAGATGTTGTGTAAGTTAGAAGGCTCACTTGCAGCCGATGGTAGCACTCTCACCAACCGAGGCTGAGTACATAGCAGCAACAGAAGCCATCAAGGAGGCAATGTGGTGCAAAGAGTTGTTGGAAGAGTTGAAGGTCCTAGAAGAGCAGGTTATGGTGTTTTTGGATAGTCAAAATGCATTGCACTTGTGTAAAAATCCGGTGTTCCATGAGATGACAAAGCACATGAATGTTCGGTATCATTTCATTCAAGAAAATGTTACGGAATGATGCATTCATGTGGACAAGGTAGTCACGGAGGAAAATCCTACAAATTTAGGCACCAAGGTTCTACCTCTAAGTAAGTTCAATCATTACCTTAGACTACTTAGGATTGGAGTGGGTTGATTGATGACTCAAGATGAGTTTGGATCCTGAAGTTCTCTGCACAATGGTTCGGGTTTAAACGCTTAGACAAAGATAGAGATTGTTGGTATTTATATAAGGTTTAAACATGGTTTAAACATGGTTAAGGTTTAAACAAGAGATGGAAGAATGAATTTCAGCATGTTAAAGGAGTGCACACAAGTGTGCGCCTCACTTTGGGTGTGTGCACACCTCTCATTTCAGGAAGACAAAGAAGTGCGCACAGTTTTGAAGGGTCCAACATCAGTGTGTGCCACAGCCCTGCTCCTCCCAGGCTATGGCATCCAGCAAGTGAGGATGCTGGAGGAAGGCCAAGGCCGCGACGCCCCCTACCCAAGGCTGCGGTGCCCAGAAAGTGGTGAAAAGGTGTTTTGCCTAAGGCCACAGCACGCCCTGTTGGAGGCCTAGGCGCTAGGCACACTAATGCACACATGATTAACTTGATTCAGCCTTTTGTTAAGTGTGTGAGTGCAAGTTCAAAATGCACAGCATCACTTAGGATTGATGGAGGGTAATGGTTGATTGGTTATCAAGATCTAAGGATGGAGAATGACACTCAAGATTGGTCAAGAAGTTGGTGCACTATATAAAGGGTCACCTAGCTTCATTTTCATCAATCATTTGAGAGATTACAAGAGTTGTGACATACAAGTGATCAATACAATAGAGAATTGTGTGAGAGTGCAGAGGGACTCATTGTAGTGAGGCTGGTTGTAAAGGAGAGGAGTATAGATTAGATAGAGAGCATTGTAATAGTTCTTATCTTCTTCCTTTCTTTTCTTCTTTGTTTCTTTAAGAACTTAGGTTTCTTGGAGAGGGTTGCTGTGATTGTAAAGAACCATTGATTTAGTGCAGAGAGTTCAGAGGAACTCACGGGGACGTAGGCTATTGCCGAACCTCGATAACAAATCGCTTGTCTTCTTTCTTTCTTTGATTTCTGTTCCTATTTCCGATTCCTAATCTTTACAAGTCATTCTAGACTTAGGTGTTTGGAGGATCACCACCTGGGCATCTTGTCAAAGTGATTTCCAACACAATGAAAAGACAAAGGAATTATAAACAATTGTAGTTCCTTCCTTAGATCGTTGATCACCTGACTAATTGATTTCATGAGTCTTTGAATGTCATTATTAGTTGTTTCATCTCAGGTTGTGGTTGTAGCTGTTGGTTGCACTTTATTTTGGCGCTATACAGTAAGTTGGATTAGTTGAACTTTATTTTACTGGAAGTCTTGCTTGTATATTGTAATTAACATTTGTTGTTTTTATGTAAAACATGAATAAATCTTATATAGTCTCATTGGAGAGTAGGTGCACGACTCGTCAACTTTCTCTTCAAGAGATTATACAAGATTTTCAACTGCAACATGAGGAAAAACATTTGTAACAACAAAAAAGTCCAATCCAACGAGAACACAACTTACTCGAAAACAAACGGAGCCATGAATGGTATAGAAAGACTTTTTGACCAACTTTAAACTCCTTCCTATAGATTACTTGAACTGAGCTAACCTAATTGCTATCCGAAATAAGATAAATCACTCCAACTTCAAGAAGTTTGAGGATCTCCTTCTTCACTATATCCATCATGGGTGGGTTCAATCTTCTTTGCGATTGACTGGAGGGTTTTGCTTCCTCTTTAAGTAAGATACGATGCATACATGTAGATGGGCTAATTCCTTTAATATCCACAATTTTCCAACCAATAGCCGTCTTATGCTCCTTAAGGACCTGCACAAGCTTTTCTTCTTGTGGTGCACTAAGTTTACTGGAGATGATCACTAGTAACATTCCTCTATCTCCAAGGAACACGTACGTGAGGTGATCGGAGAGAGGCTTCAAATCTGGAATAAGGGCCTGCAAAACAAAGGGTAAAGATCTCTCAATAGAAACCGGTAACATAATACAAAGGCCGTTACCTTACTGCTGTAACTTCGAAAAATCATTCAACGCTGCAACAGTTTCCTACAAATCAGTACTAAAGGCCCAAGCATATTGATTGCTACTCATTTGCTCGGCCCAATATCTCCAAGGCCGAGCATATTAACTGATACTCACATACTCTACCCAATATCTCTAAGGCCGAGCATATTAATTGAGGCTCATACACTCGGCCCAATATATCCATATTGACTGAGGTTCATATGGTAAGACCATTGCCTCTAAGGTCGAGCCCTACTATACTTCCTTAAACCACATAAATGTACTTAAGGAAGTGAGTGGCCTTTGATACAACCAATAAATACACCCAATAGCAAGATGACACGTGGACATACCTAAGTCCAATAACAAGATGACATATGGATACCCCTAGGTCCAATAAGAAAATGACACGTGGATAGCCCTAGGTCCAATAACAAAATGACACATGGACAGCCCTAAGTCCAATAAACAAGACGACATATGGACATTCTTATGTCCAATAGCGAGACAACATATGGACAACCCTAGGTCCAATGACAAGATGACACAGGACATCCCTAGGTCCAGCATTAAGACAACACGTGGACATTCTCATATCCAATGGTGAGATGACACATGGATAAGCTATTGACAACCCCACAACTATTCCCAAACACCCCCGCACAGACCTACAAGCATGATTCCAAGAATCATGACCCTCCTTGGGCACTCGACCATACATACTGACAGAGGGACAGGATCTCTGGGATTGCACCATCCTAACCACATGGGAAACATCTCCTCTAAAACACTATAAAAGGATCAAGGTATGCAAGCACAAACCCATCTTCATTTATTTAAGTTCATTTACTAAAAACACTAGTATCATAATTCTCTCCATTTTTCCAAAACCTTATGCTGACAAAAGCATCGGAGTGTCCTCGGAGGCATCACCCCCCCTCTCCTCCGATGACTCTCTAGTTCACCCCTACTTTCTTGTGTAGGCCTCCTTAAAGCACCGACCTCCGACTGTGCAATATATTTTCGGCATCAACAGTAGTAATTTGGAAAAATACTTATATAAATGAGAAACATAAACTCTTACCTGAAGGTAAGAGAAAGAAGAGTAAGAACATTATCCCAAAGACCTTTTTCTCCATGCTTCCTTTAATTAGTTCTTGCTTATCAAACCAGATTAACAATTAATCACAAATATGGTTTTCTAACATGTTAGACCCTTACTTATATAAAAAGTTCATGAACCCATGCATCTATATTAATGTAAAGGTCTATTTCCTCTAAATTTATGTGATTTTCTATTAAATGTTAACTAAATTAAGTAACTTAATCTCATGTTGTAATCGTTGTGGTATAACATCATAATAACCTTTTCTTTTCTTTTGAAAATTACTCCTTTTCAAGGAGGACTATTTAACTAAATTGTAGTGGAGTTGAAGAACTTGTTTGATCATCAATCTTACAGATTCTTCACTTAAAAGCTAGATATTTACACAATTTGTAGTCATCTAAAGTTAAATATTAACATAATCTGAACTTATATAACAAAGATTTTGAATTTAAATTTCATTTTATTTCTTAACTACAATTTTTTTTTATTAGAACGATGTTATGTATAAGTACAATGATTGATCTGATCATAATATAAGCCTATAATCCTTTTACTACCTCATATAGAAGGTTACAATACTAACATAACCCACCTATAATGGGAAAAAATAACCAATATAAAAATTGGACAAATAACTCACATTATGGTGGGAATCAAACCTGAAAACTTGTGATTCTAGAGTTTCAACTTTATCCTTTTTAATTGCAAATTTATTAAATATTTATGTCTGCGTTAATTAACTAGATTGAAGAGAGCTTTAATCACATGTTAGCTAGCATAAAACATTCTTATCATGACCAATCATTAAAAAAAAACTGGACTCTCAGCGACGACCATATCAATCACTAATATTATAATATCCATCGCTAATACATCTCAGCAATAGCACCTTGTTGCTGATCGATCCGTCGCTAATTAAATTGGGAGCCATTGATTAGGAAATATCAAAGTTTAATAACTTCCAAAATGTTCAAGGTGAATGGCCATAGACTTAAGCCTTTCTATGAAGGGTTCCAAGTAGAGAATGTGGCAAAATTGGACCTTGAGGATCCGATTTATACTCATTGAAGAAGAAAGTATTGAGTCGAGCCGATGATAATATTCCTCCTTATTTTTGCATTTATATTTTGGTTATTTTTGCATTTTCTTTGCATTTCACCTTACATTGGGGACAATGTAAGTTTTAAGTGTATGGGAGGGGATTTAGGTTATGTTTTAAATTTGCTTCTAAAAAAAAAAAGAGTTTGCTTTTTGTTTTTGGGGTTTTCAACAATTTTTAGTTGTGTATGACATGAGCAAGATTCAATTAAGCTTGAAAAAATTCATAACATGATTGAATAAGTAATCTTCCAACTTAGAATTAATTTAGTCCAGTTATTTTCCTTGAGAATGGTAGCGACTAAATTTAGTAGACAAAAGTTGGTGAGATTTTGAGCCTTAAGACTGACACATCTATATCAGTCTCTCTATTTTCTTTCATGTGAGATATTCTTCCATGGATTTGTTTCTCTAGAACTTGCCTTGATTCTCTTCGAGGTCATATTGACACATGCATGCATGAACATGATTAAGGCCCTCTTTGTTATAAGCTACATAAGCCAAATAACCTACCTTGTATTTAATTTTTTTCCTTTGTTGAACTCCTTTGAGCTTTATTGGTTTTTTTTTCATTTACTGTGAACCCACGTTAGAACCTTCAAACCCGAAAAACAATGCCTTTACCCAAGCCGTAGAGCTGGTGGAGCATTGTTCATCATTATGATATGTATGGGTGTGCAAGAAATAAGTGTGGGGTGTCTGGATTCGTGAGTTCCATTGTTGATGTAATATTGTTCAAAAGAAAAAGAAAGAAAGGAATTGATGGAAGAAATTGCTTTTAATGTTACAAATTGTCCATGTTCATAATTCCTTCTAAAATTCCAAGAAAGAGGTCTGTTTATACGTGATATATACGAAAGTGGAAGCTATTGCGAAGGATTGTTCCCTATTGCAAACGATAAATGTTCCTTTAAACAATCTCTTTTTCAATGTAGGAGTTTTACATGGTTTCAATGCTTTAAAGTCAAATCAAAGAAGCTACTGAATGGAGTGATTGGTTTTACATGTCTTATATATTCAAGCTTGAGTTGATTCATTTTTGCTCCACTAGTTTCGATGGCTTTTGAGCTACATTCCCAAATATTTCCCACCTTGATCCTAAACCCCATTACAACCCTTGAAAAGTTCTTATGATTCGTGTTATGCATGTGATCCCAGTGGTGGAGAATGAGAAGATATGCAAGCCTATGGTAGATCATTTCCATTGGAATGAATTTGAGAAAAACACATGCCCTTCAAACACATGAGAGTTGAGTGTTTATTTCCGGGAGGGTCTACATATTTATTTTACTCTATAATTGAGTGAAAATGCTTACTAAGTAATTCTAAGTTGTTTAAGAATGTTTGTTCATGATATGTTATGAGTTTTGAAGAGCTTGGTTGTTCTTTGTTGATGACGTTGCAACCTTGGTGTTTTTGGGAAAGTGAATTTGAGTTTTGCCCGAGGACGAGGAAAAGATAAGTGTGGGGGAATTTGATGAGAATGCAAAATGTCATATTTTTCTCCCTTAATGTTTAGTTTTTTTTATACTCATTTGGTGCCTAAATGTACTCGTTATTCTTATATTTTGATTTAGGGTGCAAATGGAGGCGTTAAGTGCAAAAAAAACTAATTGGGCGATTACGGACATTTTTGACATCGCTTTGTAATATGGGCATAACTCTCTCATCTGAGCTCTAATTGAAATGTTTCAAGATTCTGTGGAACGCCAAGAAAAATCTTTAAAACTTTCATGTTTTGAGTTTTGAGAGATACTGGCTGCATCAAGGTTGAAACGGGCTTGGAGTTGCTGCACCTGCACTGTTGCAGTTTTGGAAAGTCCTATAGCCTGCAATTCTAATATGTTGATTTGACGCAGTTTATTTTTGGAAGTTTCCAGATCTGGTGCACAAAAGTTCATACTGAAAACACCAGTTTCCTAGTTGCATAAGGAATTTATTTTATTTTTAATATTTTCTTTAAATTAGTCATATTTGGATATTGTTATTTTAGGATAATATTTAGAATATTTTAGGAGACTTTTTAGGGTTTCTACTACTGAAAATAACATGTATAAGAGGGGAGAAATCATCAGACTTGAGGGATATTTCTCTCTCCCCTCTTCTCTAACTTCTCCTTCGAATTTTCATCGTGGCCCTGCGTGGCTAAACTTTTATAATTGGTCGAAGGAAATGGAACCCTCAGAATCAATAAAACTGTGAGATCTAATCTATTTTTATTGTTCAATTTATGCTTTGAGTATCGACTATTTTTCTGTCCATATTTTCATGATTGTCTCATTTAATTACTAGGAGGCCTACAAGTTTATTATTCATTGCAATCTATTGCTAGGTTAGATATCAAATCCGCAATTGTTTGATCCCTCTAATTTGTGAAGCAACTAAGATTTAATAATTTGCTGCGTCAGAAATCATTAGATCTTAGGAAGAACACTCGACTAAATTAAATTCAACCGCTTGTGCTTGTGTTGTTTAGCTTAATTGACTAAGATTTAATAATTTGCTGCGTCAGAAATCATTAGATCTTAGGAAGAACACTCGACTAAATTAAATGCAACCGCTTGTGCTTGTGTTGTTTAGCTTAATCGATCTCTCTAATTCTTAAGGCTACTACAAGATTAAAATTTAGCGGTTGTCTTGGGTTTTTTAGTAGTGAGGGTTAATTAGATCACTTGTTTTCTAATTAATTGCGGCTAAGGAGAGATAGGAAAATAGTTCCAACGGTGAATATTCAAAGTGTGAATTGATATATACTTGCATCGATGATCAGTTGTAAAATTATGATGGTAGATGTTGACTTAAAGCAAGGTTTGTTTTATTGATTGATTTCGATACTTCAATTTGAATTGTTCATTAGTTGTTTTTCTTAAAATTGTTTTCGTTATACTCAAATCCCCCCATCCTTGTTCACGTAGCATAAAACTAAGCTAGATACTCTCCGTGAGAACGATCCTTACTCACACTACTACATGTATTTTTAGGAGTATAGGTTTTATTTTTAGTTGCCTGCGACAGCACACCACTTATGCCCATATAGTAGAGTTTAGTCTGAATGTCATACAGTAACCTGTCTAAAGATCTCTTACATTTTCTCTCCTCCGTATTCACTAATTCAGGTAAAAACCTTGACAGGGCTATGAATCTACTATCATATTCAGCCATCGATAAACTTCCCTGTCTTAGATGAATAAAATCTCTCTTGTTGTGCCCAAAAGGTATCTGGAAAATACTTCGCAAAGAACTCATCCTTAAACTTACTCTAAGTTAAAGGTTGTTCCACCTGTGTATTCACCCTAGGCAAAATATTTTCCCACCATTGAGAAGCCTCAGCCTCCAGTGTAAATGAAGCAAAAGCTACCTTTTGTCTATTTGACACTAGTAAGACCACAAAATATTTTTCGACATGTCTGATGCACTGGTCAGCTTCTACAGGATTTATAGATCCTCTAAAAGACTCGGGTTTAAACTTAAGAAATCTCACAAAACAATCAGCTTGCATCTCATGCGCAAACAGACCTTCTCCCTTATGAACCTCTTACCTCACCACATTAGGTTCTCTTTTATCCCTTTCCACTAATCTTCTCTGTAGATTGTCAGCCCTTTGTTCAGCTGCATTCATCCTCTCTATAGCACGATTAAGAGATTCTCTCAATTCATCCTTACTAACCTCAGATTCTCTCCCAGCTCAACTAGTACCAGCTGCACTATCAATATGTTCCCTCGCTGGAACCACAGACTCAACTTCCTCCTCTGCTTCAGTTCTCCTAAAAATTGGGGGTCTACCACGTCCCCTCTGATTCAAAACTCTACCTCTAGCTCTAGTATGACCATGTATCATCCTTAGACTTTGCATTTAAAATATAGTTTATTTAGATCTTCAACTTCTTAAGTTCTCATGCTGTCTACAGAATCTTAAAACCTAATGCTTTGATACCAAAATTGTAACGACCCATCCCGGGTTGGCCACCCCCAAGACGGTGTCATCACATTTTGAAAATCCCAGCACGACACATATATACAACAATAAAACTAATATAAATTTTTACTAAAATCCTCAACCCTCAACAGAAGAGGTAAATAAATATGATCTTAACTTAAACATAATATACAACGTAAAAAAATGCATGAATATTTACAAGTAAAATATTTATTTCATTTTCTCATTTTTCTGAGGATGTTGACACGTACATGGCTTACAAAAACGATTTTGTCTAACTCTCAACCCACCAGACTACTTGTCCTGTCTACTACCTGAAATCATTGTACAATGAGGGATGAGCTTCACAAGCTCAGTGAATTAAACTTACTAAAAGTATTCCATTTGGAAAAATAGCGCTTTAATATTTAATCATTTATCTCTTATATAACAGGTTAATAGCATATAATCTAACATTTAGATAGTTCCTATCTAAATCTTACTCCTATGTCTTTTTCTTACTATAATTGTCTCATTGTGACTGTCTCACTGTAACTGTCTCACTGTGAGACTCATTTATCTACAAATAAAATAATTGCATAATATCCACAACATTTCAGTAATAAAACCAACGTGTAAAACATATGCAATGCATGAATTATTATTATAGGAATGTCTTCCCACATGTCGACATGTTTTTATTATCTTAGACTGGCCCCCTCCCGGTTTTTTTATTTCCAGCATATACCGGCTATCACGGTGTCCCTTTTATTTCCAGCATATACCGACTATCACGGTGTCCCTTTTATTTCCAACATATACCGTCTATCACAGTTTTTCAATTAGACCGGCCCTCTCCCATTTCTTTTCTTTTATACACATTAATATGAGTAATGATATGAAATATGCATATAAACAAAAATATAAAACAACATGTATTCAAATATTAAATTTAGCTATCCTGTCTTCCCTCGATTTTCTACTTGATAAATTTCATTAATTTCTTCTCCTCATATATCACATCAGTTTATTAATCATAACTCGTCAAGAATTTTATTTATCACCATCATTATTAAATAAACTCATTATTCTAAAAATATTTATACCATACCTATCAACCAAATATTTATCTACCACCAAAGCATACACTAATAATTTAATTTAATATTATCACTAGATATTTGATTTTTATTTAGATTACTTAAAGTAAATCCAACTCACCACGTAGCGCTTAAAGCTACCAGTGGATCACTTCCTTGCCTTTCACATTCCTCTCAGCAATTTCCCCCGGTTGCTGATCGTTAACACCTGACATAATATTTGTATTAAATTTCTAATTATTTCTTCAATTCTTCATAAACCACACCCTTTGAAAATTCCAACTTTGAATTCCGAGAAATTTCATGTATGCTAAAAATTCAAAATAAACAAGTAAGTTTTTACCTTTTGTTTTGCTAATAGCTTCTTGTGACTCTCTATAAAATTTCCTCATAAACCTCTTCAAAATTTTTCTCTTTCAACATTTCTTTCGGTCCCCAAGTGTTTAAAGAAATCGCGTAATGGAAAGAAAACAAAACGAATTTGGTACTTATCAGTATAATTTACATTAAGTATAATTTTTTTATATACATATATATACACTTTGAAGCTAAAAGCAAAATCTCACTATTTGATTCATCAGCAGCCTTGCTGCCTCTTTTTCAGCAAGGCTGCCTCTACTAGTGATAGATGGCGACACCTATTGCCAGCAAATTTTTATTTATTTTTGTCTAATGGAAAGAAAACAAAATGAATTTGGTACTTATCAGTATAATTTACATTAGGTATAATATATATATATATACACACTTTGAAACTAAAAGCAAAATCTCACTATTTGATTCATCAGCAGCCTTGTTGCCTCTTATTCAGTAAGGCTACCTCTGCTGGTGATAGGTGGCGACACCTATTGCCAGCAATTTTTTATTTATTTTTCGTCCTCTCCTGTCTTCTTCTGTCTTCAAGGACATTCACGTCCCAGATTTTTTTTTTACTTTTCACATTTAAGATATATATACTATTTTAACTCTATGTCATATTTATTAAAGTACTTCTTTACCCATGCTTTACAAATTCGGGTATTACATTAAGTAATGACTTGATTTTGCAGTCTTTTCCATATTTTTTTTCTCAGTTCGTTATGAACAAAAACATGAACAAGATAGAAGCTATGCTTTTAGAACTCATAAACATATTGAAAATTGATGAGGGCACAATCAAATTATGTTGCTTGATGGAGCTTCTTCTTCTAAGCCTAAGGACAAGATAGTCTTGAAGAAGAAAAAGAAACCATTGAGAGAAAAGAGACATAATGGTAAAACTAGTTCTTCAAAGGTTGAAAAAGATAAGGGACAATACTTCAATTATGGTGAGGATGGGCATTGAAGGAGGAATTGCAATGAGTACCTTGCAACCTTGAAACATAAACCATTAGAAGGTATGTCTGAGTTGTTTTCTATTGATGTTAACTTAAATGTTAACAATAATTCTTCATGGTTATTAGATATTAACTGTGGCTCACATATTTGTAATAATTTGCAGGCACTAAGGAGAAGTAGAAAGCTGAGTAAAGGTGAAATTGACTTACACCTTGGAAATGAAGAAAATGTTGTTGCATTAGCCGTGGGGACATATTACTTAGAATTGCCTTATGGAGAAACTTTAGAACTTAAAGAGTGTTATTATGTACCAGTTTTAATTAGAAACATCGTTTCAGTTTCCAAGTTAGATAAGGAAGGTTATGAATTTTCCCTTAAGGACAATTGTTGTTCTATTTATTTTGGAAATAAATATTATGGTATTGGTATATTAAGTAATGGTCTTTATATTCTTGACGTAGATGGTAAAGTTTTTAATGTCGAATAATAGATGAGGAAAAGGGATAATGAATTGACTCAATCTTACATGTGGCACTTAAAAAGTATTTGGATCTATTTGATTTTTAATCTTATTTGATTTGTGAAGCCTGCCTCATGGGAAAGATGACTAGATCTCCATTTAGTAGACATGGAGAAAGAGTCGCAAATGTATTAGGGTTAATATATAGTGATGTATGTAGACCCCTAACAGTTAATGCTAGAGGAGGTTACTCCTACTTTATTACATTCACTAAAGATCATTCAAGGTATGGGTATGTGCACTTAATGACGTATAAGTCTAAGTCTTTTGAAAAGTTCAAAGAATTAAGAAGTGAAGTTGAAAAGAAAACTAGGAAAGGTATTAACGCTCTTCGATCAAATCAAGGAGGAGAATACCTAACTGATGAATTTCTCAATTATCTTAAAGAGAATGGGATTCTCTCATTGGATTCCTCTTAGAACACCGTAGTTGAATGGTGTGTCCGAAAGGAAGAATCATATTCTATTAGGTATGGTATGATCCATGATAAGTTACATTGATCTCCCTACATCGTTTTGGGGATATGCCATCCTAGCTACTACATATTTATTGAGAAGGGTTCCTTCAAAGGTAGTACCTAAAACACTATATGATATATGAAAAGGGAGGAAACACAATCTTAAACATGTTAACATTTGGATTTATCTTGCTTATGTAAAGAAGTTAATACAAACAAGTTAGGAACTAGGTCTAACAATTATATGCTTATGGGATATCCTTAATAAACTTCAGTATATTATTTCTATCATCCACAGGAGCAAAAGGTGTTTGTTTCTAAGCATGATACCATTCTAGAAAAAGAGTTTATACTATAAGAGAGTAGTTGGAGGACAATAGATCATGATAAAGTGTGACAAGAACAATAAATTGGCACTAATCAAATTGAGCAACTTGAACCGATAGATCATCCTAATACATAACTAGTTCATAGATCTAGTAGAATACCTAAGGCTCTAGAGAGATATGGATTTTTCAAAAATGGTAACCTAGAGGAAAACCTTATAGATGATAACGAACCTTCTAACTACAAAGAAGCTATGTTAGGCATTAATTCAGATAAGTAGTAAGAAGCCATGAAATTTGAAATGGATTCCATGTACTCTAACAAAGTGTGGACTTTGGTTGATGCACCTAAATGTATAGTACCTACAAGTTGCAAATGGGTCTTTATAAGAAGGATATAAGTAGATGGAAAGGTATAGATCTATAAGGCAAGGCTCATGGTGAAGGGTTTCAATCAAAGCCAAGGAATTGACTTTGATGAAACCTACTCTCCAATAGCCATGCTTAAATCCATTTGGATATTATTTACGAAAGCTGCATACCATAAGTATGAGATATGTCAAATGGGTATAAAGACTACATTACTTAATAAAAACATTAAGATGATGTGTACATGACATAGCCTGAAGCTTTTACATCTAGTGGTAGTGACCGTAAGGTATGCGAGCTTCAAAAATCTATTTATGAATAAAGAAAACTTCTCGAAGTTGGAACATCTGTTTTGATGAGACAATGATTTTATCAAAAATGAGGATGAACAATGTGTGTATAAGAAGGTCAGTGGGAGCACTATGATATTTTTGGTGCTATACGTTGATGACATACTACTCATTGATAATGATGTAGGTATGTTACAGTTAGTCAGGGTTTGAATGTCAAAAAAATTCCCCTAGACAGATTTGGGAGAAACATCCTATATTTTGGGGATAAAGATCTATAAAGATGGATTTAGAAGGATACTAAGCTTATCTAATCAGTGCACATAGAGAAAATGCTAAAGGTTTATCATGGAAAATTCTAAAAAAGGACTCTTACCAATGAGTCGTGGAATTTCTCTCTCTAAGGATATGTCCCCAAAGACTCCATAAGAGAGAGAACACATGAATAGGATACCATATGCATTGTCAATTGGTTCCATCATATATGCTATGTTATGTATGAGGCCTGATGTCATATACACTCTAAGTGTTACGAGAAAATTTCAGTCCAATCTAGGTGAGGGTCACTCGATAGTTGTGAAAAACATTCTTAAGTTCTTAAGAAGAACCAAAGATTTGTTTCTCATATATGGAGGAGAAGATTTAAAACCTGAGGGCTTCTTAGATTTTAATTTCAAATCTAACAAGAATGATCGCAAATCAATCTTAAAAACATGTGTTCTCCTTAAATGGCTCGTTTTAGTATGGATACAAAGTTAAGTAGTGTCTTGATTCTTCAATCCCTTATAGACTCATTATCAAAGTATGTTATGAACTACAACATGAACGAGTTAGAAGCTATGCTTTTAGAACTTGTGATATGTTGAAGATTGTAGAAGCTACGATCATGACAAGTTAAGACACCCATTATGCTTCTTGATGGAGCTTCTTCCTCTGAAGGAAAGTCTTGAAGAAGAAACAATTGAAAGGAAAGGGAGGTGTCAACAAGGCTATTTCATAAAAAAACTGAGAAAGATAAGGGATAATTCTCTCGTTGTGGAAAAAATGGGTATTGGAAGAGAACTTGCAAGGATTACCATGCAAGACAAGCCTTTGGAAAACATGCCTAAATTGTTCTTTATTGAAATTTACTTAATTTTTCTAATTGGGTATTAGATATCGAGTATGGTTCTCACTTTTTCAATAGGTTGTAGACGTTGAGAAAATAGACAGCAACCAATCAAAGCAAGAAAGAAAAGAACACAAGATATTTGTTATCGGGGTTCGGCAATATGCCTACGTCCCCATGAGCTCCTCCAAGCTCTCTGCACTATCTTATGAATGGAGTTCTTTACAAGCAGCAACACTTCTTCAAGAATCCACAAGTTCTTCAAAGAACAAAGAAGAAGAAGAAACAGAAAGTGATGAGAACTAACCTTGGAATTTTCCAAGAAAATTCCCCTTACAAGCCTTTGAATCCCCTTTCAATTCTACTCTCCCTCTTCTAAACAACCAGCCTTACAAACAACTCTCTCTTGTTTTGTGTCTTTGCACTCTTACAATTGAACTCCCTTTCATTCACAAGTTTTCACATTGCATCTTACATTGAAGCTAGGTGACCTTTTATATAGTGCACCAACTTCTTGACTAATCTTGAGGGTCAATATCCACCCTTAGATCTTGAGGACTAATCATCCATAGCCCTTCATTAATCCTTAGTAACGTTGTGTGTTTTAAACATGTCTCACACACCTAACAAAAGACTGAACCAAAAGGACCATAGGTACTTTGAAGGTGCGGCCTGGAATAAGGTGTTTGGCGGCCTGGAGCATGGCACACTTGTTGCCACTACGTGCACCTCGGCCTGGGGGAGGCTGTGCCGCGGCCTGCCCCACTTCCTTGCACTCCTCCTTGCTGGGTGCAGCGGTCTGGAAGGAACTAGGCCGCAGGTTAACCTGGTGCTAACTTGCTGAATTTATTCTTCCATCTTCTTGTTTAAACCTCGAACAAAATACCAACAATCTCTACATTTGTCGAAGCATTTAAACCCGAACCCGTTGTGCAGAGAACTTAGGATCCAAACTCATCTTGAGTCATCATATCAACCAACTCCAATCCTAAGTAGTCCAAGTCAATGATTGAACTTACTTAGAAGTAGAATTGTAGTACCTAAATCAGCAGGGTTTTCTTTCGTGGCTACTTTGTCCACATGGATGCATCCTTTCGTAACATTTTCCTGAATGAAATAGTACCGAACATCCATGTGCTTTGTCCACTCATGGAACACTAGATTCTTGCACAAGTGCAATGCACTTTGGCTATCAGAATACACCACAACCTGCTATTCTAGTACCTTCAACTCTTCCAGTAACCCTTTACACCACATAACCTCCTTGATGGCTTCCGTAGCCACTATATACTCAGCCTTGGTTGTTGAGAGTGCTACCACCGGTTGTAATTGAGCCTTCCAACTTAAACAACATCTGTTTAAGTTGAGGAAGTAGGAAGCAATCGATCTTCTTTTATCCCGATCAGCTCCATAGTCCGAATCCGCATAACCTTCAAGACAAATGGACTTACCCCTCTTCTCATAATCCAGCCCTACTTCTGGACTTCCCTTTAAATACCTCAACAACCACTTCATCCCAAGCCAATGCTCCTTTTCGGGATTACTCATAAACCTACTGAGGACACTCATTGCATGAGTAATGTCCGGTCTAGTGCTTACCATCACGAACATGACTGAACAAACCGTACTAGAGTAAGGGACCTTTTCCATTTCCTTCTTCTCCGCCTCCGATCTCGAACATTGATCGCTGGAGAACTTGAAATGACCAGCAAGGGGAACCTTCACTGGTTTGCTATCTTCTATAGAGAACTTAGATATCATCTTCTCTATGTAGGATGTTTGAGAGATCTTTAATCTGTTTCTCTTCCTTTCTAGGATGACGCACATCCCAAGGATCTTCTGTGCATGACCAAGATCCTTCATCTTAAACTCCTCACTGAGTTAAGCCTTCAATTTTCTTATCCTCTCCATGCTGCTCCCAACCAGCAACATATCATCAACATAGATGAGGATGATCAACACTTCCTCCACCTTGTGCCCCTTGTAATAGAAACATGAATCATAGTAGCTCCTCATGAAACCCAAGCTGGTTACAAAGGAATCAAACCTCTTATTCCATTGCCGAGGTGATTGCTTCAGGCCATATAGAGATTTCTTCAATTGGCACACCAAATCTCCCAGCCTTCCTTCCTCAGAGCCTTTGGGTTGCCTCATGTAGATGGTCTCATTAAGCTCACCATCTAAGAACGCTATCTTCACATCCATTTGCTCGATTTCCCAATTGAATTGGACCACCAATGCTAACATTATCCTTATTGTCTTGTATTTCACAATCGGTGACAAGATTTCGACGAAATCTATGCCTTCTTTCTGGTTTGGGCACTAATTCCAAAGAGTTTTTCTTCCTCAAAGAATCCATTTCTTCCTTCATAGCTAGCTGCCACTTTGAGGAATCCTTACACTCCATGGCATCCATGTAAGTTTTTGGATCAACCTCTCCTTCTGTCCATGGAGTTGCTACACTAGCACCAGCAAAACCATAACTCGAAGGTGGTCTAACCACCTTTCTTTCCCAGTCCCTTGTGAGCTGGTAGTCATTCTGACTTGCTGCATTATCCCCTTCTAGTTCAGCTTCCTCTTGAGTTTCTTAAGCTTGGCCTTCATCAATGGGCTCTACTTTGTCTGAACCCTCTTGCCTTCCTTGCTTTACTTGAACCGAATTCCCCTTGATGCGATGCTCCACAAATTCCGGACTAGCTTGCTCACTAGGCACTACAGGGTTAGTTTTCTCCAAGTAGGGAAATAACAATTCATTAAAAATAACATCCCTACTTATTATGAGTTATATTCCTTTTGGTTCTAAGGACCACAACCTATACCCATTAACCCCTTCACCATACCCTAGAAACACATTTTCTAGACCTTGAGTTAAGTTTATCATCCTTTTGATGTGCATATGCAGCACATCCAAAAGTCCTAAAGTTGTTCAACTCAGGGGGTTTTCCACTCCACATCTCCATGGGAGTCTTAAGGTCTAAAGCCCTAGAGGGTGATCTATTAACCAAGTATGTAGCTGTAGACAAAGCTTCTCCCCAAAAATATTTTGGTGCATTGGACCCAATTAACATGCACTTAACCTTTTCCATAAGGGTTCTATTCATCCTCTTAGCAACTCCATTTTGCTGAGGGGTTTTCACAACCATTCTATGACTTAGAATGCCATTTAATTCATAGAATTTATCAAAATCCTTATTAAAAAATTCTAAGCCATTATCAGTTCTCAATACCTTAACTACCCTGCCCGTTTGAGTCTCCAACAACTTTTTCCACACCACAAATTTATTCAAAGCATTCGATTTATTTTTAAGCAAATAAACCCAAACCATTCTTGAATAATCATCAATCAAAGATAGAAAGTAACGATTACCTCCCTGTGTTGATGTCCTTGCTGGACCCCAAAGATTCGCATGGAGGTAGTCAAGAATCCCCTTAGACTTGTGCACTCCGATGTTGAAGCTGACCTGATGTTGCTTCCCAAGAATGCAACTTTCACAGAAATTAAGTTTCACTACTTTGTCACCACCAAGTAGACCATTCTTGCAAAGAACTTGCAGCCCCTTTTCATTCATATATCCCAAGCGATTGTGCCAAAGTGCTACCTTATCCATCTTAGCCATCAAGCTTGCTGATTGATCCTTGATTTTTGTCTCATCGATCATCTCATAAAGTCCTTCTTTGATTGCTACTTTGATCACTATCAAAGAACCTTTAGTTACCTTGATCTTTCCTCCCTCAGCTTTATATGTATACCCCACGGAATCTAGCTGCCACAATGAGATCAAATTCCTCCTCAAATCTGGGAGATACCTTACATTTTACAGTAGCCTTGTGACCCCATCAAACATCCTCAACTGGATGTCTCCTGTCCCCCTCACTCGGCTTGAATTGTCATTCCCCAAGAAAACCCTTCCATCATTGGTCTCCTTGAAATTCTTGAACTATTCCTTGTGAGGGCACATGTGATAAGTGCACCCAGAATCTAGAATTCATTTCTCGTTGCTTTACCTCCTGCTCACATTTGAGTACACAAAAAGAACATCACCTTGCTGTTGTCCTTTGGCAACCGAAGCCTCTCTATCATTGGTATGACTTCTCCCTCTCTCATCCCACATCCTCTTCTTGCAATCTTTCTTGAAGTGACCCTCCTTGTTGCAGTAGAAGCATCGCCTTCCTCCAAACTTCGGTTAGGAATGCGATCTCCCATGACTCTGCCCTCTACCTCATGATTTCTCCCGGTAGTTACCATGAATGCTACTGCCATTTCGAGTTGCTGGCCTTCCTCTTATGAACAACCCTTCCCCACTTGATGCCTCCCTACTCTTGGCTTTGAAATCATGAGCCCTTATAGCATTGACCACAATTTCTTTGGTTAGTGTATCTCTTCTATATTCAATTGCATTAATTAAACTATCAAAACAATCAGGAAGAGAATGTAATAACATAACAGCCAATTGTTCATCCAAGAATTTAATACTACAACTAGCTAAATCTTGAACTAGTTTATTAAAAACATCAAGATTAAAAGCAAAGATTATTTCAAGAAGATAAATCTTGTTAGGGAGAGTTTTGGTAAGAAACAACTCATCTAGTTTCTTCCATATGACAGCAGGATCTTCCGAGTCTCCGCACTCCCTTGTGACACTATCCGACATGTGCAAGAAAATGGTGTTGTATGCCATCTTCTTCATCTCAATCCACTGGTCCTCCATGATACTTGCTCGAAAAGCATCATCTTCTCCAATAGCCAAGTTCACCTTCTTTTGCATAAGAACGGCCTTGATCTTCCGCTTCCACAAGGAAAAATCTCCCTTTCCATCAAACTTCTCAGACAATAAAATTTAAACCCATCTTGCGGAGATGATCCCAGATTTGTGCAGCACCCACAAATGCTTTCTAACTTCTTGTAAACCTCAAGAACACGATCGAAGATTGATCTCAACACCGTTCTTGAATTAACCTCAAGGACACGATCTGATCTTGATCTTTACTCCGTTCTTGAATCACCCAAGAAGTTTGTTCTTTGATTCTTAGAGTCTTGCTCCGATACCTTCTGTTCTTGCTCCGATACTCAGTTGTGCAAGCTCTGATACCACTGTTGGGAAACCACCTTGGATGATGCCCAGGAGGTGATCTTACAAACACCCAAGTCTAGAATGACTTGTAAAGAAAATAGACAACAACCAATCAAAGCAAGAAAGAAAAGAATACAAGAAATTTGTTATCGAGGTTCGACAATATTCCTACATTCCCGTGAGCTCCTCCGAGCTCTCTGCACTATCTTATGAATGGAGTTCTTCACAATCAGCAACACCTATTCAAGAATCCACAAGTTCTTAAAGGAACAAAGAAGAAGAAGAAACAGAAAGTGATAAGAACTAACCCAGGAATTTTCCTAAGAAAATTCCCCTTATAAGTCTTTGAATCCCCTTTCAATTCTACTCTCTCTCTCTTTTAAACAACCAGCCTTACAAATAAGTCACTCTTGTTTTGTGTCTTTGCACTCTTATAATTGAACTCCCTTTCAATCACAAGTTTTCACATTGTATCTTAGATTGAAGCTAGGTTACCCTTTATATAGTGCACCAACTTCTTGGCCAATCTTCAGGGTCAAGCTCCACCCTTCGATCTTGAGGACTAGTCATCTATAGCCCTTCATCAATCCTTAGTAAAACTATGCATTTTAAATGTCTCACACACCTAACAAAAGACTGAACCAGAAGGACCATGGGTGCCTTGAAGGTGCAGCCTGGAATAAGGTGTGCTGCGGCTTGGAGCAGGGCACACTTACTGCCACTCTGTGCACCGCAGCCTGCCCCTCTTCCTTGCACTCCTCCTTGCTGGGCGCCGCGGCCTGGAAGGAACTGGGCCGCGGGTTGACCTGGTGCTGACTTGCTGAATTTATTCTTTCATCTTCTTGTTTAAACCTCGGACAAAATACCAACAATCTCTACCTTTGTCCAAGCGTTTAAACCCGAACCCATTATGCAGAGAACTCAGGATCTAAACTCATCTTGAGTCATCAAATCAACCGACTCCAGTCCTAAATAGTCCAAGGCAATGATTGAACTTACTTTGAGGTAGAACTTTAGTACCTAAATCCGTAGGGTTTTCTTCTGTGGCTACTTTGTCCACATAGATGCATCCTTTCGTAACATTTTCCCAAATGAAATGGTATCGAACATCCATGTGCTTTGTCCTCTCCTTGAACACCAGATACTTGAACAAGTGCAATACACTTTGGCTATCTGAATACACCACAACCTGCTCCTCTAGTACCTTTATCTCTTCCAGTAACCCTTTGCACCATATAACCTCCTTGATGGCTTCCGTAGCCGCTATGTACTCAGCCTCGGTTGTTGAGAGTGCTACCACTGGCTCTAATTGAGCCTTATAACTTACACAACATCTGTTTAAGTTGAAGAAGTAGGAGGCAATCGATCTTCTTTTATCTCGTTCAACTCCATAGTCTGAATCCGCATAACCTTCAAGACAGATGGACTTACCCCTCTTCTCATAAACCATCCCTGCTTCTGGGCTTCCCTTCAATTACCTCAGCAACGACTTCATCCCAAGCCAATGCTCTTTTCCTAGATTACTCATAAACCTACTGAGGACACTCATTGCATGAGCAATGTCAGGTCTAGTGCTTACCATCATGAACATTACTGAACCAACCGCACTAGAGTAAGGGACCTTTTCCATTTCCTTCTTCTTCGCCTCCAATCTCGGACATTGATCGCTGGAGAACTTGAAATGACCAGCAAGAGGAACCTTCACTGGTCGGTTATCTTCCATAGAGAACTTAGATATCATCTTCTCTATGTAAGAGGTTTAAGAGATCTTTAATCTGTTTCTATCCCTTTCCCGAATGATGCACATCCCAAGGATCTTTTGTGCATGACCAAGATCCTTCATCTCAAACTTCTCACTGAGGTTGGCCTTCAATTTTCTTATCCTCTCCATGCTGCTTGATTATGCCCAAAACTTAATGCAGTTATTGTAGTACAGCTTTGGGGTGTCGATTTCATAGGGAAACAAGTTAATTACAAAAGAAGGTGTAAACTTTAACTCAAACGATAAAAGATTAAATGAGAGAATCTGAGTTGTGAGCAAATTGTGTAAATAGATTGAATAATATAAATAAGAAATGACAAGGTTCCGAAAATCCTCCCTAGATTCGTTGCTCTAATCCTAACTTGATTCAGTTGTTTTTGTCTCGATTGCAAGTTTCGCATCCCAAACAGGCAATTGGAAAATATTCAATTAAAGTGCATTTATAAATCCTAATGTAATTGTTATGAAATCTTCTTTACTTTCAAGCACACATGACCTAACTTATAAATTATCAAGAGGCGACGATATATCTAAACGACAATACCGCAGCAATTGACATATCTATAAAAGAGATCTACCGGACTCAATCACACCCAAACAGGTACACATAAGAAAAGCATGATTGAACTTATATGGAAAAGAAGCATGCAATCAACGGAGTAATAATAAATCTACTAATTAAATTAAGAATAAAACATAACAATGTTTAACGAAAATAATTCCACTACAACTGAATCAAACAAAGAAAATTAAGAACAACTACACCTAGGGATTCATCCCTTTGCCTGCTTGGAGACTAGCCAGCCATGGGGCTCATGATTCCTTGAGTTGCCTCCGGCCTCTCAACGATCATCCTCAGCTTACCCTCCAAATTTATACTTCGGGTTCATCCTAAAGACCCTCTGGATTGCTCCTAAAGGCCTTCTAGATTCATCCCCGATTGATTCTCAAAGCTAAAGTGGAGTGGGTCTTATATAGGAAAATACCAAGAGTGCAATGTGTTTCCTATCTGATGTGGGATGTGGGATATAGAAATATGTTTTCCAACCGATGTGGGATGTGGGATTTAAGCCCAAAATCATGCTGAAATCCCGCACAGCCCGCACAGCCTGACCTTTGTCTACTAAAACTGCCATAACTTTCTCTAGAAAAATCATTTTGATGAACCGTAAAATTCTCCAGAAAATAGACTTCCGGATCTTTCTAATCATATATGGCTCATCTTCTGGTTCTTCTTGTATCAATACAGTTTAATTGTCAAAGATGATTGATCTGTACGGGCAATTCTGGCAATTTAATGAAACTCTTTTCCAGTGCGGGCAGCAGCTGTTGCTCTTTTAAGCCCTCCATCTTGTCCTTTCGGAAGCATTCCTTCACTCCAGTATGCCTCAAGTCTTTGTGCTTCAAGCAATGATAACGTTTCCTCCTCTTTTGAGCTTAAAGTACCTGAAAATGCACCAAAATATATCAATGATCCAAGAATGATACTTAAGAGTTGTTAACGTATAAAGTGCAATTAAAACCTAGATCAACCCTAAAATGATAACAATTAAGCACTGTTAAGATGCATTTTATGACTCTCATCACAACCCTCAACTAGCTTATTGCTAGTTCCTAGTAAATGAAAAACAATATTAGTGTTAACCAAGAGTAATTCACATTTTGTCTCAAAAATTGCACATAACACACAGCACAAAGAATCATTAAATTTTACCCAAATCCAAAAGTAATCCAAACATCAATCTTAAAATCGTTATTGACTCTTAACATCCATCTTACCACAATCCATTAATCCAAACACCCAGATGATTTTATGCATAAGATTCGTGAATACAAGTCTTGGCCTCTAAAAACATTGTTGGAAATCACCTTGACAAGATGCCCAAGTGGTGATCTTCCAAACACCCAAGTCTTGAATGACTTGTAGAAAGAATTTTAGCAATTGAACAGAAGAACAAAAAATCAAAGAAAGAAAGAAGACAAGCAATTTGTTGTCGAGGTTCGGCAATGTGCCTACGTCCCCGTGAGTTCCTCCGAACTCTCTGCACTACCTCAATGGTTCTTACAAAGTTACAGCAATCCCCTTCAAGAATCTAAGTTCTTGAAGAAACAAGAAGAGAACTAGAAAGTGATAGTCCTATTACAAAGTTTTCTATCAATTCTATACGATCCTCTCTTCTTTATATCCAGCCTAACAAAGAGTCCCTCTTGTGTTTCATGTCTACACAATTCTCTCTAAGTGTTTACAATGATCTCACAATGTCACAATTCTCTCTTGTATGTGTGTTGTATATCTCTTGTATATCTTATGAAATGAGGTCTTGAGAACCCCTTTTATAGCCTCTTAATTCTTGGACATTCTTGTGAGTCATTATCCTCCCTTTGATCATGTTCTTCCTTTAATCTCAGCCCTTCATCACTCTCCAAGTGATGCTGTGCATTTTGGTGTGGTGCACACATGATTGGAGAGGTCTTATGCATGCTGATCATGTGTGCAGCCATGTGCTGTGTGCTGCGACGCTGAAATGGTGAGGTGCAGTGCTGAGGCAGGGCTGGAAGGGAGGCTTGCTATAAGGCGCGGCACTGGGCAGGGTGTGCTGCACCCTGACCTGATGCTGCTGCCTCTTGATGCTGATGCGCACACTTCCTGCCTGTGGGCAGAAAATTCCACAGCAGTGTGCTTGACCTTCCCATGCTCGAAATTGAAGCACACACATGTGTGCAACCTTATAACTTGCTGAACTTTGATATCCCACAATTGGTTTGGACATTAACCAAACTTAGACCATGTTTGGACATGTTTGAAACTTAGATAAATAACAACAATCTCTACCTTTGTCTAAGTGTTCAAAAACCTGAACCATTGTGCAGAAAACTTCGGGATCCAAACTCATCTTGAGTCATCTATCAACCGACTCCAATCCGAAGAAGTCAAAGGCAATGATTGGACCTTCTTAGAGGTAGAACCTTGGTGCCTAAATTTGCAGGACTTTTCTTCGTGGTCTTCTTGTCAACGTGAATGCTTCCTTCCGTACCATTTTCAAGAATGTAATGATACCGAACATCCATATGCTCCGTCCCCTCATGGAACACCGGATACCTCCACAAGTTCCCCACACTTTGGCTATCCAAAGATACCACCACCTGCTCTTTTAGGACCTCCCACTCATCCAACAACCTTTTGTACCCCATAGCCTCCTTTATGGCTTCTATAGCTGCTATGCATTCTACCCCGGTTGTTATGAGTGCTACCAATGGCTGCCACTAAGCCTCCATGTACCTCAGCAACCACTTCATCCCAAGCCAACACTCTTTTTTGGGATTACTCACACATTTGCTGAAAACATCCATTGCCCAAGAAACACTTGACCTGTTTCTCTTCCTTTCCCAGATGATTCTCCTCATCCCAAGGATCTTTTGTGCAAGGCTGAGATCCTTCCTCTCGAACTCCTCACTGAGTTGAGATGTAAACCTTTCCATCCTCTTCCTGCTGTTCCAAACTAACAACCCATCAATGACATAGGTGAGGATACTCACCATCTTCTCCACCTTGTGTCCAGGTGAGAAAGTTTCTGTGAAACCTATGTCTCCTCTTCTCGTGAACCCATTCGCCACCAACCTAGCCTTGTTTCGGACTTCATCTCTTGGAGGGCACCCTTCTTTGATCTTGTAACTGAACTTATATTCCACAACTTTCTGATTTCCTAGAATTTTTACCAATTCCCAGAAGTTGTTCTTCCTCAAAGAATCCATTTCTTCCTCCATAGCTAGCTGCCACTTTGACGAATCCTTACACTCCACGGCCACCGTATAAGTTTCTTGTTCACTCATCTCTCCTTCTATCCAAGGAGCTGCTGCATCCGCAGCATCCACAAACCCACATCTTGAAGGTGGTCCGACCAGCCTACTTTCCCGGTCTCTTATGAGCTGAAAGTCCTTCCGACTTGCTGCAGCATCCTCTTCTTGTTTAGCTTCTTCTTGAGTTTCTTGAGCTTGGCAATCATCCAAGGGCTCTACTTGGTCCGAACCCTCTTGCCTCCTTTGCTCTACCTAAACAGAATCTCCCTTGATGCTATGCTCAACAATTTCTAAATTGGTTTGCTCACTAGCCCCTGCAGGGTTAGTTTTCTCCAAGTAGGGAAATAATAATTCATTAAAGACAACATCCCTACTTATTATGAGTTTAAATCCTTCTTGTCCTAAGGACCACAACCTGTACCCCTTAGGCCCTTCCCCATATCCTAGAAACACATATTTTCTAGATCTTGGGCTAAGCTTATCCTCCTTTTGGAGTGCGTACGCAGCACACCCAAAAGTCCTAAGGTTGTCCAACTCAGGGGGTTTTCCACTCCACAACTCTTCGGGAGTCTTATAGTATAGAATCCTAGAGGGTGATCTATTAATAAAATATGCAGCTGTAGACACCACTTCCCCCCAAAAACATTTGGGTAATCCGAATTTATTTAACATGCACCTAACCTTTTCCTTAAGGGTCTTATTCATCCACTCAGCAACTCCACTTTGTTGAGGGGTTTCCACAACCATCCTATGTCTTAGAATCCCATTTAACCTACAGAATTTATCAAGTTCTTGGTTAAAAATTTCTAAGCCATTATTGGTTCTTATCCCCTTAACTACTCTACCCATTTGAGTCTCAACCAGCCCTTTCCACACCACTAATTTATTCAAGGCATCTGATTTATTCTTAACCAAATAAACCCACACTCTTCTTGAATAATCATCAATTAATGACAAAAAGTAAATGTTACCTCCCTGTGTTGGTGTCCTTGCTGGTCCCCAAAGGTCCGCATAAATGTAGTCAAGAATGCCCTTATCCTTGTGCACTTCGGTGTTGAAGCTGACCCGGTGTTGCTTCTCAAGAACGCAACTCTCACAGAAATCCAGTTTTTCTACTTTCTCACCACCAAGTAGACCTTCCTTGCTAAGCACTTGCAAGCCCTTTTCACTCATGTGTCCCAAGCGAGTGTGCCAAAGGGCTGCCTTGTCCAGCTCAGCCATCAAGCTTGCTGCTTGATCCTTGATTTCCATGACTCCGATCATCTCATAGAGTCCATCGTTTTTTGTTGCCTTGATCACTACCAAAGATCCCTTGGCTACCTTGATCTTTCCTCCCTCTAATTTGCATGTGTACCCCATGGAATCCTGCTGCCCCAATGAGATCAAGTTCCTCTTCAAATCTGGAACATACCTCACATTTTCCAACAGTCTTGTGACTCCATCAAACATCCTTGATTGGATGTCTCCAATCTCTCTCACTTGGCAAGAATTATCATTCCCCAAGAAGGCCCTTCCATCATTGATCTCCTTGAAATTCTTGAACCATTCTTTGTGAGGGCACTTATGGTAGGTGCACCCAGAATTAAGAATCCATTTTTCGCTGCCTTGCCTTCTACTCACATCCGAGCACACAACAAGAACATCATCACCTTGCTGTTCTTTCTTGGCAACCGAAGCCTCTCCAATCTTGGTATGGCTTCCTCCTCTATCCCTTGTCATCTTCTTGCAATCTTTCTTGACATGACCCTCCTTATGGCAGTAGTAGCAACACTTCCCTCCAAATCTTGGTTTGGAATGCATTCTCCCATAGCTTTCTCCTCTACCTCTGTCCTTGTAGTAGCCATGGCTGCTGCTGTGCACTCTCCCATGGCTCTCTCCTCTACCTTTGTCTCGGTAGTAGCCATGGCTGCTGCTGTGCACTCTCCCATGGCTCTCTCCTCTACCTTTGTCCCGGTAGTAGCCATGGCTATTGCCATACTGATTTGCTGGCCTTCTTTTAAAGAACAGACCTTTACCACTTGATGCACTCCTTTTCTTGGCATCAAGATTATCTTACAACTCTTTCATAGGATCAAATTTAAAAGCAAAGATTTGTTTACAAAGATACCTCTTATCTGGGAGAGTCTTGGCAAGAAACAACTCATCTAGTTTCTTCCATATTACAGCTGGATCTTCCGAGTCTCTGCACTTCCTTGTGACATTATCTGACATGTGCAAGAAAATGGTGCTGTAAGCCATCTTCTTCATCTCGGTCCGCTGGTCCTCCGTGACACTTGTTGGAAAAGCATCATCTTCTCCAATAGCCAAGTCCACTTTCTGCTACTTTAGAACCGCTTTGATCTTCTGCTTCCATAGGACAAAGTCCCCCTTCCCATCAAACTTCTCCACATAGAAATTTGAAGCCATCTTTTTCGGACAAGATCCCAGATTGGTGCACTAACCATAACTACTTTCTTTAACTTTAAGAACACAAATCGAAGATGGATCTTTAACACCGTTCTTGAATCAACCTTCAAGAACACGACCAGATCTTGATCTTTACACTGTTCTTGAATCACCCAAGAAGTTTGATCTTTGATTCTTGGAGTCTTGGCTCCGTACCTTCTACTTCTTGCTCCGATAACCAGCTGTTTAGCTCTGACACCACTGTTGGAAATCACCTTGACAAGATGCCCAGGTGGTGATCTTCTAAACACCCAAGTCTTGAATGACTTGTAGAAAGAATTTCAGCAATCGAACACAAGAACAGAAAATCAAAGAAAGATAGTCCTATTACAAAGTTTTCTATCAATTCTATACTATCCTCTCTTCTTTATATCCAGCCTAACAAAGAGTCTCTCTTATGTTTCATGTCTACACAATTCTCTTTAAGTGTTTACAATGATCTCACAATGTCACAATTCTCTCTTGTATGTGTGTTGTATATCTCTTGTATATCTTATGAAATGAGGCCTTGAGAACCCCTTTTATAGCCTCTTAATTCTTGGACATTCTTGTGAGTCATTATCCTCCCTTTGATCATGTTCTTCCTTTAATCTCAGCCCTTCATCACTCTCCAAGTGATGTTGTGCGTGTTGGTGTGGTGCACACATGATTGGAGAGGTCTTATTCATGTTGGATCATGTGTGCAGCCATGTACTGTGTGCTGCGGCGCTGAAGCAGGGCTGGAAGGGAGGCTTGCTGTGAGGTGCGACGCTGGGCAGGGTGTGCTGTGCCCTGAACTGATGCTGCTGCCTCCTGATGCTGGTGCACACACTTCCTACCTGTGCGCAGAAACTTCCACAGCAGTGTGCCTGACCTTCCCATGCTCAAAATTGAAGTACACACATGTGTGCAACTTTATAACTTGCTGAACTTTGATATCCCATAATTGGTTTGGACATTAACCAACCTTAGACCATGTTTGGACATGTTTGAAACTTAGATAAATAACAACAAACATAATATATTGCGTGACATCAATAACAAAAACAAGCTCCATAGGCTCACTTTTCAAATCAATCTCCAATATTATAGAAAAATCACACTACATTGGATCAAAAGGTCTTTAATAAGCTTGTAACGTTAGGCTAAGGTAAAGGTTAAGAAGGAATAGGAAGGATTTAACAAGTAAAAGAACTTAATCTCTTAGATTTGAACACAACTCTTTAAGCATTGGATAACCTTACTTCAACACCCAACTCTTTCAACCATTTTCAAGCATTTCTTTCAACAAATCAACATTTTTTTCTTTTCTTTCTTTCTTCTCTCTTTGCCATAATTATTTTTTTTATTATTTTTGGCACATAAATATTCACCTTCTTTTTCATTTTTTTTCTTTTCTTTTCCACAACCCCCAACTTATCTCCTTTAATGTACTTGCGTTGCGGTAGTGATATTTTTTTTCATATTTCCACCCTTACTCATTTTAAGTGCTTCTCAAAACATGTGTATAACTAAGTTCTTTTAAAACAAAGGTAAGGATAAAAATATTTTTAGACTCATAAAGGTAAGTAAATGGTTTATTGAAAGAAACAATGCTCAATTTTTCTTTTCAAGAAAAAGGCTCAAATAGGTGACTAGTGATAAATATAGCAATGGTAGGTTTGAAAGGCTCAAACGGTTCAAAAATGGCCTATATCATATCCTAAGTAGTGTGCATTCTAGGAATTCGACTCAAGTGATTATCAAGTAAGTTCTAGAGCTTGTCGAGACCGCAAAAATATTCACAAAATAATCGAACATAAAATTTCTCTAGATGTTATAGACTAATCATACAATCTTACCACAAACTAGAGTCTCAAACCAAATGAAGATTGATATTTAAATTAATTTCAAACCAAAACAAAATTTAACTCCCTCTAAATGCTATCTACCATCTCAATTAAGTTTATATCATTAACATGTGAATTAACTCCAAGGCAACCACAAAGCATGCTTAAAACAAAAAGAGAGGGAAAATGACACCAAGCAGTTCAATGGAAAAAGAAAAATGTATGGGAATAAAGAAAATTGAAACAAAGAGATGCGTTTCCTCCACCCCCAACTTAAAAATTGCATTGACCTCAATGTAAAAAAAAGAGTAAAGGAAACTTCCCTTGTAGCCAAAGGTTCACAGAAGCTGAAAATTGTGCTCCACCATTTGAACTGCTTCGTATTTTTGTCCTTGAAAAAGAAATACGAAAGTAAAACTGGAAAACAACAAGATAATAATAATAAAAAATATAAAAGAAAATATAAAAAAACAATAAAAATAAAAGGATACGTTGTGGGTTGCCTCCCATAAGTACTAAGTTTTACGTCTTCAGCCAGACACTCTTATTCCTTCCTTGAAAAACATAGGTTGAATGCATCTACCACTGCTTCATTGCCAAATTTGGTGCTTTTATGCTTTAGGGGTGCCTCAAGGATGTCATCAGTAACATCCGCAAATTCTAGCTCGATGTATGCTTTGGTGAAGCCATAGATGAGGGTGGACTCAAATGGATTAAGGTGCTAGACCTTTTCCATGAATGTGTCAATCATGTATGCTTGTGCTTGATTGCTTTCATCAACATCCTCTGATTTTTCCGTTGTTGGGATGTGTTTTGACTTACCCCTTAGTGTCTCAATGGCATTCACCTCCTTCAAATTATGTTGTGCTAGGTGTTGACCATGGGATATGGACTGAGCTTGAGAAGGGAACTTACCTCGCTCAGTCGCACTCAAGTAGCTCATCAACTTTGACACTTGGCCCTTTATCTCCTTATGTTCTTCAACAACCTGCGTAATCAAAGATTCAAGTCTTTGATTAGTCTTACCCTGTGCCTCAATAAAAGCATGCAAAGTGTTTTCTAAAGGACTCCTAGAAGATGAAGGTGCATGATATGGTGCAGAATATGAGCTAGGGGGTTGTGCAAGCTGCTGATTTTCAGATTTCCAATTGAAGGTGGGGTTATCGCGCCATCCCAGATTATAGGTATTAGAGAAGGGTGTAAAAGGCTTCATGTACATGCCTAAGGCATTACATTGTTCCTTATACATCCCTCTCATATCAACAAATGTGGGGCACTCCTAAGTGGGATGACCTACCCAGCCACACACAAAACATGGTTTCAAAGATTCGGCATGGTTAGCCATGTGTTTTGGCTTTGAACATTTAGTTTTTAATGCCTCTAGTTCCCTGGTGAGCATCTCGACCTTGGCCTTAAGGTTATCCTCTTCCCTAAGATGGTAAATTCCACCACCATTTGGGTTCTCTAAAGGTCGTGACCTATTTGTGCTCTCAGTAGCACTAGGTCTAGTCCAAGTGTGAGCTTTTTCAGCAAGCTCATTGAGGTACTCTATGGCCTCATCAGGATCTTTCTCTAAAAACTCACCATTACACATCATCTCTACAAATTGATGCTCTCTATATGTAAGTCCCTCATAAAAATAGCTCACTAAGAGCCAACTCTCATACCCATGGTGAGGGCACATACTCAATAACTCTTTAAATCTCTCCCAAGACTGATACAAAGTCTCGCTGTCCTTTTGTGCAAAGGTGAAGATTTGCCTTTTTAAAGCATTGGTCTTATGTTGGGGAAAGTATTTATTAAAAAAATCCAAGTCATCTCAGTCCACGACCCAATAGATCATGGTCTAAGTGAGTATAGCCAACTCTTAGCTCTATTCTTCTAAGCGAAAGGAAAGAACTTAAGCCTCACAATGTCATCGGTTTCGTCTTGACTATGAAAAGTCGCGACTACTTCCTCAAACTCTCTAATGTGCACATATGGTTTTTCATTATTCAAGCCATGAAATGTAGGGAGTAAATGTGTCATCCTTGTTTTAAACTCTAATGGGCGAGTATTGGCTGGAAATATGATGCATGATGGTGTGGCTATGCGTGTAGCATTGACGTAATCCTGAAGGGTCCTAGGGAGTTGATATTCATGTTTACTCATTTCTTCAGGACTAGATGGACTGTCAAATAAATGATTTAGAAATGAATTGAATTCTGACTCTAGCACAGGCCTACAAGCATCTCTATGTCTTTGCATTCAAGGTAACAAAATAATGAAAAAAATTACTATAAAAAGAAAGAATAAGATAAAAAAAAAAAATTAATGCAGCAAGCTAAAAGAGGGAACGAAGTTACAGCCTTTACAAACTGCTGAAAAGATAAACTATTTACAGTTCTTCTACCGTCATGTCAAAAGTTCACAATCTTCTTTGTATTCAAGCACGTTTCCCGGCAACGGCACCAAAATTTGATTACGCCCAAAACTTAACGCGGTTATTGTAGTACAGCTTTGGGGTGTCGATTCCACAGGGAAACAATTTAATTACAAAAGAAGGTGTAAACTTTAACTCAAATGATAAAAGATTAAATGAGAGAATCTGAGTTGTGAGTAAATTGTGTAAATAGATTGAATAATATAAATAAGAAACGACAAGGTTCCGAAAATCCTCCCTAGGTTCATTGCTCTAATCCTAACTTGATTCAGTTGTTTTTATCTCGATTGCAAGTTTCGCATCCCAAACAGGCAATCGGAAAATATTCAATTAAAGCGCATTTATAAATCCTAATGTAATTGTTATGAAATCTTCTTTACTTTCAAGCACACATGACCTAACTTATAAATTATCAAGAGACGACGATATATCTAAACGACAATACCGCAACAATGGACAAATCTATAAAAGAGATCTACCAGACTCAATCACACCCAAACAGGCACACATAAGAAAAGCATGACTGAACTTATATGGAAAAGAAGCATGCAATCAACGGAGTAATAATAAATCTACTAATTAAATTACGAATAAAACATAACAATGTTTAACGAAAATAATTCCACTACAACTTAATCAAATAAAGAAAAATAAGAACAACTACACCTAGGGATTCATCCCTTTGCCTTGCTTGGAGACTAGCCAGCCATGGGGCTCATGCTTCCTTGAGTTGCCTCTGGCCTCTCAACGATCATCCTCAGCTTGCCGTCCAAATTTATACTTCAGGTTCCTCCTAAAAGCCCTCTGGATTGCTCCTAAAGGCCCTCTGGATTCATCCCCGATTGATTCTCAAAGCTAAAGTGGAGTGGGTCTTATATAGACAAATACCAAGAGTGCAATGTGTTTCCATCTGATGTGGCATGTGGGATATAGAAATGTGTTTTCCAACCGATGTGGGATGTGGGATTTAAGCCCAAAATCACGCTGAAATCCCACACAGCTCGCACAGCCTGACCTTTGTCTACTAAAACTGCCATAACTTTCTCTAGAAAAATCATTTTGACGAACCGTAAAATTCTCCAGAAAATAGACTTCTGGATCTTTCTAAGCATATATGCGTCATCTTCTGGTTCTCCTTGTATCAATACAATTTAATTTTCAAAGATGATTGATCTGTACAGGCAATTCTGGCAATTTAGTGAAACTCCTATCCAGTGCGGGCAGCAGCTGTTGCTCTTTTAAGCCCTCCATCTTGTCCTTTCGGAAGCATTCCTTCACTCCAGTATGCCTCAAGTCTTTGTGCTTCAATCAATGATAACATTTCCTCCTCTTTTGAGCTTAAAGTACTTGAAAATGGACCGAAATAGATCAATGATCCAAGAATGATACTTTAGAGTTGTTAACGTATAAAAGTACAATTAAAACCTAGATCAACCCTAAAATGATAACAATTAAGTACTGTTAAGATGTATTTTATGACTCTCATCATTGCTCCCAACCAACAACATATCATCAATATAGATGAGGATGATCACCACTTCCTCTACCTTATGCCCCTTGTAATACAAGCATGAATCATAGTAGCTCCTTATGAAACCCAGGCTGGTTACAAAGGAATCAAACCTCTTATTCCATTGCCGAGGTTATTGCTTTAGGCCATATAGAGATTTCTTCAATTGGCACACCAAATCTCCCTGCCTTCCTTCCTCATAGCCTTCGAGTTGCCTCATGTAGATGGTCTCATCAAGCTCTCCATCTACGAATGCTGTCTTCACATCCATTTACTCGATTTCCCAATTGAATAGGACCACCAATGCTAACACTATCCTTATTGCTTGTATTTCATAACCGGTGAGAAGATTTCAGTGAAATCTATGCCTTCCTTTTGTGTGAACCCCTTCGCCACCAGCCTAGCTTTATACTGGACTTCATCCCCTGAAGTGTTCCCTTCTTTGATCTTGTAGATCCATCTATAATCCACAACTCTTTATTTTTCTGGTTTAGGCACCAATTCCAAAGAGTTGTTCTTCCTCAAAGACTCTATTTCTTCCTCCATAGCTAGCTGCCACTTTGACGAATCCTTACATTCCATGACATCCATGTAAGTTTCTGGTTCAACCTCTCCTTCTGTCCAAGGAGCTGCTACACTAGCACCAGCAAAACCATATCTCAAAGGTGGTCTAACCACCCTCCTCTCCCGGTTCTTTGTGAGCTGGTAGTCATTCTGACTTGCTGCATCAACCCCTTCCAGTTCAGCCTCCTCTTGAGTTTCTTGAGCTTGGCCTTCATCAATGGGCTCTACCAGGTCCGAACCCTCTTGCCTTCCTTGCTCTACCTGAACCGTATTCTCCTTGATGCGATGCTCCACAAATTCTGGACTAGTTTGCTCACTAGCCCCTGCAGGGTTAGTTTTCTCCAAGTAGGGAAATAACAATTCATTAAAAATAAAATCCCTACTTATTATGAGTTATATTCCTTCTGGTTCTAAGGACCACAACCTATACCACTTAACCCCTTCACCATACCCTAGAAACACACATTTTCTAGACCTTGGGTTAAGTTTATCATCCTTTTGATGTGCATATGCAGCACATCCAAAAGTCCTAAGGTTGTTCAACTCAAGGGGTTTTCCACTCCACATCTTCATGGGAGTCTTAAGGTCTAAAGACCTAGAGGGTGATCTATTAACCAAGTATGTAGCTGTAGACACAGCTTCTCCCCAAAAATATTTTGGTGAACCGGACCCAATTAACATGCACCTAACCTTTTCCATAAGGGTTCTATTCATCCTCTCAGCAACTCCATTTTGCTGAGGGGTTTTCACAACCATTCTATGTCTTAGAATGCCATTTAATTCATAGAATTTATTAAAATCGTTATTAAAAAATTCTAAATCATTATCGGTTCTTAACACCATAACTACCCTGCCCGTTTGAGTGTCCAACAACTTTTTCCACTCCATAAATTTTTTCAAAGCATCTGATTTATTTTTAAGCAAATAAACCTAAACCATTCTTGAATAATCATCAATTAAATACAGAAGGTAACGATTACCTTCCTGTGTTGGTGTCCTTGCTAAACCCCAAAGATCCTTATGGATGTAGTCAAGAATCCCCTTAGACATGTGCACTTCGGTGTTGAAGCTGACCCGATGTTGCTTCCCAAGAATGCAACTTTCACAGAAATCAAGTTTCTCTACTTTGTCACCACCAAGTAGACCATTCTTGCTGAGAACTTGCAGCCCATTTTCGCTCATATGTCCCAAGTGATTATGCCAAAGTGCTGCCTTATCCATCTTAGCCATCAAGCTTGCTGCTTGATCCTTGATTTTTGTCTCATCGATTATCTCATAAAGTCCTTCTTTGATTGCTGCTTTGATCACTATCAAAGAACCCTTGGTTACCTTGATCTTTCCTTCCTCAACTTTGTATGTATACCCCATAGAATCCAGCTACCCCAATGAGATCAAATTCCTCCTCAAATCTGGAAGATACCTTACATTTTATAGTAGCCTTGTGACCCCATCAAACATCCTCAACTGGATGTCTCCTATCCCCCTCACTTGGTAAGAATTGTCATTCCCCAAGAAAACCCTTCCATCATTGGTCTCCTTGAAATTCTTGAACCATTCCTTGTGAGGGCACATGTGATAAGTGCACCCGAAATCCAGAATTCGTTTCTCACTGCCTTGCCTCCTGCTCATATTCGAGCACACAACAAAAACATCATCTTGCTGTTCTCCTTTGGCAACCGAAGCCTTTCTATCATTGGTATGGCTTCTCCCTCTCTCATCCTACAATCTTTTCTTGCAATCTTTCTTGAAATGACCCTCCTTGTTACATTAGAAGCATCACCTTCCTCCAAACTTCGGTTTGGAATGTGATCTCCCATGGCTCTGCCCTCTACCTCTTGATTTCTCCAGGTAGTTGCCATGAATGCTACTGCCATTTCGAGTTGCTGGCCTTCCTCTTATGAACAACCCTTCCCCACTTAATGCCTCCCTACTCTTGGCTTTGAAATCTTGAGCCCTTATGATAAGAGCCATAAAATGCATCTTAATGATGTTTAATTGTTAGCATTTTATGATTCTTCTTAGTCTTTATTGCGCTTTTATGTGTTGATAACTCTTAAGTAATATTATTGGACCACTAACTTATTCTAGTGCATTTTCAAGTATTTTAAGTCCAAAGAAAGGAATAAGCGATTGTTGTTTAAAAGCGCAAAGATTCCATGCACGAAGAAGCATCGAAGTGGTTGCGGAGAGGCAAAACGTGAAGAAAATCAGCAATTAGTGAGCATCGCGGTGCTCCTCAGCCAGCAGCACGGTGCCCAAAAACTACCATATTGTGAACAAACAGCCAGCACCATGGTGCCCAGAAGCTTGCCCAGCCAAACCATACCTAGCACCGCAGCGCCCATAAAGTAGCACCGCAGTGCACACACGGGATTGTATCTCCGAGTTAGACTTTAATTAGGGTTTTAAACAATAGATTAAACCCAAAAACACCCTTAGACCTTTGTACTATAAATAGATCACTTAAGGTTTAAGAGAAACATCTTTTGGAGGGGCCAGAGGCCGGGGAAAACATTATGAAGGCTGCCACACTCTCCCCTATGGCTAACTAATCTCCAAGAAAGGCGAAGGGATGAATCCCTAGGTGTAGTTGTTCTTATTTTCTAGTCTTGATTCATTGTAGTTTGGATTTATTATCATTAAACATTGTTATGATTTACTTTTTAATCTAATTAGAAGATTTCCCCTTAATCCGGTGATTGCATCTTTCTCCCCCATATAAGTCTAGTCATGTTCTTCTTATGGGATGTTGTTGAGGTGTGATTGAGTTCGGTAGATTTCTCTTATAGATTTTTCCATTACTGCGGTATTGTCATTATGATATATTGTCGTTTCTTGATAATCTATAAGTAAGGTCATTTGTGCTTGACAGAAAAGAGTATTTCATAACAATTACATTAGGTTTTATATATGTGCTTTAATTGAATATTTGTCGATTGCTTGTTTGGGATGTGAAACTTGCAATCGAGATAAAAACAATTGAATCAAGAATAGAATAAGGCAATGAACCTAGGGAGGATTCTCGGACCCTTGTTGTTCTCTATTATATTTACACAATTATTTCACACTACTTCAAACTCAGATTTTCTCGTTTAACTTTTATCGTTCGTTTTAAGGTTTGCACTTGCTCTTGTAGTTAGTTTGTCTCCCTGTGGAATCGACACCCCAAAGCCGTGCTACAACTACTACATTATACTTTGGGGGTAATCAAATTTTGGCGCCATTGCTGGTGAGACGCACTTAATTTCAAGGAAGATTGTCAACTTTGAGACAAGACGGTAGAAGAATTGTAAATAATTTTTCTTTTCAGTAGTTTGAAAAGGCGGTAACTTCGTCCCTCTTTTAGCTTGCTGCATTAATTTTATTTTATTTTATTCTTTCTTTTTATAGTATTTTTTTTTATTATTTTGTGATCTTGCATGCCCCGATATAGAGACACTTTGGGTAAATTTGCTTGCAGGCCTGTGTTAGAGTCAGAATTAAATTCTTTTCTAAATATTTTATTTGACAACCCATCTAGTTCCAAAGAGACGAGTGAACGCGAAGATCAACCCCCTAGGACCCTTCAGGATTATCTCCACCCTACACGCATAGCCACACCATCATGCATCATGTTTCCAGCCAATACTCACCATTTAGATTTTAAAACAGGGATGATACAATTGCTCCCTACATTTCATGGCTTGGAAAGTGAAATCCCATATGTGCACATTAAAGAGTTTGAGGAAGTAGTTGCGACTTTTCGTAGTCAAGATGCAACTGCTGACATTATGAGACTTAAGTTCTTTCCTTTCGCTTTGAAGGATAGAGCTAAGAGTTGGCTATACTCACTGAGACCATGATCTATTGGGTCGTGAACTGAGATGACTCAGATTTTTTTTAATAAATACTTCCCCCAACGTAAGACCAATGCTTTAAAAAGGCAAATCTCCACCTTTGCACAAAAGGATAGTGAGACTTTATATCAGTCTTGGAAGAGATTTAAGGAGTTGTTGAGTATGTGCCGTCACCATGGGCATGAGAATTGGCGCTTAGTGAGCTATTTTTACGAGGGACTTACATATAGGGAGTGCCAATTTGTAGAGATGATGTGAAATGGTGAATTTTTAGAAAAAGATCCCGATGAAGCCATAGAGTACCTCAATGAGCTTGTTGAAAAAGCTCACGCTTGGACTGAAAGCACAAATAGGTCATGACCTGTAGGGAACTCAAATAATGGTGGAATTTACCATCTTAGGGAATAGGATAACCTTAAGGCTAAGGTCGAGATGCTCACTAGGGAACTAGAGGTGTTAAAGACTAAATGCTCAAAGCCAACACAAGTAGCTAATCATGCAGCATCTTTGAAACCATGTTTTGTATGTGGTGGGGTAGATCGTCTCGCCCAAGAGTGCCCCACATTTGCCGAGATGAGAGGGATGTATAAGGAACAATGTAATCCTTAAGGCATGTACAAGAAACCTTTGGCACCCTTCTCTGATACTTATAATCCGGGATGGCAAAATCACCCCAATTTCAGCTAGAAGTCTTAAAACCAATAGCTTGCATAACCCCCTGCACCATATCTTGAACCATATCATGCACCTGTATCTTCTAGGAGTTCTTTAGAAGACACTTTACATGCTTTTATTGAGGCAGAGGGTAAGACTAATCAAAGACTTGAATCTTTAATTATGCAGGCTATTGAAGAAAATAAAGAGATAAAGAGCCAAGTGTCCAAGTTGATGAGCTACTTGAGTGTGACTGAGCGAGGTAAGTTCTGTTGGAAATCACCTTCACAAGATGCCCAGGTAGTGATCTTCCAAACACCTAAGTCTAGAATGACTTGTCGAAAGAAATACATCAATCGAAAACAAGAACAGAAAATCAAAGAAAGAAATAAGACAAGCAATTTGTTATCGAGGTTCGGCAATATGCCTACGTCCCTGTGAGTTCCTCCGAACTCTCTGCACTAAATCAAATGGTTCTTACAAGTTACAACAATCCCCTTCAAGAAACCACAATGTTCTTGAGGAAACCAAGAAGAGAAGAAAGGAAGAAGATAAGAACTAACAATGCTCTCTATCTAATCTAGACTTCTCTCTCTTTTACAACCAGCCTCACTACAAAGAGTCCCTCTTATGTTTATATCTCTCACACAATTCTCTCTATGTGTTTACAATTGATCTCATAATGTCACAAACTTGTGTGTTTCTAATGTTAAAAATGAGGCTAGGAAACCCCTTTTATAGCCATCCACTTCTTGGTCATTCTTGAGATTCAAACCTCACCCTTTGATCAAGATCATCACTTAATCATGGCCCTTCATCACTTTCCTAAGTGGTGCTGTGCATTTAAACCTTGCATACATGTACCTAAGAGAGTCTTAAAATAGGCTGTCCATATGTGCAGCCCTTTGCCTGCAAGGTTCGCCCTGAAACAGGGCAAGGTGCGCCTCGGCCTCCTCTAAATTTGCAGCCATTTTGAGAGGTACGCCCTAGAGTAGGTGCACTACGCCCTGACCTGATGCTGCTTCCTTCTGCTACTGTGTGCACACCCTTCTACTTGTGTGCAGAAGTGCACACACTTGTGCGTATGGCCTTCCCTTGCTCCAAATTGATGCACCCACATGTTTACAGTCTTCTAAGTTGCTGAACTTTAATCCTCCAACCTTGGTTTAGACTTTAACTATCTTTGAACCATGGTTGGACCTGTGCAAACCTTAGACAAATATCAACAATCTCTACCTTTGTCTAAGTGTTTAAACCTGAACCATTGTGCAGAATGCTTTAGGATCCAAACTCATCATGAGTCATCTATCAACCGACTCCTATTCTAAGTAGTCCAAGGAAATGATTGAACTTACTTAGAGGTAGAACTTTAGTACCCAAATCTGCAGGATTTTCTTCCATGGCAACCTTGTCCACATGGATGCATCCTTTCGTAACATTTTCCTGAATGAAATGATACTGAACATCCATATGCTTCATCCCCTCATGGAACACCAGATTCCTCCACAAGTGCCACGCACTTTGGCTATCCAAAGATACCACCACTTTCTCTTTTAGGACCTCTCACTCGTCCAACAACCCTTTGCACCCCATGGCCTTCTTTATGGCCTCAGTAGCCGCTATGCATTCTGCCCCAGTTGTTATGAGTGCTAGCACTGGTTGCCACTGAGCCTTCAAATACCTCAGCAACCTCTTCATCCTAAGCCAATGCTTCTTTATGGGATTACTCACTAATTTGTTGAGAACACCCATTGCCCAAGAAACCTTTAACCAGTTTCTCTCCTTTTCTTGGATTCTACACATCCCAAGGATCTTTTGTGTAAGGCTGAGATCCTTCCTCTCAAACTCCTCATTGAGTTGAGATGTAAACCTTTCCATCATTTCCCTGCTGTTCCGAACCAACAGCACATCATTGACATAGATGAGGATACTCACCATCTTCTCCACCTTGTGTCCAGGTGAGAAAGTTTCTGTGAAACCTATGACTTCTCTTCTTGTGCACCCATTCGCCACCATCCTAGCTTTGTTCCAGACTTCATCTCCTGGAGGGTACCCTTCTTTGATCTTGTAAGTGCACTTACATTTCACGAATCCTTACACTCCATGGCATCCATTTCTTCCTCCATAGCCAGCTGCCACTTTGACGAATCCTTACACTCCATGGCATCCATGTAAGTCTCTTGTTCACTCATCTCTCATTCTGTCCAAGGAGCTGCTGCATCCACAACATCCGCAAACCCATATCTTGAAGGTGGTCTAACCACCCTCTGTTCCCGGTCTCTTGTGAGCTGGTAGTCATTCTGACTTGCTGCATTAACCTCTTCTTGAGTTTCTTGAGCTTGGCCTTTATCCAAGGGCTCTACCTAATCTGAACCCTCTTGCCTCCTTTGCTCTACCTGAATCGAGTTCTCCTTGATGCGATGCTCCACAACTTCTGGACTGGTTTGCTCACTAGCCCCTACAGGGTTAGTTTTGTCCAAGTAAGGAAATAATAATTCATTAAAAATAACATCCTTACTTATAATCAGTTTCATGCCCTTCTTTTTTAAGGACCACAACCTATATCCCTTAACCCCATCACCATTTCCTAGAAATACAAATTTTCTAGATCTTGGGCTAAGTTTATCCTCCTTTTGATGTGCATATGCAGCACACCCAAAAGTCCTAAGGTTGTTTAATTCAGGGGGTTTTCCACTCCACATATCCATGGGAGTCTTGAGCTCTAAAGCTCTAGAGGGTGACCTATTTACCATGTATGCAACTGTAGCCACAACTTCTCCCCAAAAATATTTTGGTAAACTGGATCCTATTAGCATGCACCTAACCTTTTCCATAAGGGTCTTATTCATTCTCTCAACAACTCCACTTTGCTGAGGAGTTTCCACAACCATCCTATGTCTTAGAATGCCATTTAACCTACAAAATTGATCAAGTTCTTGGTTAAAAATTTCTAAGCCATTATCAGTTCTTATCTCCTTAACTACTCTACCCATTTGAGTCTCAACGAGCTCTTTCCACACTACTAATTTATTCAAGGCATCCGATTTATTTCTAAGCAAATAAACCCACACTCTTCATGAATAATCATCAATTAAAGACAGAAAGTCTAGAATGACTTGTAGAAAGAAATACAGCAATCGAACACAAGAACAAAAAATCAAAGAAAGAAAGAAGACAAGCAATTTGTTATCGAGGTTCGGCAATATGCCTATTTCCCTCTTGTGTTTCTTGAGGGGATTGCTGTAACTTGTGAGAACCATTTGCGATATTGCAGAGAGTTCGGAGGAACTCATGGGGACATAGGCACATTGTCGAACCTCGATAACAAATTGCTTGTCTTCTTTCTTTCTTTGATTTTCTGTTCTTATGTTCGATTGCTGAAATTATTTCTACAAGTCATTCTAGACTTGGGTGTTGTTAAGATCACCACCTGGGCATCTTGTCAAAGTGATTTCCAATAGTGGTATCAGAGCTTTGGACAGTAGTATCAGAGCTACACAGCTGGGTATCAGAGCAAGAACAAGAAGGTGATGGAGCCCAGACTCCAAGAATCAAAGATCAACTTCTTGGGTGATTCAAGAACGGCGTAAAGATCAAGATCTGATGGTGTTCTTGAAGGTTGATTCAAGAACGGTGTTAAGATCCATCTTCGATCTGTGTTCTTGAGGTTGAAGAAAGCATTTGTGGGTAGTGCATAAATCAGAGATCTTGTTCGCAAAAGATGGCTTCAAATTTCTGTGTAGAGAAGTTTGATGGAAAGGGAGACTTTGCCCTTTGGAAGCGGAAGATCAAGGCTGTTCAAATGCAACAGAAAGTGGACTTGGCTATTGGAGAAGATGATGCTTCCAGCAAGTGTCAAAGAGGACCAGTGGACTGAGATGAAGAAGATGACTTACAGCACCATTTTCTTGCACATGTCGGATAATATCACAAGGGAGTGCGGAGACTCGGAGGATCCGACTGTTATATGGACGAAATTAGATGAGTTGTTTCTTACCAAAACTCTTCCTAACAAGATTTATCTTCTTAAAAGAATCTTTGCTTTTAAAATGGACCCTAGTAAAGAGTTGCAAGATAATCTTAATGTCTTTAATAAGCTAGTTCAAGATTTGAATAGCTGTAGCATTATTTTTTCGGATGAATAATTGGCTGTTATTTTGTTAAATTCTCTTCGTGATTGCTTTGATAACTTGATTAATGCCATTGAGTATGGAATTGATACTTTGACAAAGGAAATTGTGATCAATGCCATAAAGGCACATGATTTCAAGGCCAAGATGAAGGAGACATCAAGTGGTGATGGGCTGTTCGTAAGAGGAAGGCCAGCAACTCGGAATGGCAGTAGCAACCATGGCAACTACCAAGAGAAATCAAGAGGTAGAGGGCAGAACCATGGGAGATCTCATTCCAAGACAAGATTTGGAGGAGGAAGGAGATGCTTCTACTGCAATAAGGAGGGCCATTTCAAGAAAGATTGCAAGAAGAGGATGTGGGATGGGAGGAGAAGCCACACCAACAATGGAGAGGCTTCAGTTGCCAATGGAGAACAGGAAGATGATGTCCTTGTAGTGTGCTCAAATGTGAGCAGAAGGCAAGGTAGCAGAAAGTGGATTCTTGATTCCGGGTGCACTTATCATATGTGCCCTCACAAAGAATGGTTCAAGAATTTCAAGGAGATCAATGATTGGGGAATGACAATTCTTGCCAAGTTAAGGGGATTGGTGACATTCAATTGAAAATGTTTGATGGAGTCACAAGGCTACTGTGAAATGTAAGATATCTTCTAGATTTGAAGAAGAACTTGATCTCATTGGGGTAGCTGGATTCCATGGGGTATACATGCAAAGTGGAGGGAGGAAAGATCAAGGTGGCCAAGGGATCTTTGGTAGCGATCAAGGCAGCAAGAAATGATGGACTCTATGAGATGATCGGAGAGATAGAAATCAATAATCAAGCAGCAAGCTTGATGGCTGAGATGGACAAGGCAGCCCTTTGTCACACTCACTTGGGTCACATGAGAGAAAAGGGCCTGCAAGTGCTTAGCAAGGAAGGTCTACTTGGTGGTGACAAAGTAGAAAAACTGGATTTTTGTAAAGGGATTCTTGATTACATTCATTCAGACCTTTGGGGACCAGCAGAACACCAACACAGGGAGGTAACTTTTACTTTCTGTCTTTAATTGATGATTATTCAAGAAGAGTGTGGGTTTATTTGCTTAGGAATAAATCTGATGCCTTGAATAAATTTGTTGTGTGGAAGAAGTTGCTGGAAACTCAAATGGGTAGGGTCGTTAAAGCTTTACGAACCGATAATGGCATAAAATTTTGCAATAATGATTTTAATAAATTCTGTGAATTAAATGGCATTCAAAGGAATAGGACGGTTGTAAAAACACCTCAGCAAAACGGAGTTGCTGAAAGAATGAATAGAACCCTTATGGAAAAAGTTAGGTGCATGTTAAGAGGATCCGGGTTACCAAAATATTTTTGGGGAGAAGCTGTGGCTACAGCTGCATACTTGATAAATAGATCACCCTCTAGAGCTTTAAAGCTCAAGACTCCCATGGAGATGTGGAGTGGAAAACCCCCTAAATTAAGCAACCTAAGGACTTTTGGGTGTGCAGCATATGCACATCAAAAGGAGGATAAACTTGACCCTAGATCTAGAAAATGTGTATTTCTAGGATATGGTGATGGGGTTAAAGGTTATAGATTGTGGTCTTTAGAAAAGAAGGGCATGAAACTGATCATAAGTAGGGATGTTATATTTAATGAATTATTATTTCCCTACTTGGAGAAAACTAACCCTGCAGGGGCTAGTGAGCAAACCAAACCAAAAATTGTGGGGCATCGCATCAAGGAGAACTCGGTTCAGGTGGAGCAGAGAAGGCAAGAGGATTCGGACCTGGTAGAGCCCTTGGATGAAGGCCAAGCTCAAGATACTCAAGAAGAGGCTAAACAAGAAAAGGTTGATGCAGTAAATGACTACCAGCTCACAAGAGATCGGGGAAGGAAAGTGGTTAGACCACCTATGAGATATGGGTTTGCAAATACTGCAGATACAGTAGCTCCTTGGAGAGAAGGAGAGGTTGAACCAAAAACTTACATGGATGCCATAGAGTGTAAGGATTCGTCAAAGTGGCAGTTGGCTATGGAGGATGAAATGGAGTCTTTGATGAAGAACAACTCTTGGGAGTTGGTGCCCAAACCTGAAAAATAGAGAGTTATGGATTGTAGATGGCTCTACAAGATCAAAGAAGGGAATACTCCAGGGGATGAAGTCTGGTATAAAGCTAGGCTAGTGGCGAAGGGGTTCACACAAAAAGAAGGCATAGATTTCACCGAAATATTCTCACTAGTTATGAAGTACAAGACGATCCGGATAGTGTTAGCATTGGTGGTCTAATTTGATTGGGAAATTGAGAAAATTGATGTGAAGACAACATTCTTACATGGAGAACTCGATGAGACCATTTTCATGAGGCAACCAGAAGGTTATGAAGAGGGAAGGCAGGGAGAGTTAGTGTGCAAATTAAAGAAATCTCTCTATGGCCTGAAGCAATCACCTAGGCAATGGAATAAGAGGTTTGATTCCTTTGTAATCAGCTTGGGTTTCATGAGGAGCTATTATGATTCGTGCTTGTACTATAAGGGGCAGAAGGTTGAGGAAATGGTGATCATCCTCATTTATGTTGATGACATGTTGTTGGTTAGGAGCAGCATGGAGAGGATAAATAAATTGAAGGTTCAATTCAGTGAGGAGTTTGAGACGAAGGATCTTTGCCATGCACTAAAGATCTTTGGGATGTGTATCATCCAGGAAAGGGAGAGAAACAGATTGAAGATCTCTCAAACCTCCTACATAGAGAAGATGATATCTAAATTCTCTAAGGAAGATAGCAAACTAGAGAAGGTTCCCCTTGCTAGTCATTTCAAGTTCTCCAGCGATCAATGTCCAAGATTGGAGGCGGAGAAGAAGGAAATGGAGAAAGTCCCTTACTCTAATGTTGTTGGTTCTGTTATATACACCATGGTAAGCACTAGACCCGACATTGCTCATGCAATGAGTGTTCTCAACCAGTTTATGAGTAATCCCGAAAAGGAGCATTGGCTTAGGATGAAGTGGTTGCTGAGGTATTTGAAGGGAAGCCCAGAAGTAAAGCTGGTGTATGAGAAGAGGGGTAATGACATATGCCTTGAGGGTTTTGCTGATTCGGACTATGGAGCAGACTAGGATAAAAGGAGATCGATTACCTCCTATTTTTTCAACTTAAATGGATGTTGTGTAAGTTGGAAGGCTTAGTTGCAGCCAGTGGTAGCACTCTCTACAACCGAGGCTGAGTACATAGCTGCTATGGAGGCCATCAAGGAAGCTATGTGGTGCAAAGGATTTCTTGAAGAGTTAAAGGTACCGGATGAGCAGGTTGTGGTATTTTCGGATAGTCAAAGTGCCTTGCACTTATGTAAAAATCTAATGTTCCATGAGAGGACAAGCATATGGATGTTCGGTATCATTTCATTTGGGAAAATGTTTCAAAAGGATGCATCCATGTGGACAAGGTTGCCACGGAAGAAAATCCTACGGACTTGGGTACTAAAGTTCTACCTCTAAGTAAGTTCAATCATTGCCTTGAATTACTTAGGATTGGATTTAGTTAATTGGTGACTCAAGATGAGTCTGGATCCCGAAGCTTTCTGCACAATGGTTCAGGTTTTTTGAACACTTAGACAAAGGTAGAGATTGTTGTTATTTGTCTAAGGTTCAAACAGGTCCAACCATGGTTTAAAAATGGTTAAAATCCAAAACAAAGGTGGAGTATCAAAGCTCAGCAAGTTAGAAGGTTGTACACATGTGTGTGCATCATTTTGGAGCAAGGGAAGGCCATGCGCACTGGTGTGTGTACTTCTGCACACAAGCTGAGAAAGTGTGCGCACAACCAAGAAGTGTGCCAGGTCCGGGACAGCACCACACCGCTCAGAACCAATGCCATGCCCTCCAGAATGGTGTACTCCAGAACAGCACCAGTGCCTAGGCACCCAGCAGCTAGTGCCACACTGCCCATAGACTTCACAAGCTCACTCTGCCCCAGCACCAAGGCGCCAGGCACACTAAGGCACACATGGGCAGAATGACTTAGGACTCTCCAAAGTGTGTGTGCGCAAGACCAAAACACACAGCACCACTTGGAGAATGATGAAGGGCTAAGATTAAAAGGAGATCATGATTAAAGGGAGGAGATTGATTCACAAGAATGTCCAAGAAGTGAAAGGCTGTAAAAGGGGTTCTCAAGCCTCATTTTCACACACTACAAGGAACAACAAGAGAATACAACACACATACAAAAGTGACATTGTCAGGTCAATTGTAAACACATAGAGAGAATTGTGTAAGAGTGACAAACACAAGAGGGACTCTTTGTATTTAGGCTGGTTGTAAAGAAGAGAGAGTAGAATAGAGAGAGAGCATTGGAATCTTCTTCCTTCTCTTCTTAGTGTCTTCAAGAACTTGGTTTCTTGAAGGGGATAGCTATAACTTGTAAGAACCATTTGAGATAGTGCAGAGAGTTCGGAGGAACTCACGAGGATGTAGGTACATTGCTGAACCTCGATAACAAATTGCTTGTCTTCTTTCTTTCTTTGATTTTCTGTTCTTGTGTTCGATTGCTGAAATTATTTCTACAAGTCATTCTAGACTTGGGTGTTGTGAAGATCACCACCTGGGCATCTTGTCAAGGTGATTTCCAACACTTACCATCATGAACATGACTAAACCAACCGCGCTAGAGTAAGGGACCTTTTCCATTTCCTTCTTCTCTGCCTCCGATCTCGGACATTGATTGCTAGAGAACTTGAAATGACTAGCAAGGGGAACCATCACTGGTTTGCTATCTTCCATAGAGAACTTAGATATCATCTTCTCTATGTAGGTGGTTTAAGAGATCTTTAATCTATTTCTCTCCCTTTTTCGGATGATGCACATCCTAAAGATCTTCTATCCATGGCTAAGATCCTTCATCTCAAACTCCTCACTGAGTTGAGCCTTCAATTTTCATATCCTCTCCATGCTGCTCCCAACCAGCAACATATCATCAACATAGACGAGGATGATCACCACTTCCTCCACCTTGTGCCCCTTGTAATACAGGCATGAATCATAGTAGCTCCTCATGAAACCCAGGCTGGTTACAAAGGAATCAAACCTCTTATTCCATTGCCGAGGTGATTGCTTCAGGCCATATAGAGATTTCTTCAGTTGGCACACCAAATCTCCCTGCCTTCCTTCCTCATAGCCTTCAGGTTTCCTCATGTAGATGGTCTCATCAAGCTCTCCATGTAAGAACGCTATCTTCACATCCATTTGCTCGATTTCCCAATTAAATTAGACCACCAATGCTAACACTATCCTTATTGTCTTGTATTTCATAACCAGTGAGAAGATTTCGGTGAAATCTATGCCTTCCTTTTGTGTGAACCCCTTTGCCACCAGACTAGCTTTATACCAGACTTCATCTCCTGGAGTGTTCCCTTCTTTGATCTTGTAGATCCATCTACAATGCACAACTCTATTTTTCTGGTTTGGGCACCAATTCCAAAGAGTTGTTCTTCCTTAAAGAATCCATTTCATCCTCTATAGCTAGCTACCATTTTTATGAATCCTTACACTCCATGGCATCCATGGAAGTTTCTGGTTCAACCTCTCCTTTTGTCCAAGGAGCTGCTACACTAGCACCAGGAAAACCATATCTCAAAGGTGGTCTAACCACCCTCCTTTCCCAGTCCCTTATGAGCTGGTAGTCATTCTGACTTGCTGCATCAACCCCTTCCAGTTCAGCCTCCTCTTGAGTTTCTTGAGCTTGGTCTTCATCAATGAGCTCTACCTGGTCTGAACCCTCTTGCCTTCCTTGCTCTACCTGAAATTCCGGACTAGTTTGCTCACTAGCCCCTACAGGGTTAGTTTTCTCCGAGTAAGGAAATAACAATTCATTAAAAATAATATCCCTACTTATTATGAGTTATATTCCTTTTGGTTCTAAGAACAACAACCTATACCCCTTAACCCCTTCACCATACCCTAGAAACACACATTTTTTAGAGCTTGGGTTAAGTTTAACATCCTTTTGATGTGCATATGTAGCACATCAAAAAGTCCTAAGGTTATTCAACTCAGGGGGTTTTCCACTCCACATCTCCATGGGAGTCTTAAGGTCTAAAGCCCTAGAGGGTGATCTATTAACCAAGTATGCAGCTGTAGACACGGCTTCTCCCCAAAAGTATTTTGTTGAACCGGATCCAATTAACATGCACCTAACATTTTCCATAAGGGTTCTATTCATCCTCTCAGCAACTCCATTTTGCTGAGGGGTTTTCACAACCATTCTATGTCTTAGAATGCCATTTAATTCACATAATTTATCAAAATCCTTATTAAAAACTTCTAAGCCATTATCGGTTCTTAACACCTTAACTTACCTGCCCGTTTGAGCCTTTAACAACATTTTCCACACCACAAATTTATTCAAAGCATCTGATTTATTTTTAAGCAAATAAACTCAAACCATTCTTGAATAATCATCAATTAAAGACAAAAGGTAACGATTACCTCCCTGTGTTGGCGTCCTTGCTAGACCCCAAAGATCCGGATGGATGTAGTCAAGAATCCCCTTAGGCTTTTGCACTCTGGTGTTGAAGCTGACCCAATGTTGCTTCCCAAGAATGCAACTTTCGCAGAAATCAAGTTTCTCTACTTTGTCACCACCAAGTAGACCATTCTTGCTGAGAACTTGCAGCCCCTTTTCGCTCATATGTCCTAAGCGATTGTGCCAAAGTGCTACCTTATCCATCTTAGCCATCAAGCTTGTGCTTGATCCTTGATTTCTGTCTCATCGATCATCTCATAAAGTCCTTCTTTGATTGCTGCTTTGATCACTATCAAAGTACTCTTGGTTACCTTGATCTTTCCTCCCTCAGTTTTGTATGTATACCACATGGAATCCAGCTACCCCAATGAGATCAAATTCCTCCTTAAATCTGGGAGATACCTTACATTTCATAGCAGCCTAGTGACTCCATCAAATGTCCTCAACTGGATGTCTCCTATCCCCCTCACTCGGCAAGAATTATCATTCCCCAAGAAAACCCTTCCATCATTGGTCTCCTTGCAGCATCCTCAAATGCTTTTCAACTTCTTCTAAACCTCAAGAACATGATCAAAGATTGATCTCAATACCGTTCTTGAATCAACCTCAAGAACACGATCTGATCTTGATCTTTACTCCGTTCTTGAATCACCCAAGAAGTTTGTTCTTTGATTATTGGAGTATTGCTTCGATACCTTCTGTTCTTGCTCTGATACCTAACTGTACAAGCTCTGATACCACTATTGGGAAACCACCTTAGATGATGCCCAGGAGGTGGTCTTCTAAACACACAAGTCTAGAATGACTTGTAAAGAAATTAGACAGCAGCCAATCAAAGCAAGAAAGAAAAGAACACAAGAAATTTGTTATAGAGGTTCAGCAATATGCCTACGTCCCCGTGAGCTCCTCTGAGCTCTCTGCACCATCTTATGAATGGAGTTCTTTACAATCAGCAACATCTATTCAAGAATCCACAAGTTCTTAAAGAACAAAGAAGAAGAGGAAACAGAAAGTGATAAGAACTAACCCTGGAATTTTCCCAAGAAAATTCCCCTTACAAGCCCTTGAATCCCCTTTTGATTCTACTCTCTCTTCTCTAAATAACCAGCCTTACAAATGAGTCTCTCTTGTTTTGTGTCTTTGCACTCTTACAATTGAACTCCCTTTCAATCACAAGTTTTCACATTGCATCTTAGATTGAAGCTAGGTGACCCTTTATATACTGCACCAACTTTTTGACCAATCTTGAGGGTCAATATCCACCCTTAGATCTTAAGGAGTAATCATCCATAGCCCTTCATCAATCCTTAGTAAAACTGTGCATTTTAAACATGTCTCATGCACCTAACAAAAGACTGAACCAAAAGGACCATGTGTTCCTTGAAGGTGCGGCCTGGAACAAGGTGTGCTGCGGCCTAGAGTAGGGCACACTGGCTGCCACTCTGTGCGCCGTGGCCTGCCCTTTTTCCTTGCACTCCTCCTTATTGGGCTCCTCGCCTGGAAGGAGCTGGGCCATGGCCTGACCTGGTGCTGACTTGCTAAATTTATTCTTCCATCTTCTTATTTAAACCTCAGAAGGGCATAAATCCTATCGGACTATAAATCCTATCCAACTTGTGAAACCTATCTCATGGTAGGATGACTAGATATCCATTTAGTGTCCATAGAGAAAAATTCGCAAATGTATTATGGTTAATACATAGTTATTCATGTGAGCCCCTAACAGTTAATGCTAGAGAAGGTTACTCCTACTTGTTTACCTTTAACGATGGGCATTTTAGGTATAGGTATGTGTGCTTAATGAAGTACAAGCCTAATTCTTTTGAAAAGTTCAAAGAATTCATAAGTGAAGTTGAAAAGAAAACTAGGAAAAGTATTAAAGCTCTTCGATCAAATCAAGGAGGAGAATACCTGACTCATGATTTTCTCGATTATCTTAAAAAGAATGGGATTATCTCTCTATGAACTCCTCTTGGAATGCCACAGTTGAAAGGTGTGTGTGAAAAGAGAACTCGTACTCTATTGGATATGGTATGATCCATGACGAGTTTCACTGATCTTCTTGTATCCTTTTAAGGATATGATCTCCTCACCGCCATATAAATATAGAATAAAGTTCCCTCAAAGGCAGTACCTGAAATGCCATATAAGATACGGAAAGGGAGGAAATCAAATCTTAAACACATTAAGATTTGGGGTTGTCCCACCTATGTAAAGAAGTTACATACGAACAATTTGGGAACTAGGTCTGAGAAATGTAGGTTTATGGGATATCCTAAAGAAAGTTTAGGAAATTATTTCTATCATCCTAAAGAATAAAAGGTGTTTGCTTCCAAGCATGCTATCTTTCTAGAAGAGAAAAAGAATTTATGCTATAATGGAATAGTGGGAGGAAGATAGGTCTTGATGAAGTGTCTCAAGAACTACAACTCAATATTGTTAAAATTGAGGAACCCAAATCAATAGATCTTCCTAATACACAACTATTTCGAAGATCTAATAGAATATGTTAGGCTTTAGAGAGATATCAGTTTCTCATAAATGGTGACCTAGAGGATCTATTTAAAGATGATAAGGAACCTACTAACTATGAAGAAGCAATGTTAGACATATATTTAGAGAAGTGGCTAGAAGTCCTGAAATCCAAAATTGGATTCCATGTAATCCAACAAAGTATGGACTTTTTTCGATGCGCTTGAAGGTATAATTTCTATAGGTTTCAAATGGATCTTTATGAGAAAGATTGGAGTGGATAGAAAGGTAAAGACCTATAAGGCCAGGCTAGTAGTGAAGGGTTTCAAGCAAAGACAATGAGTTGCTTTCTATAAAACCTTCTCTCTAGTGGCCATACTTAAATCCATCTAGATTTTACTTGTTATAGGTCTCTACCTTTCCATCTACTCCAATCCTTCTTTTAAAGACCCATTTACAACCGATAGGTACTATACATCCAGGTGCATCGACCAAATTCCATACTTTATTGGAGTACATAGAATTCATTTCAAAATTCATGGCTTCCAACCACTTCTCTAAATCAAAGTCTAACGTCACTTCTTTGTAATTATTAAGTTCCTTCTCATCTATAAGAGGTACCTTTTAGTCACCATTTATAAGAAATCTATATCTCTTTGGAGTCTCATATATTCTGATAAATCTAAGAACTACTTGTGTATTAAGAAGATATATTGATTTAGGTTCCTTGATTTGAGTAATATTGGGTTATGGTTCTTGTGACGCTTCATCAAGATTTATATTTCTCCCACTGAACTCTTCTTGCATAAACTCTTTTTCTATAAAGGTAGAACGGTTGGAACAAAACAATTATTTTTTTTTTGTTTATAAGGATGATAGAAATAATATCCTAAACTTTCTTTAAGATACCCCACAACTTGCAATTGGCAGACCTATTTCCCAACTTATATGTATGTAACTTCTTTACATAGGTGGGACAATCCCAAATCTTAATGTGTTTAATATTAGATTTACTACCTTTCCATATCTTATACGGCATTTGAGGTACTGCCTTTGAGGGAACATTTTTCAATAAGTATGTGGCGATTATGACAACATATCCCCAAAAGGATATAGGAAGATCAATGTAACTCATCACAAATTGTACCATATCCAATAAGGTGAGATTTTGAGATAATTGGAAAAATCATTAAACAAGTATTTGTCTATCCGATCAAATCAAAGAGCTATAATACCTTTCATAATTTGCTTTTCACTTCTCTTTTGGATTCTTTGAACCTTTCAAATGATTCATATTTGTACTTCACTAAGTAAATGTACCCATACCTTAAGTGATCATCGATAAAGGTAATGAAGTAGAAGTAACCTTCTCTATCATTAATTGTGAGAGAGAGCTTGTCTTGAAAGTGAAAATTCAAAAGATGCCAAGTGGAGGGTGAAATTGAAAATTCACTCACAAAAATTATAAGTATTATTGGGCTTTGAATTTTGGGCCAAAAGTGTTCAGGCTTAGAAAGAATCAATGGGTTTTAGTGGGTTTTGGATCGGGCTAAAATTTAATTGAAGACTTTGGGCTTGAAATTGATGGAAACAAATCGGGCCTAATTGATTTAAAATGAAATTGGATTGAACAAAAAATGCTTGCAATTGGTTCTAATTCAAAATTAAATTCAATCTCCATATTTACCAAGTTCGAACGCATTAGGATCAAAGACTCGTCATAGGAACCTGCGTGCGGCCCGTTCAAAAATTTTGGAAAGAAATTAAGTATCTACATATACGTACATCACATGCATATGCATATATATATATATATATATATATATATATATATTAACCTAAGTGGATGACTATGATGATTATGGACTTCATAAGTGTGATTTACTTGAGATAATTAATTAAATCACTTGGTCAAACTCTAGGTAATTATTATATTATTATATCCCATATATTCATAGGTGTTCAATCTTCAAATGGTCCACCATGCTTCCATGAACACTATATGATTCATCTAAACAAAATTCTATCTATCTTTAAGTAACTTTACCTACATCAAATATACCTAAGAAACCTTAATCAAAAGTCAAGGGAAATTACGTTGGAGGGAGACAAAAATTTACATTGAGAGAAATAATAGAATGAGAGGTATGCAAACCCCATTTAAAATTGAATAGCAAAAAATAATACCATGAATCTAACCGATTGCTAAGGTCCAGGTCCAATAATCATCATTGTTGACCCTCACCTATATTTTAATGATGACAAAACACAACTCTTATTATACTAACAATGCTATCTAAGTGTATTAAACAATAAGAGCATTCAACCAAGGATCAAGGTGAAAGAACTCAACCCAACATCAAGTTAAGATAGAAGAACTAGTATAGGGACAAGGTATTTAAACAAGTTGTAAATCTCACTAGTTCAGGTAAAAAGCTTGTCTTATGGCTCCATTTGAAAAAGCTTTTTTAAACAGAACTTTTCAAACAAACGTTTTAAGTTAAAAACATTTCAAAACATGAAAACTTGGTTGTTAAGAAACCCAGTCGACTGGGTACTTATTCTAGAAGACTGGTAGAAGGGATAGTACGTCCCCAGTCAGCTAGGTCACACAAACCAGTCGATTAGTACTTTGGGCAGAAGTTTCCCAGTCGACTGGTACCAGTCATAGCCTTAAAAATATGATTTTTAAATTTGATCCAGTCGACTGATAGTTCAAAAAATATGACCTTTGAGACGCTAGATTTTAGCACAAATTGAACCAAATCATACCAGAACAGTACAAAGCGGCCATATTACATCAAGGCTATATAAACCCACTCTATTGAGCATTTCAAAAAGAGAGATTACATATTAAATCAAGTTTTTACTTATTGATACTCAAAAAGCTTTGAAATATTTATTGTTGAGCCATTCTTCAAGCTTTACCTTGAAAGAGAGATATTATTCAGTTGTATAAGCTTTCATTGTAGTCTTTCTACTATTTACTTTACAGCATTTATTGTAAAGAGATTAGCTTCTAAGAGGAAGGGATTCTTGCTTCCAAGAGGAAGGGATTGATTGTAAGGTTTGTGCGCACCCGTGAAGTTGCACGACTAAGTTTCTTAGTGGATTACTTCAAGGAGGTTCCTTGAAGAGAGTGGACGTAGGGTCGGAACGAATCCGATATTGTCGAACCACTATAAACTGAGTTTGCATCCTCTATTCCTTAAACTCTTTATTTACAACACATATTACTTGTTTATATGCTTGTGGTGTTATCTGTTTTATAAACTTGAGTTTAATTAGCAAAAGTTTTTAAAAACCCAATTCATCTCCCCTCTTGGGTTGAAACCTCAATCTACAATTTGTATCAGAGCCTCATTCTTAATTTTAGGCTTAATATCCTTGAGTTGATCCGATGGCAGCAAATTGCTATTCTAAGGGACACTCCTATACTAGGCCTCCTTTGTTCAATGGCTCCAACTATAACTATTGGAAAAACAAGATAAAAATCTTTGTCAAAGGACAAGATTATAATCTGTGGAGAGTCATTGAAGAAGGACCTAGAATTCCATCAAAGGAAATAACTATTGGAGAAATCAATCATGCAATGCCTAAACTCCAAACTGAGTACAATGATGAGGATTGTAGAATGATGTCTCTCAATAGTAGAGCCACAAGTATTTTACATTGTGCTTTAGATATATCTTAATGCAATAAAATCTCTACATATGTTTCAGCTAAGGAGATATGGGATAAATTGCAAGTTACATATGAAGGAACTAGTGAGGTTAAAAAATCAAAAATCTATATGCTAGTATCTGAATATGAATCTTTTAGAATGTCTCCTAACGAAACAATTTCTCAAATGCACTCACGTTTCATAACTATTGTTAATGGTTTGAAGCTTCTTGGTAGGAACATTAAGGAGTTTGAACTAACAAGAAAAATCTTAAGATCTTTGCCACCCACATGGAAAGTAAAGAAGATGGTCATCACAGAGGCCAAAGATCTCGACAAACTTGATGTTGAGACACTTCTTGGGTCATTGTTGACATATGAGATGGAAAAAATGAATCCCATTGTCAATGATGATGAGAAGAAGAAAAAGGTGATTGCTCTCAAAGCCTCTACATACAATAGAGAAGAGGAATTGGAAGAATAGCGGAGAGCAGTGAAGAAGATGGTGAGATGGCTTTAATCACCAAACGGTTTCATAGGTTCTTAAAGAAAAGAAAGAAACCTTACACAAAGGATCTCACTTCAAAAAGGGAACCACTTGTGTGCTATGGATGTAAGAAACCTGGTTACAAGCAGGCCAATTGTATGGTTACAAGCAAACCATACAGGAGCTTCAAGAACAAAGCTATGATTGCAACTACTTGGAGTGATGATGATGAAGAAGACTCCTCGGATAAAGAAGTTGGATACGAGGAAATCGCCAACCTATGCCTTATGCCAATTGATGATGAAAATGAGGTATTATCTTCTCCCTCTTCTAAAAATAACATTGTTAGTAGTAGTGAAGAATTGTTAGAAGTCAAAAATGAAATGCATGATGAATTGAAGAAATTCGATTCTAGGAACTCTACTCTTAAGAAAGAGGTATCATCTCTTTCTAAAGAAATGATAAGTCTAAGAGAAGAAAAAGATAAACTATCTTCATTGCTTTATGATTCTTCTCAAGATTTCCTAAAAGAAGAAAATGAAAACTTAAAGAATAAGATATTAGCATTGAATGGCACTATATCTAGACTCATGCTTGGAAAAGAAATACTTGATGAAGTGCTTTCTTGCCAAAGATTAAGTGGAGGAAATTTTGGATTAGGATACTCTCCATTAGGCAAGCAAAAATCAAAAGAGAGCTTATTCATGAAAGTCTCTTGTGTGAATGAAGCCTCTACTTCAAAGATTACTAGCAAAGTCAAAAACACACCCTTAATGAATGCTAGCATGTCTAGAAATGCAAATTTGAATGCATATACAAAAATAAAAAATCCTAGAAATACTTATGCTTATATGTATGCTCATTCAAGAAATGCTTATACACATTCTAGGAATAACCATCATGTGCATCCTAAAAACAAAATGCATAATCAAAACTTGCATCATGCACAAGCATATCCTAAGAATTACTATCATGGTTATTCTAGAAATAATATGCATACTCATGAAAATGCAAGCATGTATCCTAGAAATCATCTTCATACATTTTTTGGAAATGACATGTATATTCATATTCCTCACAATAGAAATATGTATCCTATGAACTCATATCCTAAGCATTATAGGCATGCACAACTAAATACTCCTAAAAATTTCAATAACTATCATCCTAGGATTGAGCATTATCAATATGTCTATAGATCAAGATTTGTTGTTAAGAAAGTATAGGTCCGAAAAGGAACCATATTTTCAAGGACTAACCCCAAAGGACCCAAGAAATTTTGGGTACCTAAAAATGCCATTGTGTATCCTTGTGTGATGTAGATATGTCTCCACACCAAGGAAAAAGGTAACTGTTGGTACCTTGATAGTGAATGCTCAAAACACATGACCTGTATTCAAGGAGCTAACCCTAAGAGATGGTACCTTGATAGGAACAAGGCAAGACTAGTTGCTAAGGGATATAATAAAGAAGAATGAATAGACTTTGATGAGATTTATGCTCCTATAGCTAGATTAGAAGCAATTCGAACATTATTAGCATTTGCATGCTTTAATAAGTTTAAGTTATTTCAAATGGATGTAAAAAGTTCTTTTTTAAATGGCATAATAGAATAAGAGGTTTATGTTGAGCAACCTCTTGGATTTGAGAATCCTAGTCTTCCAAATCATGTCTACAAGCTCTCTAAAGCTCTATATGGGTTGAAGCAAGCTCCAAGGGCATGGTATGAAAGACTAAGTAAATTTTTAATTTACAATAATTTTATAAGAGGTAAAGTAGACACAACCCTCTTCACAAAAGCTCACATAATGACACTCTACTAGAGCAAATATATGTTGATGATATTATATTTGGTGCTACTAATGAATCTCTGTGTTAAGAGTTTGCCAAGTGCATGCAAGGTGAATTTGAAATGAACATGATGGGAGAGCTTACCTTCTTCCTTGGACTTCAAATCAAACAAATGAAAGGAGGCATCTTCATCAATCAATCAAAGTACACTAAGGACCTACTAAAGAGGTTTGTCATGGAAAGCTCAAAGCCACTTAGTACTCCTATGAGCACATCCACAAAACTTGATCTTGATGAAGGAGGTAAGTGTGTACATACTAAATATTATAGAAGCATGATAGGAGCATTGCTTTATTTGACTGCAAGTAGAACTGATATTATGTTCAGTGTATGCATGTGTGCTAGATTTCAGGCTAATCCTAAGGAATCACATGTAGTTGCAGTAAAAAGAATCCTTAGATATCTACAAGGAACTCAAACCATAGGATTATGGTACTCTAGAGATTCATCTTTTGAGCTTATAGGATATTCATATGCGGATTTTGCTGGATGTAGGTTAGATAGAAAAAGCACAAGTGGAACATGCCAATTCTTAGGTGCAATGTTAACCTCTAGGTTTTCCAAGAAACAAAACTCCGTTGCGCTATCAACCGCCGAGGCGGAATATGTAGCAACTGGAAGTTGTTGTGCCCAAGTGTTATGGATGAAACAACAACTAGAAGACTGTGGCATGAACTTTAAAAGTATCCCAATACATTGTGATAATACTAGTTCTATCAACCTAACCAAAAACCCTATTCAGCACTCTAGAACTAAACACATAGAAATTAGACATCATTTCTTAAGAGACTATGCTAAAAAAGGTGATATAAGACTAGAATTCATACCATTAGAAGATCAAATAGCTGACATTCTTACAAAACCTCTAAGTGAAGCCAGTTTCTGCAAAATTAGATTGTTAATGGGATTGATAGATTATGATAAACTGTATGTCTGATTGCTTCTTCATTCATCATTATGCATACTTGACATCTAGTGAAAGAGTATTAATCCACATTTAATGTCCCCCTCACTCAAGATAGCATAGATAAAAAAATTTTGTGCTAAGACTCAAAGACTGAAAATTTTCTTAATGGTCCAGTCGACTGGTAAGTCTATCCCATTCAACTTGTAAGTCTCTGCCTATTCTTTCAGTCGACTGGTAAGTCTATCCCATCGACTGGTAAGTTTCTACCTATTCTTCTAGTTGACTGGTAAGTCTATACCAGTCGACTAGACCTTGTTTGGAGCCATTTTTTGAAATTCAGTTATCAACTTAATCGACTAGTATCAGTCTGCCAGTTCATCCAGTCGACTGGTACCTTGATCCAGTCAATTGGTACCCTAACCCCAGTCGACTAGTATCGCGATTCTATAAATAGGCTCTTCATTTTTTTCTAGATTTTTACACCATTTTCAAAAACTCTAGCTTTCTTTCTTTACAAAATATCATCATTTTGATCAAAAAACCTTCAATACATTGCCTAAACATCTCGATCTACTCATCCACACCATCCATTTCAACTTTCTACGATTGAAATATCTCATTTCCACCAAAAACTTCTTTTTACCAAAAACTCTTTTTTTTTCAAAAATGTCTGAAAGAATCCGTATTAAAACCACCGTTGGGGGATCACATGCGCCTAAGAGGCCAAGATCTACCCAAGACTAATTCACCAGTTCTATGCGAACTTGGTGAAACCCAGTCCACTGGCTCTGAGATTCAGAACAAGTGTTATGAGTGTGGAGTTTGAGGTCACTATTGACCTCTTGATGAGCATCTTGAGGATCCCTGTGGAAGGGATCTATTGGAGTCTAGATGGATGGCTAGACAATTTTAAGGTTGAGGAGGTATGTCAGATAGTTAGAGGAGACCCTAACTATGTGTTTCGACCCACTACATTTCACACATGTAGTGACATGCCCCTAGACTCGAAATTGTTCAACCTTATTGTGAGTTGGACCATCCACCCGAGACTCGGGAGTCAGGGGTATCTATCTAAGATAGATATCGTATTGATTTGGTGACTTAAAACTGGGCACCACTTCAATATCTACCCCCTGCTGCTTGCCAACATGATAAATGGCGAAGCGAGCGACTTTGGATGTCTTCCTTATGGGATGCTCATCACACTCATCCTCTAGCACTTCAGGGTGCCTCTCCCCACCTCCAAGGCTCAGGAAATTGGCCTCAAGGACATCATCAACGTCTCCTTACTGAAGAAGATGGGATGCATAGTCCAAGATAGCTTCATCTACTCCAAGGCCAGGAAGCACATTCGGATTAGAGAGGACGAGGGTCCAGATGTTGCAGCTGCTGCTATGGATACGGATGACTGAGCACCTCCTATGGATGACTCAAGTGTTGGTCAGGCTAGATATGGCGATCTCCTTCAGGCTATCACGAGCCTCCAGCTGACCATGCAGTTCAGCTTCTAGAGTTTGAGCTCTACAGTCGAGGGCATGCATCACGACCTCCGCTCTCTCCGGGATGACTTCGAGTTGCACTGTGAGCATATCGAGAGCTCTCTAGCTGAGCTTCAGGATCTCATCTGAGACAACTCTGGCTCTCCTGCTCCCTGAGTCATTTTTCTATCCACCTTTGATGTACATAGTGATATAGTTTCTCATTGTCTTAGAACAGACATATTTTCAACTTTTATTGTATCTGTACTTCTGTTTCGGCTGTACGAAGCCTAGTGTGTATAGACTATTATTATATATGATGATGGTTCATGCTTAGACTAATTTCATGTACTTGTTTTACATATGTGTAATATAGTTGCATGTTTTATATCTCTTTATATTCGGATATATGCTTTAAAACTGCTTCAGCATGTATGAAAACTTCCAGTTCTTCCCGGGAAGGCTTTCGAACTCCGAATGATCCCAAATTTTCTCAAACAAGTTTGCTTATATATGCTCTTCATTTCTATCACATCTAGATAGCTTATTTACTAGTTTATTACCCCCTTTTCTGCTGTTGTCAAAACAGCAGAGAAAAATGAAAAAATGAAAAAAAACAGGTGTAAACTCAAACTAGCGCATAGATTTAGGGGGAGCATTGCTCCAAAGAACTTGGAATGTGATTATATATGTTGACTTGATTGGTTGGGCTGTATATAAACTGCTCTTTACCTTTTCTCAGGTTAGTTTTATTCAAAAAACAAAGAAACTCTGCTCGATTTTTCTAAAAAATCCAACACATAGTTTTTAAAACAGTTTTTTCTCTCATGAGTTTTGTCATCATCAAAAAGGGGGAGATTGTTGACCCTCATCTATATTTTAATGATTATAAAACACAACTCTTATTATACTAACAATGTTATCTAAGTGTATTCAGCAATAAGAGCATTCAACTAAGGATCAAGGTGCAAGAACTCAACCCGAATCAAACACCAAGTCAAGATAGAAGAACTAGTATAGGGACAAGGTATTTAAACAAGTTGTAAATCTCACTAGTTCAAGTAAAAAGCTTGTCTTATAGCTCCTTTTGAAAAAACTTATTTAAATATAACTTTTCAAACAAACATTTTAAGTTAAAAACATTTCAAAACATGAAAACTGGGTTGTTAAGCAACCCAGTCGACTGGGTACTTATACCAGAAGACTGGTATAAGGGACAATATGTCCCCAGTCAACTGGTACTTTGGGCAGAAGTTTTCCAGTCGACTGGTACCAGTCATAGCCTTAAAAATGTGATTTTTAAATTTGACCCAATCGATTGATAGTTCAAAAAATATGACCGTTGAGACGCGAGATTTCAGTACAAATTGCACCAAATCATACTAGAATAGTACAAAGCGGTCATATTACATCAAGGCTATATAAACTCACTCTATTGAGCATTTCAAAAAGAGAGAATACACATTCAATCAAGTTTTTACTTATCAATACACAAAAAAGCTTTGAAATATTTATTGTTGAGCCATTCTTCAAGCTTTACCTTGAAAGAGAGATATTATTCAGTTGTATAAGCTTTCATTGTAGTCTCTCTACTCTTTACTTTACAGCATTTATTGTAAAGGGATTAGCTTCCGAAAGGAAGAGATTAGCATCTGAGAGGAAGGGATTCTTGCTTCCGAGAGGAAAGAATTTGCTTCCAAGAGGAAGGGATTGATTGTAAGGTTTGTGGAACACCCATGAAGGTGCACGGCTAAGTTTCTTAGTGGATTACTTTAAGGAGGTTCCTTGAAGAGAGTGGGCGTAGGGTCGGAACGAATCCAATATTGCCTAACCACTATAAACTGAGTTTGCATCCTCTATTCCTTAAACTCTTTATTTACAGTACATATTACTTGTTTATATGCTTGTGGTGTTATCTGTTTTATATACTTGTGTTTAATTAGCAAAAGTTTTTAAAAACCCAATTCATCCCCCCCTCTTGGGTTGAAACCTTAGTCTACAATCAACTTATACAATCAAATTACATAAATAAATAGCAACGATTCTATTCTAGTTATGGTCATTCCTTATTAGATTGCAATCCTACTCTCATTAGGTTTCCAAAAAAATTTCTTAATCCTATTCCAAAAAAGTATAAGATTCCTCGTTCATTAGAATTACCAATCCTAATGTGATAAAGATTTTGGAGCTTTGAGTCCTAATCAAACTCCAATTTCTTAAAAATTATTTCAAAATAAAAATCAACTATTAATTAACAAAAAATATAATTTTTGACAATAAAAAATATATTTTTTTAATTAAATGAAAATTGAATTTCGAATTCCAAGTAAAAAAAAATTGGAATCTAAAAAATGACTAAAAATAGTGAATTTTAGAAAAACTGTTTTTGCTGATTTGAACATTGCCTGTTTTTCTAATTATACCTTTCAAAATACTTAGAATTTTGAAGTATGGTTAGTGGAATATGAAATAGACTTCCATGTCTTTCCATTGCTTCTAAAAACGCTAAAACCCGATTTAAAATGTGTGAATAATTCTCATTTGAAGTTCAACCAAAAAAGTTGTTTTTTATAGTCGACTCTTTGGCATTAAGAGTCGAATCTCACAGTCATCTGATGTTTATTTTGAGTTTATGCCCCACAAATTTGTTTTTTGAGTGTACTCTAGAGATTTTACGCGATTTATGCATTTCTTCTTCTCCAAACTTGATTCAATTCGATCCAAAATCAAATTTTGACCATTCATATTGAGTCTACTTAATCTATATTGATTTGACTAGTTTGTGAAATTAATCTATTACAAATTATCATCATCATATGTAGCAACCCATCCACGGGTGGGCCTTACCCAATGAGGTATCATCACCTTTCAATTTTGAGCACCCTGACCTACATGAAAACATACAAAATTTACAATGTAAACAACATTCTTTTCAAGCATCAAAATTTTACATGTCTTTAAATTCAGGAAAAACTTTTCAATATATCAACTTTTTAGATCTTGTAAAGGCGCAAGTATAAGGAAACTTCCTTAATTATAACAATCTTGAAAAACTATTACAAAAGTAAACTAAGACAAAAACTTAGGCTCCTAACATGACCTAAAACATGAGGATGCCGTGGATGAGGACCTTATAAGGAACTTCCTTCAATTTTGATTTCAAAGTTTCCCGATGATTTCCTAAAAAGTTAGTAAAAAGAAAAGGGTGAGCTAAAAATCTCAATGAGTAAGCATCTTACTAGAAGTACTCATTTTGGAAAGAAAAAAAGCTTCTTAAAATATAAACCTTATCATATAAGTTATTTTCTTAATATAGGTTTGATACAATTTGTATCCTTTAAACTTCATTACTTAACCCAAACTTCATTAAATTATTATTTATAGGTATAAGTGTATATATACACAATTTCAAATACTTTCATTTCTATTTTTCACAAAAGATAAAGTCCAATATAAAGGTTCATACCTACTTTTACATAAAATATAATCTTATCATACCGAACACATTACTAGTGTAACCTATTTATTTATCACATTCATCACAATATTTTCCACACCACAAACAACTAAAATCACCATGACATCCATTGAATCAGACATATCATATACCCTTCATGGATCAATCACCACACATGCTCCTGATTGGGCCAATCACCACACTTGCCCCTCGTTGGGCCAATCCCTCAAATGTCCAATATTCATTGAATGAAATGCAAAACAATGCAAAATCTTTTTATTAGTCATTTCATTTCATATTTCTTTACTCTTGCCTTGCTATTGGGCTCATCATATAACAACGAGGACGTCTCCCCACGTATTGGTATGTCTTAACAACAAATCTAATCAATAAACAACTTTTAATTTCATTTTTGGCCTCACCCAACACTCCCGCTTGTTAGAACGAATGTTTTCGACCTTACACAACAACTCCCCTCTTTAGAATGGATCATGAAATGCTTTATGTAATGTGAAATGCAATTCATGATCCAAAAAAATTCTCAAATATACAATCACCAATCAATCACACCATTAAATTCATAATTATTCATCAACCATTCTCATTACATCAATATGCATCACATTTTCTCAAACACAAGTACATTAAGTCAAACCCATTTTGAAATCTTATGTAATTTCGAATTCCTTGCCATATGTATACTTTTAATTCTATCATCCATGATTTCATAATCAATTATAGCTTTATACTTTCAATTCTATTACATTCATCACAAGGAATTATATCAACATATCGTACGACTAAACTTATAATACTTAAGCATCTTATAATTACCACATATTTCTCCATAATATAGTCTTATTAATATAATCCCATTCTTCTTATAACTATTTAACCTTTTATCTTTGTTATTCATTCCCACATTTACTAGAAATAAGGTGAAACTCATCTCGTTCCGTGCTCCCCAATTAGTCTTAACTACTCCCTTTGTCCTTTAACGATATCCACCACTTGTACCTAGAAATGAAATAGCACCTAACTCCCATCATCATAAATTATTATTGAATCCTAGGAAATTCCAAGGTATTTGAACCATTTAACCATCAAGTGCGCACTTCCCACAAAACTAAAAACCAAAGAAATTAAGGCGTTAAACCCTTTTTCAAATAATTTATTTTAGGTCTTCAAAAACATTTTAATTTCATGAATATTAACACTTTTAAAGGTTTTTTTTATATCATACTTACAATGTATATAAAAGTTAAAATCATTTAGGAAAGATTCACGTGCAAAAACTTAAGAAAAAGTATTTTTTTTAGAAAGTCAGAATGTTCCAATCGACTGGGTACCCAATTCAGTCGACTGGAAAGGGTCCAAAAGTCTTTTGTCTGTTGATAGACCCAATCGATTAGGTCTTTCCAAAGTTTCACAGAAATTCTTCCATTCATCTGGGTCCCTATTTCCAATAAAATTTCTTCTTGAAAATTCATCTTTGTCATCAAAATTATTATTGGTCCCTATTGATCTTTTCAAATCTTTAAAAACAAAAGTTTCTAATGGTTTTATTAATGAAAATCCACATTACCCAAGCCAAGAATTGAACTTCAAATAGCAAAATTTCAACTTTGGTTCAAAAACCCATTTTCCTACAAAGTAACCCCAAACTTCTCAAGTTTTTCTTAAACAAACATCAAATCCATAAATCATATGTTTGCATACATACTACAATATTAAAACTACAAAAGAGTTTTTTTTTTTTTTTTTTTACCTTAGCTTGAACAAGATTTCCCCATTTTTTCTCATTTTTCTTCTTTTCTTTCTCTTTCTTCTTCTTCTCCTTTTCTTCTCTCTTTCTCTTCTCTCTTTCTATCTCTGTAGAGAGTTCCAGGAAATAAATGTAGGTCTCTCTGTCTCATCCTTATATATACACTCAAACTCTTCCTTAATTGTATAAACACCCTTTTACTTAACACCTCTTTAACATTTTACCCCAAAACTCTTTAAAACATCAACATTTCTCTAAAGACATCTTTTATTCACAAAACTATAATTTATTTACTTGCTTTCAAGTCCCACAAATCCAAATACAAATTATTTATGACTTGAAATTGAACGGGTATACACTTTACAAGTCAAAGCACAATTTCGAAATTAAAATATTGAATTTAAGGTACCGAGCTCCACAATTCTCCCCCACTAATAAAAATTTCATCCTTGGAATTTCCTTAACCAAGGTTCATAGAACATCAAGATTATAACCTTTCTAGTATGTCTCATATTTTCAAATATACTTCTAAAATTTTCCAATTTCTCCACTTTCTTCAAAATTTGACAACATAAGGTTAAACTTCTACTGCACCATCAATTTGAACTTCTTTTAAATTGTAGAACATCAAGCTTACAAAAAATAATTTATTCTGAATCTCGGTTCACAATTCTATCTATCCTGCCTGCTACCTGAAATTATTGAACAATGAGGAGTGAGCATCACAAGCTCAGTGAAGTAAATTTACTAGAAGTATTCAATTATATACTCCAGTCACATCTTATAATTCAATTAATTCTAATAATCTTTCGATATTCATTCATTTCTTTCCTCAAATAATTCAATAACAATATTCTATAATCATTACTAAATTTCATAATTCCCCTATTACACAATCTCTTCTTAAACTACTCATCAGACATATCAATCTTTCAATCATATATTTAATCATCTCTAAATTCTCAATTCAACATCATCATTTACCTCGTTATGAGGTTCACAACATATAATCAATCACTTAGACAATTGTCATCATATCATACTTTCATACTCCCTTCTCATCATATTTGTCTCCCTGTGAGACTCATTCATCTATCAATAAATTTACACAAAAATAACACTTTAGCATCTCAAGCAATAACAATCAATATTTAAAGAAAATGCAATGCGTGAATTTAAATGTTATTATTATTTGGGAACGTCTTCCCACATGTCAAAATGTTTTAATTTAGACAGGCCCCCTCCCAGTTCTTTTATTTCCAACATCTACCGCCTATCACAATTTTCATTTATTTCCAGCATACACCAGCTGTCACGGTTTTTCATTTAGACCAGCCCCGTCTTGGTTCTCTTATTTCATGCATATGTATATGAATCATGATATGAATCATACATATGAACAATGATATAAAAACAAGCATACATTTAGACATCCAATTTAGCTATTTAGCTTTTTCTCAAAATTATTAATTGATCAGATTCATTAAATTTTTTCCGTATATATCATATCAAATTATCAATCATAGCTTGTCAAGAATTTCATTTATCCTTCATTATATATTTAAACAACTCATTATTTAAATAATATTACTTCTCATTTAATAAATCTCTAACATATCAATTATTCCTATCATACCCATCAACCAGTACCCATCAGCCAACTTTCATCTATCATCAAATTATAGGTTAATAATTAATTCAAATATCACCATTATATATTTCATATTTATCTCAATTACTAAAAGTAAATCTAACTCACCACGTAGCACTTAGAGCTACCCGTGGATCACCTCATTACCTTTTCTGCTCTTCTCAGCAATTTCCCTCGACTTTTAATCGTCAACACCCGGCATAATACTTATATTAAATTTTATAATTTATTCTTCAATTATTCTAGAATTCGTGCCCTTTAAAAATTCCTACATTGAGTTCTGGGAAATTTCATGTATGCTAAATTTCAAAAAATAAAATTCACATCATTACCTTTTGTGTTTCTTAGAGCTTTCCTCGACTCTCTTTAAAATTTTCTCGTAAACCTCTTCAAAATTTTACTCTTTCGGCCTTTCTTTCAGTCCCTAAATGTTTAAAGAAATAGAGTAGTTTTGGATTGGAGAAAGAAGAAACCCAAATAGGATTTGGTAAGAAATAAATAAAATAAACTAAAACTAATTATATATATATATATATATATATATATATATGTTTATACTCAGTCACCCCCAATGTATTATGCCACAATTGCAGTGTGTTGTGTAACATGCAAAATATACTTGTTAGACAGCCAACATGTGTTGGCTTTTTTTTTTCTTTTTTTTACTTGTCTTTTTTTTTCTTTTCTTCTTATCCTCCACGTCAAGTTTTTTTTTTTCTTTCTAAAACTAACACTTTTTTTCCTTCTTTCTTACCCACGCTGTCCACGTGTCCATTTTTTTTGTTCAAAATAATTATTTTATTCAATGGTAAATATTTCATGTATATACTATTTTATTTCCATGTAATATTTATCAAATTATTTCTTTACCCATACTTTAAGTTCACGGGTATTACAATTCTACCCACCTTATAAAAATTTCGTCCCCGAATTTTCCTTACCTAATTCATGAAAAAGTTGGGGGTACTCTTTCCTCATTCTTGCCTCATACTCCCAAGTAATTTCTTTAACATTTTTATTCTGCCATAATACTTAAATCAAATGAATGACTTTATTACACAAGACTTGTTCCTTTTTGTCTAGAATTCTTACTGGTACTTGCATAAAGGTTAAATTTTCCTGAAGTTCTACAACTTGACTCGGAATACTATGTAATTCATCTTGTCAACACTTTATCAAAAGTGAAACATGGAACACATTATGTAAATACTTTAACTCTAGAGTCAAATCAAAGCTATTCACAACTACCCCAACTTTCTCAATAACCTCAAAGAGTCCCCTATACCGGGACTCAACTTTCCTTTCCTTTTGACCCTCAACACACCTTTCCATAGAGATATTTTTAAATACACCCAATCACCTACTCGAAACTCAAGAGGTCTTCTTTTATTATCAGCATAGCTATTTGGTCTGCTCTGTGCTACTTTAAGGTTCTCTCTAACCAATTTAATCCCCTCAATTGTTAACTCAATAATTTATGGACCAAATATATTTCTTTCTCTAACTTCTTCCCAATATATAAGAGTTCTACACCTCCTGCTATACAATGCCTCAAACGATGTCCTTCCAATACTAGATTTATGTTGATTATTATAAGTAAATTCAATTAGGGGTAAGTAAGTATCCCAACTTACTAAGAAACTCATCACATTTGCCCTCAACATATCTTCAGGAACTCTAATAATCCCTTCTGTCTGCTCATCTATTTGAGGATGAAAAATTGTACTAAATTTTAACTACGTACCTGTGGCTTTCTGAAAGCCTCTCCAAACCAAGATGTAACTCTAGCATCTCTATTTGACACTATGCTCAGTATTACTCCACGCAACCTTACAATCTCAACTACATGCAGTTCACCAAACTCTTAAGGACTCTAATTAGTTTTAATTGGAAGAAATTAAGATGACTTATAAAGTCTATCTATTATCACTTACACTGTATCATGACCTATTTGGGTATAGGGAATTTTAGAAATAGAATTCATACTCATATTCTCCTATGGCCATTCAAGCACAGGGAGAGGTTGTAGTAAGCCTCCCGAATGATTATTCTCTGACTTCACATGCTGACAAACCAAACATCTATAAATATATTCAGCTACATCCCTTTTTAATCCTGACCACCAGTAATTTTATCTGAATCCTCCATACATCTTATTGTTACTTTGGTGCATTGAATATACATCATCATGTGCCTCCCTCAATATCTTCTTTCTCAACTCTGCATCATTGGGAACATAAATTCAATGTTCCAATACCATAACACTATCATTTCAAATTTTTAGCTAATATTGCTTTCTAATAAGCACTTCCTGCTTAATCTTCTCTATCTGCTCATCTCTACCTTGCATTTCTAACAAGTATTTTACTATGGATGACTATATAACCATGTTTGTTAACATTATCCTCTATCGCTAATATTCAACTTCATTCTTATCTCTCTTAAATCTATCACCAATTTCACATCAGGACTCTCAATAGCAATTAATCTTCTTGTAGACTTTCTACTTAATTCATCAGCTACTAAATTAGCCTTCCCTGGATGATAATGAATTGTGCAATCATAATCACTAATCAACTCCATCCACCGTCCCTGTCTTAAATCCAACTAACTTTAGGTAGGTAAGTATATCAAACTCGTGTGATTAGTAAATATGTCACAAGTGGCTCCATACAAATGATGTTTCTAAATTTTCAAACAAACACTATGGCAGCTAACTCTAAGTCATGAGTAGGGTAATTTCTCTCATGATTCCTCAATTTCCTAGAATCATATGCTATTACCTTCCCATGTTGCATCAACACACATCCCAACTCTTGATGGGATGCATCAGTATTCACCACAAATCCTTCATCACTAGAAAGAAGCACCAATACTGGTGTTGTAGTCAATTTCACCTTTAGTAATTTGAAAGTTTTCTCAGACTCCCCAGACCATCCAACTTCACCTCTTTCCTGGTCAATCAAGTCAACAGTACTACGATAATTAAATTTTTTTGAATGAATCTTCTATAATAAGCAGCTAACCCCAAGAAGATTCTAATCTCAGTTACATTAGTTAGTCTCTCCCAACTTAACCTCTACCTTTTTTGGATCAACTGTTATGCTATCTCTAGATATTACATGTTCTAAGAAAGTTATTTCATTCAGCCAAAATTCACATTTAGAAAATTATAGCATACAATCTCCCTCTCTTCAAAATCTTTAACACAATTTCTAAATATTTTACATTATCTCCCTTAGTCTTAGAATAAACCAAGATGTGATCAATGAACACGACCACAAAATTATGAAGAAACAGTTGAAACATTTTATTCATCATGTCCATAAATGTTGCTGGAACATTAGTCAACCTAAATGGTATCACCAAAACATATGACCATAACGTGTCCTAAAGCAGTCTTAGGCACGTCTCCCTCTTTTATCCTTAACTGGTGATAACCTAATCTCAGGTTTATATTCAAAAACACCCTCACTCTCTACAACAGTTCAAAAAAATCATCTATCCTGGACAAGGGATATTTTTTCTTAATAGTGATCTTATTCAGCTGTCTATAGTTTATACACAATCTCATCATTTTATCTTTCTTCTTCACAAACAATACAGAGGCTCCTCATGGTGACACACTTTATTGAATAAAGTGTTTATGTAACAACTCTTGAAGCTAAACTTGGTTTTAGGGCATTAGGTGTAAAGACACCCCTAAGGACTTACTAACTCGAGTCAAAAAGGCTATGGAACTAACAGGTTTTAATGCTTCTAAATGACTCTCATGTTGCCATGTTGAGTTCCATCGAGCTTTCTAGTTGACCCTTGTAGCGAGTGTTTGGTCAATGACTCCTAAAACAGATGGTTTTATGGCATTAGGTGTAAAGACACCCCTAAGGACTTACTAACTCAAATAAAAAAGGCTACAGAACTAACATGTTTTAATGCTTCTAAATGGAATTCCCACCTTTTGACGTGAACACTCAATGCATACTGAGGCAAGAGGCCCAGTTACTCAGTGGGAATATTTATTATGATCATTAAAGGCTTACTTTCCACCTTTTGACGTGAACACTCAATGCTTACTGAGGCAAAAGGCTCAGTTACTCAGTGGAAAGTTTTTACTGATCATTAGAAGCTTTTTGATCACTTCTTGCATGATGAATATTTTTCTTTAATTTTTTCTTCTTTATTTATCTTATGCCAAAGTGTTCTTTTCAACAAGTTATCCGATTACTGTTAGATTATGGAAACATATACAAGAGAATTATATGTCATACCCCATACAAATGCATGTTAAATGTGCTCGTGCAAATTTGGATCAAACTCGTGAATTCTTAGGTGCCTTGAGGTAGGTAACTAAACTTTTATAAAATTCCCATTGCAAGACTATGTGTTCTAGCTTTTAAGCTTACTAATGAAGTGTTATCAAATTTTTAAATCAACTAAAATTTTTGTTTACCAAAAGAACATGCATTTATCTTCCTAAAAAAACTGGGACTTAGTGTGTGCATGTGTTTCAAGTACGTGTGTGATAGTATCTAGTATCTCCCACTACCCTCAAACTTAAAATACACATTATCCCTAATGTGTGTGTGGCATGGAAAGATCTGACCTGGGATATGGAGAACTTGGTTGTTTGCTTGCTTGTCCACGCCCCCAAACTTGAGTGCCTGACAAAGAAAAATAAACGCTGTGTTGGAAAACAAAATATGCAAACTAGACATGTAAATATAACTATAACTAAAAGAAAAGTACTAAAATGAGAAGTATATGTTTGGGGTGCCTCCCATGAGCACTAAGTTTAACATCTTCAGCCAGACGGGGTATCCTCTCACTGCTGAGCATCTATGAATATAGTCGAGGAGGTACCGAATGCAGGAGGTAGGCGATCAAGGATGGCCTGTAATAGTGCCTCCTATCGTGTGAACTGTGCCTCTAACCTATCGATCCACTGATGGATCAAACGAGCTGCCTCATGATCCTCTCGATGGATGTCAGACAGCTCACAGCGGAATGAAGATAGCTCATCTAGAAGATGCTGATATTCTATGGATCCCATATCTGTCTGATCTTTCCTCCCGTGAAGGGCTCACCGATGGATGCTCGGTCTCCATCGGATCATCCGTTATAGGCTCAGCAACTAGAATCTGTGCTCGGGGTCCTCGGGGCATGTGTGATTGGCTAAGGCTCCACTGGGCTCTCCCAAAGGAAGGGTGGTCACTAACCGGGCCATCTATAGAGGATCCTCTAAGCCCCTTCTTCTTGAAGATATGACTGAGCAAGAAGGGGAAAGGAAGACCCCAAGCATTAGCTGTGGTCGTCTGTCGGTTATGCACTCCATCCCAGAATTTGTGTATCTGACTCCATATGACTGCTAGGATGGAGTACCAGTGACCTCGGTGGAAAGTGTAGAGAGCTTGCAGAAACTGATATCGCCTCTGTGTCTTGTGCCCCAAGGACACATATTACACTGTAGGACTAAGTCGACGAACCATAGACGGGGAGGCAACCTTGATCGACTCCCTGCATTGTTGTGGCGGTCAGCATACTGCCTCGCACACGTGTCTTCAATGATGTTACGCTGCTCTTCTATGTGGCTGTCCTTCGGTGGAGACTCATCACAGCAGTGTGAAGAGCTGGCTATGTCAGTGGTGGTCGGCTCTATAAATCAGCCTTGGACTGAAGAAGATAAGATCTTCGGCCTGGTGCAGTCATAGGTCAGGTTTTCGTAGAAACTAACCACGAATCGAGTGTATGCCGTCAAGCAGACCGGTTTGAATAGTCGCTTGAGACCCCAACTCTTGAATTCTTGGACCACCCATCTTGTGGAGTCCAAAGTCTTGCAGTCCTCTTCTACGTTAAATGTTGTCTCGAATAGTATTTTACGCTATTCGAAACTGGGTCGGGATGTTTGGTGATGGCTGCTAGAAGCTCGAGATGTGGAAGCCATGTGTTGTGGACAAATAGTAGTGCTTCTGGTGTGATTACGCTCATGCGCAGCTGCTAGTGCACTCGATCGCATAGATTGAAGTACACTCGATCGCTACCAAGTGCTCGATCGCACTCGGTCAGGCAATATGTCAAACACTGTATGCGCACCAAAAACCAGAAGCTATAGAATGCATACACCCTTGATCCAAAACCTCCTGAAAATGGAAAACTATCCAATCAATACACACGAATAACATATATAGATAATTTATATGTAAACTAAAGATCCAGAACTGTGTGTGTAAGTATCAAAAAAGAAAAAAAAACATGTGTGTACTTTGTGTGCTGAGGAGGGTGGTCAGTGTGCAAGGGAGAAAGAAAATGTATTTGCCTAGTGGTTGGCTTGGTTCTGTGGCGAGGGGGTGGTGGTGTGCAGTACCGGACTAGGGTAGAAGGTAGAGTTTTGCTGTGTTTGATGGTTCGTGCGAGAGAGAGATGTCAGAAGTGCGATTGAGTGTAAGTGAGCGAGGAAGAGGGAACTGTTTATAATATGCACGTGTCTTCTCTGCCCCGAGTGCGCTCGAGCGCATTTGTGAAGTACGCTCGATCGCATGATATGTAAGTGTGTAGTGTGATGAGCTCGAGCGCATGGGGTGTGCGCTCGATCGCATGGTAGAAATTTGCTAAATATTAAAAAGAGTATAAAGAAATGAATTAAGGTAAAAATAAGAACGATACAGTCATACCAATTTATAGTGGCCTCAATGCCACTAACCTCGATAGAGGCACTTGAGCTATATGTTATGTAAGTGGAATTTGCTCAAGCGCTCTCTATGGTAGCTTCAAGGCTACGTCCTTTGAAGGAGGCACTGAAGGCCCCCATCAAGTGGTTCCAGTGCCGTTGATGGATGCTTTGTCTCCCATTTTGGTGCCTGGTCAATAAAATAAGAAGGAGTAGTATTAGTAAGTGCAAGATTTTTAACTTTAGGATTAGACTTACTTGTAGGTTTAGGTGTGCTCTTGATGGTGTGCACAGCTCCATGGATATCTTTAATCACATTATCCTCTGGCCTAATGTCCAATCTCATGTCAGCAGGGATAGTCTTCAATGGAGCAGTGTAATGGACTTTAGATACTTCCTTATCAACACCTTGTATGAAACTTACATTGTGACATTCATCATTAGTTTTTGTGGAGTCTAGTGAATTAAAGATTTTAAATTCTACCTCTTCATCATTTACTCTCATTGTGACAATGCCTCTTTTTACATTAATGTTTGTGTCAGCAATGATCATAAATGGTCTCCCTAAGATGATAGGGAGTGGTACAGGCATATGACACTCCTCCATATCTAATATAATAAAATCAGCAGGAAAAATAAATTTACCTACTCTTACCAAAACATCCTCGAGGATACCTCTTGGTCATTTGATGCTTTTGTCAGCCAATTATAGAGTAATGGAGGTTGGTTGGAGTTCCCCTAAACCTGGTGTCTTGAATACATTATAAGGCAGCAAATTGACACTCACTCCTAGGTCCAATAATGCATGCTCGAAAAGCTGGTCACCTAGCCTGCAAGGAATAATGAAACTTCCCGGATCTTTTAGTTTAGGCGGTAATTTTCTTAATAATACAGCACTCACCTCTTCGGTCAAGGCTACCGTCTCATGCTCCTGAAACTTTCTTTTGTTAGTGCAACAATCTTTTAAAAACTTAGCATAAGCAGGTAGTTGCCTTATTGCATCTAATAAAGGAATATTTATTTATACCTTTTTCAAAATTTCAAAAATGTCAATCATTTTAGTTTCCTTTTTAGGCTTCACTAACCTTTGAAGGAAGGGTGGAGGTGTATTTACCTTTTCCATCTCTCTTACCTTAGATGTGGAGGCTTGGTCTGGAGATGCTTGTGTAGGCTGATTGGTGCTGATGATCTTACCACTTCTTAAGGTTGTTACAGCATTCAATTGCTGATGTCCTCTTGGATTAGGTAATGGCTGGGCTAGGAGCTCGCCTTGTTTTTTGGTACTCAATTCCTTAGCCAACTTTCCCATTTGTACCTCTGGCCCTTGAATGGCTTGATCATGTTTTGCAGTTATTTGCCTCATTTTAGTCCAAAATTGCCTTGACTCTTCCATGAATTGTTCATGTTTATTCGGGATTTGTTGTTGCTGAGACGCCAGTTGCCTCACAAGGCTTTCAAGGTCATTTTTCTTTGGGTCGGGGGCAGTTTGGGCTGCTGGTTGGAAGTTTCTTTGCTGCCCTTGACTGTTTTGGTTGTTGCTCCATGAGAAGTTCGGGTGATTCCGCCATCCAGGGTTGTATGTGTTTGCATAGGGGTTATTCTTTGGTGGATAATTGTTCGGTCCCACAAAGTTAGCTTGCTCATGATCTGTAGATGAATATAAGGGACATGTATCAATATTATAATCAAACTGTGAGCAAATGGCACATACCTGTAGTGGTGCAGCTGACGGGTTAGCTGAGGTGTTCTGGGCGGCTATAGCTTTAACTAATAGGTCAAGTTTTCTTTCCATCGCGGCTATTTGAGGAGATGATCCTCCGTTTAAGCTTACCTCATACACACCCTTACTCTTGGTTATATGTCTACCTCGAGAGGAGAACTGTTGTGTGTGTTTGCTCAGGGTTTCGAAAAGTTCCATTGCCTCTTCGCTGCTCTTCTCCATCAGTACCCCTCCACAACCTGAATCAACAATGTTTTTGTTATAATCACTTAAACCTTCATAAAAGGCTTGTACCAGTTCGTCTTGGGGTAGGTTGTGGTGTGGGCACTTGAGTAGTAGCTCGTTGAAGTGTCGTCAGGCCTCGAAGAATAGATCTCCATCCTTTTGTTGAAAGGATTGTATTTCTTTCCTCATTTGCCTTGTTTCTGGGCTGGGAAGAACTTCCTTAGAAATTTGCTCACCAACTCCTCCTAAGTGTGGATGGAAACTGCAGGCAAAGAATTATACCATAATTTAGCATTATCTTTCAAGGAAAATGGGAAAAGAATTAACCTTATTCCTTCTTGGTCTAAGCCGTAGATGTGCCAGAATTTGCAGAGGTCGAAGAATTCTCGAAGGTGCAAATGTGGATCCTCACTAGGTGTACCCCTAAAGTGAGTTAGTGCACTGAGTATCTGTGGAGATATGTAATAGTTTCTTTCCACCTCGGGTTGATACACAATGCACAAAGGTTGATCGATGTTCTGCGGGATGAAGGATTTCTTCATCGGCCTCCGTTCAGGTGGTTGCTGTTCAGCTATTTGTTCTACCATTGGTGGTGTCTCTTCCTCACTCCCTTTTCCTACCTCTTTTGAGTTATCCCTAAACCTTTGTCAAATAGACCTCTCAAGCTCAAGATCAAATGGGAGGAATGTTGGATTCTTGGACCGACGTCCGTGCATGAATCAGTGGCAGTTATGTGAGTGCAGTAGTCAAATACTGCAACTCGGATTACTCTCTGCCTCAATTGCACTCGATCGCACAAGAGGGTGCACTCGATCGCAAGTGGCACAGAAAGCTTCCTGGAGTACCTAAACAGAGAAAAAGGAATTGATTAGGGTTTTTTTTTTAAAAAAAAGAAGAAGATAAAAACAGATTTAAAACTAAAAATAGAATAAGAAATAATAGTAATTAAACTAAATGAGAAATTAATTCTAAAAGAAATTTAGCGCAATCCCTAGCAACGGCGCCAAAAACTTGTTGGAGCAATTATTTACTTAAATAAATATGCAAATAATCATTCTAGTTTTACTTGCAAGTGCACAAGGTCTGTGGTAGCATAGTGTGCAAGTGCGAGATCATTTCCACAGGGATTGGTGAATTTTGTTTTAGAATTAGTTTCTTCAAGTTAAAAAGAGAAATAGAAATTTGATTGTGAGTAAATAACAATAATGAGATCATAGGGCTACGATATCCACCACTAATTATACTTTCCCACTAACTAAGGTTTTAGTGCTCTAGCCTTATCATGAATATCTAATGGTTGCCAACCTAAGGGCTTGGTCCACACCTTAGGCTATTGATCTCCCTATGCAATGAGTTAGGCATGGTGTATACTCTAACTTTTTTCTCTCTTAAGGGATTCAACATGGATGTATACTAAGTTGTTCCTTAAGAGAGCATGAGGGCTGTGGAGATCGGCAACCACACGGGACCTAGGGCTTGGTCCGCTCCAGGTTTCCCATGGTGATTAACCCGGGAATCCGGTGTGGATATCCCTTGTTACTAATGTCGAACCCAGGACTCGGTCATCCAAATTGATTCGACTAACCTATCCATACCATATGCATACATTGATCAGGTACGTATGTTATGCGATTATCTACCTAAATTAATGAGTAAATAATCGAACTTGTTTTACTTGCAAGTGCACAAGGTTAACTTAGTAGTATAGTGTGCGAAAGCAAGATCATCTCCATAGGGATTGGTGAATTTCCTTTTAGAATTATATTCGTAATAAAAATAATAAGACAGTTGATTTTGATAAAGATAAAATAATAAAGATAAAGGTGTAGGGACTCGATATCCACCACTAATTATGTTACCACAACAAAACAGTATGCCAATGCTTTACTCATGTCATGAATACCTAATGATTGTCAACCTAAGGGCATGGTATCTACTCCTTAAGCGATTGATCTCCCTAAGCAATGAGTTAGGCATGGTATCTACTCCTTAAGCAATTGATCTCCCTAAGCAACGAGTTAGGCATGGTATCTACTCTAACTCTTTTCTCTCTCAAGGGATTCAACATGGTGTATGCTGAGTTGTTCCTTAAGAGAGCATAGGATCTGTGGAAATCGACAACCACATGGGACCTAGGGTATGGTATCTACTCTTGGTTTCCCATGTTGATTAATCCAAGAATCCGGTGTAGATATCTTTTGTTACTAATGTCAAACCCAGGACTCGGTCATCCAAATTGATCTAACTAACAAGTCCATACCACATGCACATATTGATCAGACATATACATATGAGGAATTTAAATAAAAGCAGGTATTAATCAAGTTAAGCAACACAACATAAATATCACAAAGGTGCCAATGCTAAATTTATTGAGTAAACATAATTAGGGCTTCAACCAAGCCCTACTAAGAATTTAATTACACATAATAAAATAAAAAGGAAAGAAGAAACCCGAGAGAAGAGTCATCAATTCCTCTCCACAGTTTTCTTCTTCAAGCTAAAGCAAAAGATAAAAGAAGGGATAAAAGAACTGATGATTTGTGTGTGCTTTACATGCGTATTTATAGGGCTTGAGTAGTCCTAGAAGGCTCATGAGTTCCTAAACTTTCCTAAAACACAAAACTCCTTTATTTCCAAAATAGGGTTCTGCAGTTTACTGTTCATGCCAGTACATGTGCGCTCGATTGCATGCGTCTTGCGCTCGATCGCATTGCTGCGCTCGATCCTTCGTATGTGCGAACGATCACATGTGCGCTCGATCACATGCAGTAGTGCGATCGATCGCACTTTGACCAGAAGCTGCTCCAAGATTTCCAGGCTTCTTCTTTTTAAGCTCCAAAAGCTTCCAAAATGCTTCGTTTTCTCCATAGACCTATAAAAACCATGTAAAACATAGAAATGAAGTAAAATGGACTAAAATAACATAAACTAGGGCTTAAATATGAATATTTAAGCACTTATCACACCCCTAAACTTACACATTGCTAGTCCCTTAGCAATACAAAACTAAAAAGTAAATGAAAAATAAAGATACATAGATAAATCCACTGTTCATGGTGTCCTCAAAAGTTTAGGTATCGCACAAAACCATGACGTGCATTCATGAACAAGCTTAAAAATACAAACACATCTTCATAATGAATCCGAGTTTTAAACTTTGATTACTTACATGAGGTAGGTTAAGGCATCACAAGTCTGATTTTTAGTGTGTGGTGAATTAGCACATAAAGATTTAAGTTTCCAAATAACTCTAATGTGTAGTGTTTCGGTATCTTAAGATTCACTAAATTTCCTATCAGAATGAACAAACAACGACATAGTTTTATTTCTTTCTTTTTCTTTTATTGTGAGATTTTTGCCAAGTTGAGTTCCCTTAAGCTTTCTATTTGACTCATGTAACGAGTGTTTAGCCAATGACTCCCAAACCAGATGATTTTAGGGCATTAGGTGTAAAGACACCCCTAAAGACTTACTAACTCGAGTAAAAAAGGCTACAAAACTAACTAGTCTTAATGCTACCAAGCAGAAATTCTCACCTTTTGACGTGAACACTCAATGCTTACTGAGGCAAGAGACTCAGTTACTCAGTGGAAAGTTTGATTAATGATCTTTAGGAGCACTTTATTTTCTATTTTTGTGCAATAATAATCTTTTTTCTATTTTTATATGCCAAAGTATTCATCTAACAAGTCGTCGGGTTACAGTTGAGCGATGGAAACATACTAATTAGAGTTACATATCATACCCCACACAATTATGTGCTAATGTGCTCGTGTTGGTTTAGATCAAACTTGTGAATCCTTAAATACCTAAAAGTGAGTAATTAAAGTTTAAAACTCAATTATTTGACCATGTGTTCACGGTTTTAAGTTCACTTATGAAGTCAAATCATACTATTCGTTTAGATCAACCAAAATTTTTAGAACAAAATGAACATATATTTATCTTTTAAACAAAAAACTGGGACAAAGTGTGTGAATGTGCCTCCTATACCCCCAAACTTAAATTACACATTGTCCCCAATGTGTGAATAACATGGAAAGATCTGACCTGGGAGATGGACAATTAGCTGGGCCGGTATGTCTCATAGAACACCCCCAAACTTGAACGGATGCACACATTGTCCCTAAAAAAAGAAAAACTAACGTAATACGGGAAAACAAAAATTACTAAAAGTAAATAAATAACAGTAAATATGAACAACAATAAAATAAAAGGATAAGCTATGGGGTGCCTCCCATGAGCGCTAAGTTTAACGTCTTTAGCCAGACCAAACCTTATTTTTTCCCAAAACTAAGAGTGGCAGCAGCTAGCATAGAAAGTGTCTTATTCTCTCCCAAATAATCATAAGTTAAGTGCTCTGGCAAATGCATGAATTCCAAGTTAGGTGCCTGTACAATAAAAGGGAAAAAAGTAGTATTAGAAGGCATAAGAATGTCAAATGGATCGGTGTACTTACTTGGATGCTTCGGAGAGTCCTCTAGGAGGTGCATAGTTTCAATGATGTCATCAGTAACATCATCACATTCGTGCTCAAAATCAGATCTTGTGATACTATAGGTCAGAGCAGTTTTTAATGGATCAACGTGATGGACTGAAAATTCCTCCTCAACAACACTTGGAGTATGTATTGTTTGGGCTGGATGTTCATCTTGCTTTCTTTCACTTAGCTCCTTAGTTAATTGCCCCACTTGTACTCCCAATCTTTGAATGGCTTGTTCATGTCGTTCAGTGGTGTGTCTTATCTCAGTTTGAAATTGCCTTTCCTCTGCCATAAACCGATCTTGTAAGGTCATCAATTGTTGTTGCTGAGTTGCTAACTACATCACAAGACTCTCTAGGTCATTTGTCTTTGATTCCGAAACTACTTGGGCTGCTGGTTTGGAGTTCCTTGCAAAGTTAGAGTGGTTCCACCATCCATGATTGTAGGTATTTGCATATATGTTGTAGTTGTTCGATCCCACATGATTTGCTTGCTCTTGATCTACAGATGAATATAAATGGCAAGTGTTAGTAGTGTGATAAAAAATAGAACATATAGCACATACCTGGAGTGGTTTGCCTTGTGGACTAGGTGATATGTTTTGAGTAGTCATGGCATTTATGAGCATATCTAGCTTCCTCTCCATAGCATCTAGACAAGCATATCGAGCTTCCGTCATTGGTGCTTCTCCCTAGAATGAATTTGATGAAAAGCTTCAGTGCAGCAGTTTCAGTACTGCTGCTCGAGTACTCTCTGGAGCTTTTGCGCTCGAGCGCACCAAGAACAGCGATCGATCGCACCAAGGGGTGCACTTGATCGTAATAAGGACAGAAATTCCTCCCCTGCACACCTGAACAAAAACAAAAAATGAAAAGAAAGAATAAATCTAAAAAAAATAAAACGGAACAGAATAAAAAAATAGAATATAATAAAAATAAAATAAAATAAACTAACAAAAATATAGCATTTAGATAAGCATATCTAAAAAAACAAAATAAAAGAAACCAACAAAAAATAAATTAATGAGTAAATAAACCAACAAAATAAAATAAACCAACAAAAAGAAATTTAGCACAATCCCCAGCAACGGCACCAAAAACTTGTTGTGCGATTATCTACCTAAATTAATGAGTAAATAATCGAACTTGTTTTACTTGCAAGTGCACAAGGTCAACTTAGTAGTATAGTGTGCGAAAGCAAGATCATCTCCACAGGGATTGGTGAATTTCGTTTTAGAATTATATTCGTAATAGAAATAATAAGAGAGTTGATTTTGATAAAGATAAAATAATAAAGATAAAGGTGTAGGGACATGATATCCACCACTAATTATGCTACCACAACAAAACAGTATGCCAATGATTTACTCATGTCATGAATACCTAATGATTGTCAACCTAAGGGCATGGTATCTACTCCTTAAGCGATTGATCTCCCTAAGCAACAAGTTAGGCATGGTATCTTCTCTAACTCTTTTCTCTCTCAAGGGATTCAACATGGTGTATGCTGAGTTGTTCCTTAAGAGAGCATAGGATCTGTGGAAATCGACAACCACATGGGACCTAGGGTATGGTATCTACTCCTGGTTTCCCATGTTGATTAACCCAAGAATCCGGTGTGGATATCTTTTCTTACTAATGTCAGACCCAAGACTCTGTCATCCAAATTGATCAAACTAACAAGTCCATACCACATGCACATATTGATCAGACATATACATATGAGGAATTTAAATAAAAGTAGGTATTAATCAAGTTAAGCAACACAACATAAATATCACAAAGGCGCCAATACAAAACTTATTGAGTAAACATAATTAGGGCTTCAACCAAGCCCTACTAAGAATTTAATTACACATAATAAAATAAAAAGGAAAGAAGAAACCCGAGAGAAGAGTCGTTAATTCCTCTCCACAGTTTTCTCCTTCAAGCTAAAGCAAAAGATAAAAGAAGGGATAAAAGAAGTGATGATTTGTGTGTGCTTTACAGGCATATTTATAGGGCTTGAGTAGTCCTAGAAGGCTCATAAGTTCCTAAACTTTCCTAAAACACAAAACTCATTTATTTCCAAAATAGAATTATTTCCAAAATAGGGTTCTGCAGTTTACTGTTCACGCCAGTACATGTGCACTCGATTGCATGCGTCTTACGCTCGATCAAATTGCTGCGCTCGATCCTTCATGTGTGCGAACGATCGCATGTGCGCTCGATCGCATGCAGTAGTGCGATCAATCGCACTTTGACCAGAAGCTGCTCCAAGATTTCCAGGCTCCTTCTTTTTAAGCTCCAAAAGCTTCCAAAATGCTTTGTTTTCTCTATAGACCTACAAAAATGTAAAACATAGAAATGAAGTAAAATGGACTAAAATAACATAAACTAGGGCTTAACAAATGTAAATTAAGGGGCTTAAATATTTAAGCACTTATCAACATACATATGAGGAATGTAAATATAAACAGGTATTAATCAAGTTAAATATTCTAACAAGGCTATAGCAAAGATAATCAATGAATGAATATATGGTAAAGCATAACTAGGGCTTCAATCGAGCCCTATAGGAGATTAGTTACACATACTAAGTAAAGTAAACATGCTAAACATAATTAAATAAAACTGAAAACTAAAACCAAAGAAGACTCGGGAGACGACTCGTCAATTCCTCTCCTAAGCTCTCTACTTCGAATCTAGAACAAAAGGTGTGTGGGTTATGTGTTTTACAGGGCTATTTATAGGGTCCTTATGGTGTCCTGAAACCCTAATTCCTTTTTGGAGTCGGAAGACTTCTTTCTAATTCTGGCTCTGCTACCTCTCGAGTGATTGCGCTCGAGTGTATGTGGTATGCGCCATGCGCTCGAGCCTTCTTCAAGTGCGCTCGTGCTCTTATGCGCTCGATCTCAAGGGAGGTGCGCTCGAGCGCACCTTGCTGGATGGCAGAACTTGACTTTTGCTCCTAAAAACTCCAAATTATTACCTTTTTGTCCAAGTCATGTGAAAAACAAATAAACACGAAAATGAAGTAAAATCCATTGAAATAGATAAATAAGGAGCTTAACAAATGTAAATTAAGGGGCTTAAATATAACTATTTAAGCACTTATCACTTGTCTTCTTTTCTTTCTTGCTTTCGATTGCTGTATTTCTTTCTACAAGTCATTCTAGACTTGGGTGTTTAGAAGATCACCACCTAGGCATCTTGTCAAGGTGATTTCTAACAAAGACATTTTTGCCACATTCAAGTTCCAAAACTTCTCTGATGAGTCGGTCCATCTTCAACTTTTCCCTTTTTCTCTTCACGATAGAGCTAGGGCATGATTGGATTCCAACACACCAGGGTCTATTACATCTTGGGAAAGCTTGTTGAGTAAATTCTATAATAAGTTTTTCCCAATGTCAAAGTGAATGAGTACCGAAAATAGATTAGTTCTCTCACTCCAGAGGAGGATGAGAAGTTTTCTGAGAGTTTGGAGCTTTTCAAAGAGTTACTGATCAGATGCCCTCTATATGGATATGAGAAGTGGAGACTCGTTCAGTTCTTCTACTAAGGAACTCAACCCAACTGTAGCATGATCAAGTCTATAAATGGGGGGGCATTCTTAAGTCTGACGAGGGATGAAGCAAACATGGCATTGGATAAGTTGTCCAACAACTCGCAGCAGTGGGATTTTTCAAGCTGTCGGGACAAGTCCATTCGTGCCCCTAAGAAAGGAGGCATCTATGAGATTAAGGAGGACACTGACTTGAGGATAAAGATAGATGCTCTCTCCAAGAAGGCTGATGCTCTTGCTGTGGGCCAGTCCATCAATGCAACCAATACATTCAATGTTGATAGATGTTCCATCTGTGTTAGTCCTATTCATTTAGCACAGAATTGTCCATCTATTTCGGCTTTTACCGAGAATCCCATGGAACAAGTGAACGCTTTCAATGACTATCGGAAGTAATCAAATGGATCTTACTCCGAGACTTACAATCTAGGGTGGTGGAACCACCCTAATTTTTCATGGAAGTAGAACCAACTGATCAATCAGGGAGGAGCCCCTCATCATGCTCACAATCAATACCCTCCCAAATTTCCTCCACCAGTTCTAAGTCATGGTTGATCAGCCCATCCAGCACCATCACCTGCTTACCAAGCTCCAACTCAAGCGCCAGTGTCGGTTTCACAGTCATTGGAGGACACTTTCAAGAATTTCATGAAGATTACTGGCCAATCCATCAGCGAAGTAAGGAGTATGAAAATAGTAAACATCCAATCGATTGCTATACTAGAGAGCCAAATGGGTGAAATCCAAAGTCACTTGGGTGAAAGAGAGACGGGAAAGTTCCCTAGTCAACCCTTGCCCAACCTGAAGGGACAGTTTGCGGTTGGAAATTCATCAACTCCTATGCACGGGCAGGAATAAGTGCAATCGATTGTCATATTAAGGTCTGTGAGACAAGTGGACAATCAAGTGGAAGAGAACCCTGCTATACAGCAAGGGCAAGAAAGTGGCAACAAGGAGAAGAGAGATGCTGAGTCATCTACAACCTCACCTACTATTAAGGATCTTCCTAGGTCGTTTGTACCTAAAGCACCTAAGAAAAGAGGGAAGTTTGAGGACATTCTGGAGGTGCTCAAGCAGATCCAAATCAATATCCCATTTTTGGACGCCATCCAGCAAGTGTCATCATATGCCAAGTTCTTAAAGGACTTGATCACTGTCAAGAGGAGGACGAATATCCCAAAGAAGGCATTTTTGACTGAGCAGGTTAGCTCAATCCTTCAGTGCAAGCTGCCTATCAAGTAAAAGGACCCAGGGTGTCCTACCGTCTCTTACATGATAGGAGTCATTCGGATTGAGAGGGCTCTTTTGGATCTAGGAGCGAGTATGAATCTTCTGCCCTACTCAATCTATTTGTAGTTAAGGTTAGGAGAATTTAAGCCCACATCCATGACGCTTCAATTAGCTGACAGGTCAGTGAAGATACCATGGGGATTAATTGAGGATGTTTTGATAAAGGTGGATAAGTTTTATTTCCCCATGGATTTTATTGTGCTTGACACAGAGCCAGCTCAGAATGTGGAGATTCAGATACCGGTGATTCTAGGGCAACCATTCTTAGCCACAGCTAATGCCCTAATAAATTGTAGGACAGGGGTAATGAAGATTTCCTTCGGAAATATGACAGTGGAGCTGAATATCTTTGATATCAGTAAGAAACCACTGGAATATGATGAAGTGACAAATGTATGCTTGATAGAGGAGATTATTGAGGAGATTATGGATAAATCAAGCATTGAGGACCCCTTGGAGGCATGCTTTGCTCAGTTTGGAGAGGATTTGGATTTAGATAAGTTACTTGAGCAAGTGAATGCCATTTTGGAGTCTACTCCTTGGGAGAGCAGTGAGACGGAGGAGACCGTATCACCTAAGCCCCCCAAGAAGGAAGTTAAGCCTACCGGACAATCTTAAGTATAGGTTCCTAGGTCCAGCAGATTCTTTGCCTGTGATTATAGCTTCAGATTTGGTTGATGCTCAAGAGGAGAAATTATTAGATGTTTTAAGAGAGCACAAGGAAGCTATCGGCTCGACTATTGAGGATATCAAGGGTTTCAACTCCTCGGTGGTGATGCACAAGATACATTTGGAAGAGAATGCCAAGACATCGAGGGAGCCACAGAGAAGGCTCAACCCAACTATACAAGAGGCTGTGAGGACTGAAGTGATAAAGTTGTTAGATGTAGGGATCATTTATCCAATCTCTTATAGTAAGTGGGTGAGTCCGATTCGTGTCGTGCTCAAGTGGGCTAGGTTGATGGTAGTGAAGAATAAGGATGACGAGTTGGTGCCAAATCGTGTTCAGTCAGGATGGAGAGTGTGTATAGACTACCGTAAGTTGAATGCTGCCACAAGGAATGATCATTTTCCACTCCCATTTATTGATCAGATGGTGGAGCGCTTGGCTGGACATGATTACTATTGCTTCTTGGATAGTTATTCTAGATATAACAAGGTCCCTGTGGAACCCGAAGATCAGGAGAATATGACATTTACCTGTCCTTTTGGGATATTCGCCTACCGTCGCATGCCCTTTGGGTTATGCAATGCACCCGTTACTTTTCAGCGATGCATGTTCAGCATATTCTCTGACATGGTAAAGCATTTCTTAGAGATTTTCATGGATGACTGCTCTGTGTTGGGTTCATCATTTGAGGAGTGTATGCACCGTCTCACTTTGGTCTTAGTGTAATGCAAGGAGAAGAACCTGGTGCTTAATTGGGAGAAGTGCCATTTTATGGTCAAGCAAGGTATTGTACTAGGGCACGTCATATCTCATCGGGGAATTAAGGTTGACAAAGAGAAGGTGAACTTGATTTCCAACCTTTCACCCCAATGTATGGTGAAGGAGGTTCTTTCTTTTCTGGGCCATGCAGGATTCTACAGGCAATTTATCCAAGATTTCAGCAAGATCACCAGGCCTTTGTGCAAGTTGTTGTTGAAGGATGCCCCATTTGTATTTGATGAGGACTGTAAGAAAGCAATTAGGGATCTAAAGAAGAGTTTGACATCCACACCTATTATTCAGCCACCCAACTGGGGTGTACCTTTTGAGATTATGGGTGTCACATCAGATTATGCAGTTGGAGCTGTTTTGGGGCAGCATGTTGATAAACTCCCCCATATCATCTACTATGCAAGTAAAACTCTAAATGATGTACAACTCAATTAATCTACCACTAAGAAGGAGTTTCTAGTAGCCATTTTTGCATTGGACAAGTTCAAATCCTACTTGTTAGGATTGACAGCCATTATCTACTCAGATCATGCAACATTGAAGTATCTTTTCTCCAAAAAGGATGCTAAATCTCATCTTATCTGATGGATCTTGTTACTTCAGGAGTTTGACATCGAGATTCGAGATAAGAAAGGTTTCAAAAATGTGGTAGCAGACCATTTGTCTAGGTTGATAATGGATTTCACTGAGGCCGCCATTCCCATTTCTGAGACCTTTCCTGATGAGCAATTGATGCACGTTGCTCACAATCCCGCACCATGGTTTGCTGATATAGTGAACTATCTTGTCACCGATCAAATGCCTTTACATTAGGGGCGACAAGATAAGTCCAAGTTTTTGGCCATGGTAAAGCATTTTTTCTGGGATGATCCTTATCTACTCAAGTATTGTCCCGATCAAATCATTAGAAGGTGTATTCTTGAGCATGATCAATCTAATATCATCTCTTTTTGTCATGATCATGCTTATGGAGGCCATTTTAGTGCTAAGACGACCGCTGCGAAGATTTTATAGTGTGGATTCTATTAGTCTACCCTGTTCCAAGACTCTCACACCTACTGTGTATCTTGTGAGCATTGCCAAAAGCTAGGGAGTATTTCTAGGAGGAATATGATGCCCCTCAACCCCATTCTGATTGTTGAGATTTTTGACGTGTGGTGCATTGATTTTATGAGACCTTTCCTAAACTCCTTTGGCTATCTATACATTTTGGTTGCTGTGGACTATTTTTCCAAATGGCTGGAGTTCATTGCATACAAGACCAATGACCACAGAGTTATGGTCTAGTTTTTGAAGGACACTATCTTTGCTCATTTTGGTATGCCTCAAGCAATCATAAGTGATGGAGGTAAGCACTTTTGCAATCGGATTTTTGAACAGTTGATGAAGAAGTATTTCATCACACATAAGGTTGCCACCCCGTATCACCCGCATACGAGTGGACAAGTGAAAATTTCTAATCACGAGATCAAGTACATTTTGGAGAAGACTGTGAACCCTAGTAGAAAAGATTGGTCTCTACGATTGAATGATGCACTGTGGGCATATCGGACAGCATTCAAGACGCCAATTGGCATGTCTCCATATCGTCTTGTGTATGAAAAAACATGTCACCTTCCGATGGAATTAGAGCATAGAGCGTATTGGGCTATCAAACAGTTGAACTTCAATCTTGCGAAGGTTAGCTTACAAAGGAAGCTCCAACTCAATGAATTAGAGGAGCTGCGGAATGATGCATATGATTATGCACGATTGTACAAGGCACAAATGAAGAAAGCTCATGACCAGAACATTTTTAGAGGATCTTTTGAGCCTGGTCAAAAAGTTCTTCTTTATAATTCACGCTTGCATCTTTTTCCAGGCAAGCTCAAATCTCAACGGACAGGCTCATTTATTATTCGATCAATTTTTCCTCATGGGGCCATCGAGATTGAGGATCCAAAGAATGGTAACACTTTCAAGGTGAATGGACAGAGGCTAAAACCATTCTTGGAGATGAAGAGTCCGGAGATTGAGATGACATTGTTGGAGGATCTTAGTTACCCTGAGTGATTGTCGTCTACTATGGAGAGTTTGGCTAAAGAATTTAAACTTAGCACTTGTGGGAGGCAACCCATCCTTTTATTCCTTGTCATTAGATCTTGTTGTTTGGTTTTTGTTTTTGTTGTGCTTTTTAGGACAAATGTCTGTTATTCAAGTTTAGGGGAGTGTGCTCATACATCACACCCGACTTGTGCTGACTATTTGGTCTGTGGCAGAGGAGCTTCTGGCATTGCGATCGATCGCCAACTTATAGCAATCAAGTGCAGTGCGATCGAGCGCCCAACTTGGAGAGATCGAGCGCAGTTCTAGAAACTACCCAAACAGCAATGAGCGGTTACACCGTCTAGCTAAAGACATAAAACTTAGTGTTCATGGGAGGCACCCCACAGCATATCCTTTATGTTTTTATTATTTTTTCATATTTGTTGTTACTGTTTATTTCTAGTATTTTTTGTTTTCTAGTATTACTTTAGTCTTTATTTTTCAAGGACAACGCATACTTCAGTTCGAGTTTGGGGGTATGCTATAAGCCATGCTAGTCCAGCTAGTTCTCCATCTCCCAGGTCAGCTCTTTTCATATTATTCACACATTAGGGACAATGTGTAATTTAAGTTTGGGGGTGATGGGGGACACATTACACACACTTTGTCTCAGTTTGTTGTTGTTTTTTTTCTTCATTTTAAAGAGAAGATAAATGCATGCTCATGTTGTTTTGAAATTTTGGGTGATCTGAACAAATATTGTGATGTGATTTCATTAGAAAGCTTAAAATCTTGAACACAGTCATTGACTCAAAACTCGATACATGGGTCAATAAGAAAGCTTAAGGGAACTAAACATGGCAGAGCCTCACAATAAAAGAAAGAAGAAAATAAAACTATGCCATTGATTGTTCATTCTGATGGGAAATTCTGTGAATCTTGAGACATGGAGACATTGCATATTGGAATTAATTGGAAGCTTCATATTTATGTGCTAGTTCACTTTACACTAATTTGAGCTTGTGATACCTTAGCCGGCCTTTTGTAAGTAATTAGATTTTAATATTTCTATTCATTGCGAAGATGGGTTTATCTTTTTAAGCTTGCTCGTGAATGAATATCATGGTTTTGTGTGATACTTCAATTTTTGGATACCATAAAAGATGGATTTATCTTTGTGTTCTCTGTTTTTCATTTAGTTTTTAGTTTCGTATTGCTAAGGGACTAGCAATATGTAAGTTTGGGGGTGTGATAAGTATTTAAATATTTATATTTAAGCCCCTTAATCTATATTTGTTAAGCTATTAGTTTGTGTTATTTCATCCTATTTTATCTCCTTTCTGTGTTTACTGTGTTTTTCTAGGTTTCTGGAGCATTATGGAATTATCCAGTTTAAAGAGCAAAATAGGGAAAAGCTAGAATCTGATGTTGCAATCGAGTGCATTTGTGCAGTATAGCGGTTGGGCCTATTTTGGAAAAGAGAGAGATGATTATCAACGCACCATGTTGATCGAGCGCACCATGTTGAGAGAGAGACAATTAAGAGAGCATGTCTCTTTTATTTTAGATTTGAAGAAAATGAAGATCCAAATTTTAGCAGCCTATCGTCTAGGGACTTTTTCTCTCATTTAAATGAAGATTTTGTTTGAGTATATGAGCTACTAAAATAAAAGAGACGTGGGCAGAAGTTTTGAGTTGCATGTGAAGGCTTAAACCCCACATCCCACATCGGTTGGAAACACATTCTACATCCCACATCATTTGGAAACAGATTGCACTCATGAAGTTTCCCTATAAAAGCCCCATTACACTTCATCTTCAGGGTGTGGATCTCGAAGGCTTTGCTATCAAGGAGGAAAGCCGCGCACACCAAAAAAAAAAAGAAGACAAAACAAAGAGAGGAGTTGTAAGTGGAATTTCGCTCTTAATGTATTTTTAGCTTTAATTTATTTATTTTGTGTTTTAAAGTTTAATGTTTTGTGCTTTAATTGTGAAATTTATTTTCATAATCATGAGAGCCTAAAACCTTCATCTAAGGTTAAAGATGAAGCCTTACCATTGATTAACATTATATTTTCATATATGTTCGTACAATTCTAATATTTTTGTATTGATGTTCTATTTCAATTCAATTGTTTTAGTAAATTCTTATGATTGATTGTTTTGTTTATAAATTGTTCAAATTGGATATTCGATGTGTTTCATCTGACGGATACATCGAATCATTCAAATTAAATCGAATATCCATTGTGATTCTAAACTAAATGGATACATTGGATGATTTGATTTAATTAGGGTATTCGTTGTGATTTGTATATCGATGGATTCACGGAATTATTTAATAAATTACTTTTATATAGAACATACATAGGATGTAATTTCTTGTCGGTTGTAGGAACAAAATCATGAAAATATATGCTTTAATTTGGTGGGATGGATTCAGAAACCTTAGTACTTTTATCATTTGTTTTAAATCAATTTTGATCTAATAATTTCTGACGTAGCAAATCATTAAATCTTAGTTGCTTCACAAATTAGAGAGATTAAACAATTACGGATTATATATCTAATCTAGCAGTAGATTGCAACGAATAATAAACTAGTAGACCTCCTAGTAATTAAACAAGACAATCATGCAAATAGGCACAGAAGAACATCTGATACTCAAAGTATGAATTGAATAATAAAAACAAATTACATCTCACAGTTTTATTTATTCCAAGGCTTCTGTTTCCTTCTACCAGTTATAAAAGTTTAACCACTCCGGGCCATGATGAAAACTCAAAGGAGAAGTTAGAGAAGAGGGGAGAGAGAGGCATGTGTGAAGTCTCATAATTTCTCTCCCCCTTTACACGTTATTTATCAGTATTAGAAGCCTACAAGATCTCCTAAAAATATTCTAAATATTATCCTAAAATAACAATACCCAAATCTGACTAATTAAGGAAAATATTAAAAATAAAATAAAGTGCTAATATAACTAGGAAAGTGATGTTTTCAGCTGGAATTTTCATGCACCAGATCTGGAAACTTCCGAAAATAAACCACGTCGAATCTGCGTTTTAGAATTGCAAGCCAAGGGATGTTCCAGAACGTCAACGGTGCAAGTGCCGCAACTTCAAGCCCAGTTTCGACTTTGATGCAGCCAGTATATCTCGAAACTCAAAACATGAAATTGTATAATTTTTTCCTGGTGTTCCGTAGCATCTAGAATCATCTCAATAAGAGCTTGGATGAGAGAGTTATATCCAGATTATGAAATTATGTTGAAACTATCCAAAATCGCCCAATTAGCTTCCTTTTGCACTTAAAGCCTCCATTTGCATGCTAAATCAAAATATAAGAATAATGAGTACATTTAGGCACCAAATAAGTATAAAAGACTAAACATTAAGGGAGAAAAATATGATATATTGCATTCTCATCATTTAGCTCAGGTAAATTTTTCTCTTAGGTATAATTTTGGATTTAAGAATTTGTGGTTTACGACTTCTGGATTTTTATTGTGTTTCTGATTGAATTTAAGGAAAATAAATTAATTTGAACATTTGTTAATTTTTTCTTACAAATTGGACATCTAAGAGTTATTTTCAGTATTTTAGGTTCTGATTTAGGCATACTGGATTTGGTTTGCTGGGTTCTTGTTGTTTCCACTTTTTGTAGTGTTAAGATTTTGGTTTTTAATTTTAGTTGTTACTTTTCCATATTGGCATTTTTTTATTCAAGAATGTTTATGTAGTGTTAGTGTGATGTTCCTTTCTTTTTTCCTTCATATACAATCCTTAGCCTTTTAAAACTTTCTTTTCATTGAAATTTGTTGCACTGTGATTTACTGTTATACTGGGTGTAAGTAGAGGTTATAGCAGTTTATTTTGAATAGCTATTAATCAAGCTCTGAACAAAAATTTGTTGCACTACAATTTGCTTTTACACTAAGTATAAGTAAAGGTTATAACATAAATTTGGCATCAGTATTTAAACATTGACAAATGGGTTAGCTTGCTTAATTTATAGTCTAATCATGAAGCCACACACTTGTACACATACAATGATCAATGGGTGTAGGCAATGTAAGTGATAGTAATAGAATATCATAAATGCTAATCTTCTTAGTTCACTTGTACATTAAAGGCCTTCTTTATGATCATTAATGGATGTAAAGTAGTACTTCTCATGGGGAAGATCAACTTTATGGATTGAAACTGAAGTGGGTGTTAATGGGTTGTTTTAGGTATTGACAGAACTAGGGCTTTGGGGAGTTGAGGCTAGATCAGATGATGAAGTGGGTACTTTTGGGGGTGAAAGAGTAGTTGAATTAGGCTTTTGAGGTGCTAGGTTTTTTGTCAATGAAGTGGATAATTGGGTTAGAGGATAAGAATTGGAATTTTAATTGCTTATGGCAGATGATGATTGGTTATTGACATGACAAGAAGTACTAGGGCTAGGTTTTTGTGATAGAACTAAATAAGATGAACTTTGAGGACTATAACATACAAGATCTTGATGATCACTTCTTCCTTCAAATGAACTACTTAATGATGTGAATTTTTTTTAAAAGTTGATTATTATAGATTGTCTATCACCTGCAATGGCAGATGATGATTTGGGTAATTCATCTTTTTTTAATTGGTTATTGGCATGACAAGAAGTATTAAGGCAAGTGTTTTGTGATAGAACTAAAGAAGATGAACTTTGAGGACTATAACTCACAAGATCTTGATGATCACTTCTTCCTTCAAATGAACTACTTAATGATGTGAATTTCTTTAAAAAGTTGATTATTGTAGATTGTCTATCACCTACAATGGCTTGTTCGTGTCCTCTAATCTCAAGTTTCTTGTTGATCCTATCAATCTTTTGCTTCTTCCAAGCTTCATCTCTCGCACCATTCTCTTCATCTCTCTTCACCATATTTATGCCATATTTTATCTTCACTATTTTAATGGAAATGTGCATGGTTTATATGATCTTATAATTTTTCTCAAATTTTAGTTTAGTAATGGTACTTGGAACAACCTGTTATTATTGTTATCTAGTTCTACTATGTCTACACATACATACATGTGTAAGAAGATCTTTGGAGGATTTTTCTTATTTGGATTTGCTTATGCTGAGTGATTTCTTCATTCTACACTTCATCTAGGCTCATGAACTTTTTTTTTATGTATTATATCTGCTAATTAATCATGTCACCTTGTAGATCCACTTATTGATTTCACGACCAGACTTCACAACGTATTTATGCATTGACCTTAAATATATTTTCTGTGATTACCTCAATTAATTCCATATTTGTTGCAGACAATTAACTAGAGAAGTTGCATACTATTAATTAGTCAATGCTTTATAGCCAAGAATTAGGCTTTTTAATAAGGCATTTGAAAATAAGAGTTTCTATTATATTATGTTTCCCTTTTTTTCTTTTAATTTTATCACCTTGAAAATAAGAGTAACTAGCATAGAAATCTAAAATCTTATGTTCATTATTTTATATTTAGGTCATGATCATTATTTGATTTTCCTTGTCAATTTTGGTAGCATTCTAGTAGAACAAAGGATAAGTGGTAGATGTATTTCACATTTTTATATATTATTTGACTTATAGTGATGCGAACCTCAACCGACACGCTTTGAGACTCAACAAACAATATTGAAATACTTGCCCAATAAAGCTAAAATTCATATTTTTGATAGAAAACCCCAACCCAATGATTATAACTGAATCACGAACCGAAGGTATAAAATTTGAACACCACAAGGAAGAATCCTTGATAAGTTCACAACTTCTCTGAATAACCAACAGAGGAAACAAAACTCTTTTTTTATTATTATTTCTGTTCAATTATTCTTCATTACAATGAGTGCATGCTATTTATAACCTTTTCAACCCTACACCCCACTATAAGGAAAAGTAAACTAACTTAGTTCCAAAATAAGAAAGTAGATAAAGAAATGACTAAAAAAATATGCCAAAGGAAATTCTGAAATAAGCAAGTCAATCAGCCAATTAATTGGTATGGAACTGGAAATTCAATCAGTCAATTAATGGGTCTAAAATTAGAAAGTAATCAACCACTTTCTCTTTCTAATTCCATGCCCCTCAAGCCATAATCAACCATTAATCCATGCCATTTCTAAGGAAATTACGCCTAATTAAGCAAGATTAGCCCCATCAATAGCTTGGATTAAATTTATTATGCCTTCATCTTCCTTTGGGCCAAGCTTGGAATGCCTCATTTTAAAATTAGCCCAAATCTCTTGAATCAGCCCATTAAGTACTTCTTTGATCTTCTTAGATCTTACTCTAGTAATAGGCTAAACTGGAACATGCAATGGATACTTTAATGGTGCATCTTGATTCTCATCATTCCCCCTCTCTTCAAAAGGATTCGACCTCGAATCGTCACCTACATCAAAAAGAGAAAGATCAAAAACAATAAAGGTAGCACTAATGTTATACTCGGCCCAACGTCTCCAAGATCGAGCATATTGATTGCTGCTCATATGATCATACCAACGTCTTCAAGGTCGATCATATTGATTGCTACTCATATGCTCAGACCAAATTCTCCAAGGTCGAGCATACGGATTTGTACTCATATACTCGACCCAACATCTCCAAGGTCGAGCATATTGATTGCTACTCATATGCTCGGACCAAAGTCTCCAAGGCCAACCATACTGACTGAACCTCATATGCTTGGACCAGTGTCCCTAAGCCCGAGCATATTATTTGCTACTCATATGCTCGGCCCAACATCTCCAAGGCCGAGCATATTGATTGCTTCTTATATGCTCGGACCAACGCCTCTAAGGCCGAGCATATTGATTGCTACTCATACGCTCGGCCCAACGTCCACAAGGCCGAGCATATTGACTAATACTCAACCCAACATCTCCAAGGCCAGGCATATTGATTGCTACTCATATGTTCAGACCAAAGTCTCCAAGGCTAAGCATATTGACTAAGGCTCATATGCTCAGCCCAACGTCTCCAAGACAAAGCTTATTGATTGCTACTCATATGCTCAGACCAACATCTTTAAGGACAAGCATATTGATTGCTACTCATATTCTCGGCCCAATGTCTCCAAGGCCGAGCATATTGATTGCTACTCATATACTAGGCCCAACGTCTCCAAGGCCGAGCATATTAATTGCTACTCATATGCTCAGACCAAAGTCTCCGAGGCTAAGCATATTGATTGCTACTCATATGCCCATCCTAATGTCTCCAAGGCTGAGCATATTGATTGCTACTAATATGCTTAACAAAACATCTCCAAAGCCGAGCATATTGATTGCCACTCATATGCTCAGCCCAACGTATCCAAGGCCGAGCATATTGATTGTTACTCACATACTCGGACCAACGTCTCCAAAGCCGAGCATATTGATTGCTTCTTATATGCTCAGACCAAAGTCTCCTAGGCCAAGTGATGAGAGTCATAAAATGCATCTTAACAGTACTTACTTGTTAGCATTTTAGGGCTGATCTAGGTTTAAATTGCACTTTTATACCTTAATAACTCTAAAGTGTCATTCTTGGATCATTGATCTATTTCGGTGGATTTTTAGGTACTTTGAGTTTAAAAGACATGGAAAAGCTATCATTGCTTAAAGCTCGAAGATTCCATGCATATCAGAGTGAAGGAGTGCTTCCGGAAAGAATAAGATGAAGAGTTTATAGCACCAGGACAAGCCTAGGCGCCCAGATGAAACAAGAGTAAAGGCTGCAGTGCCCAAAAGGTAGGGTCGCGACACCCAGCAACTCCACATCCTTGGACCAAAGCCAAGCCTAGGCGCCTAGAGGAGAGAGTCACGGCGCGCACACGATTCCTTCTCCGAGTTTTGACCTAATTAGGACTTTAATGAGTGTTTAAACCCTAAAATACCCTTGAACCCTTTGTACTATAAATGGATCACTTAAGGTTTGATAATATTATTGATTAGAGGGCCAAAGGCAGAGAAACTCAAGCATGAGCCCCACGGCCGACTAACGTCCAAACAAGGCAAAGAGATGAATCCCTAGGTGTAGTCATTCTTATTTTCTTTTCTTGATTCAGTTATAGTTTGGATTTATTATCATTAAACATTGTTATGATTTACTTTTTAATCTAATTAGAAGATTTCCCCTTAATTCGGTGATTGTATCTTTCCCCCCCATATAAGTCTAGTCATGCTCTTCTTATGTGATGTTGTTGAGGTGTGATTGAGTTTGGTTAATTTCTCTTATAGATTTGTCCATTACTATGGTATTGTCATTATGATATATTGTCATTTCTTGATAATCTATAAGTTAGGTCATGTGTGCTTGAAAGTAAAGAGTATTTCATAACAATTACATTAGGGTTTACATGTGCTTAATTGAATATTTGTTGATTGCTTGTTTAGGATGTGAAACTTGCAATCGAGATAAAAATAATTAAATTGAGATTAGAATAAGGCAACGAAGCTGGGGAGGATTCCCGGAACCTTGTTTCTTCCATTATATTTACACAATTATTTCACACTACTTCAAACTCAGATTCTTTCCTTTGACTTTTATCGTTTCGTATTAAAGTTTACATCTTCTCTTTTAGTTTGCTTGTCTCCCTGTGGAATCGACACCCCAAAGCCATGCTACAACTACCACGTTATACTTTAGGAGTAATCAAATTTTGGTGCCATTTCTGGGTAGATGTGCTTAAGTACAAGGAAGATTTTCAACTTTGAGACAAGACGGTAGAAGAATTGTGAATAGTTTTTCTTTTCAGCAATTTGTAAAGGAGGTAACTTTGTTCCCTCTTTTAGCTTGCTGCATTATTTTTTGTTGTTTTTTCTTTTTTATTTTGTGATCTTACATGCCCCGATATAGAGGAACTTTGGGTAAGTTTACTTGTAGGCCTGTGTTAGAGTCAGAATTAAATTCTTTTCTAAATCTTTTATTTGACAATCCATCTAGTCCCGAAGAAATGAGTGAACATGAATATCAACCCCGTAGGACCCTTCAGGATTACCTCCACCTACACGAACAGCCACACCATCATGCATCATGTTTCCAGCCAATACTTTCCATTTAGATTTTAAAACAGGGATGATACAATTACTCCCTACGTTTCATGGCTTGGAAAGTGAAAACTCATATGTGCACGTTAGAGAGTTTGAGGAAGTAGTTGCGACTTTTCATAGTCAAGATGCAACTGCTGACATTGTGAGACTTAAGTTCTTTCCTTTCGCTTTGAGGGATAAAGCTAAAAGTTGGCTATATTCACTGAGACCATGATCTATTGGGTCGTGGATTGAGATGACTTGAATTTTCTTTAATAAATACTTCCCCAAACATAAGACCAATGCTTTCAAAAGGCAAATCTCCACCATTGCACAAAGGGATAGTGAGACTTTGTATCAGTCTTAGGAGAGATTTAAGGAGTTGTTGAGTATGTGCCCTTACCATGGGTATGAGAATTGGCACTTAGTGAGCTATTTTTATGAGGGACTTACATATAGGGAGCGCCAATTTGTAGAGATGATGTGTAATGGTGAGTTTTTAGAAAAAGATCCTGATGAGGCCATAGAATACCTCAATGAGCTCGCTGAAAAAGCTCACACCTGGACTGGACCTAGTGCTACTAAAAGCACAAACAGGTCACGACCTGTAGGAAACCAAAGTGGTGGTGAAATTTACCATCTTAGGGAAGAGGACAACCTAAAAGCTAAGGTCGAGAAGCTCTCTAGGGAATTAGATATGTTAAAGACTAAGAGCTTACAGCCAACACACGTAGCTAATCATGCAAGGTCCTTTGAACCATGTTTTGTATGTGGCGGGGTAGATCATCTCGCCCAAGAATGTCTCACATTTGCGGAGATGAGAGGGATGTATAAGGAACAATGTAATGCCTTAGGTATGTACAAGAAGCCTCTTCCACCTTTCTCTGTACCTATAATCCGGAGTGGCAAAATCACCCCAATCTTAGCTGGAAATCTGAAAACCAACCGCCTACACAACCCCCTATATCATATCTTGCACCATATCATGCACCTGCACCCTCTAGGAGTCCTTTAGAAGAAACTTTGAATGCATTTATTGAGGCACAGGGTAAGATTAATCAAAGGCTTGAATACTTAATTACACAGGTTGTTGAAGAACATAAGGATTTAAAGAGCCAAGTGTCCAAGTTGATGAGCTCCTTGAGTGTGAATGAGAGAGGTAAGTTCCCTTCCCAAGCTTAGTCCACACACTATGGACAACACCTGGCGCAAAAGAATTTAAAGGAAGTTAATGCCATTGTGACACTTAGTGGTAAGTCATTACACATCCCAACACCGAACAAATCAGAGGATCTGGGCAAGAGCCACCCAGTATATATGATTGACTCACCCATGGAAAAGGTCCATCACCTTAATCCATTGGAGTCAATCCACACCCATGGGTTCGCAAGAGCATATATTGAGCCAGAATCTAGAGATGTTACTGATAACATCCTTGAGGCCTATTTAAAGCATACAAGCACCCAATTTGACGGTGATACAGTTGTCGGTGCATTCAGCTCAAGTTTGTCTAGGAGGGAATAAAAGCGTCTGGCTGAAGACGTAAAACTTAGCGCTCATGGGAGGCACCCCACAGCATATCCTTTTAATTTTATTGTTTTCATATTTCTTTCTTATTGTTCGTATTTTTTCTGTTTTCTAGTATTAACTTAGTATTTCTTTTTCAGGGACAAATATACGAAGCAGTTCAAATGGTGGAGCACAATTTTCAGCTTCTGTGCACCTTTGGCTACAAAGGGAGTTTCCTTTACTCTTTCTTTTACATTGAGGTCAATGCAATTTTTAAGTTGGGGGTGGAGGAAACGCATCTCTTTGTTTCCATATTCTTTATTTCATACATTTTTTTTCTTTTTCCATTGAACTGCTTGGTGTCGTTCTCCCTTTTTGTTTGTTTTTAGCATGCTTTGTGTTAGCCTTGGATGTAATTCACATGTCAATGATATGAGCTTAATTGAGATAGCATACAACATCTAAAAAAAGTTAAATCTTGCTTCAGTTTGAGAATAATTTACGTGTCAATCTTCATTTGGTTTGAGACTCTAGTTTGCGGTAAGATTGTATGATTAGTCGAAAGCATCTAGAGAAGTTTTATGTGTGATTGCTTTGTGAATACTTTTAGGGCCTCGAAAAGCTCTAGAACTTATTTGATAATCACTTGAGGCGAATTCCTAGAATGCACATTGCTTAGGATATGATATAGGCCATTTTTGGACCGTTTGAGCCTTTCAAACTTACCATTGCTATATTTATCGCTAGTCACCTGTTTGAGCCTTTTTCTTGAAAAAGAATTTAAGCTTTGTTTCTTTCGATAACCCATTTACTTACCCTTATGAGCCCAAAAATATTTTATCCTTACCCTTCTTTTAGAAGAACTTAGTCATAACATTTGTTGAGAAGCATTTAAGAGGAGTAAGGATGGAAAATATGAAAAAATATTACTACAATAACCCAAATACATTAAAGGAGATAAGTTAGGGGTTATGGAAAAGAAAAGAAAAAGAAAAAAATAAAAAGAAGGTGAATGGTCTTATGCCAAAATAGAAAAAAAAAAAAAGAAAAGAAAAGAAAAAAAGAGAAGAAAAAGAGAAGTGAAATATAGCAAAGAAAGAAGAAAATAAAAGAAAAGTAGTGACTTATCAAGAGATATGCTCTTATAAAAAAATGGTTGAAAGAGTTGGGTGTTGATGTAAGGTTATCCAGTGCTAAAAAGTGGTTGTGTTTAAAACCAAGAGATTAAGTTCTTTTACTTGTTGAATCCTTCCCGTTCTTTCTTAACCTTTACCTTAGCCTAACGTTACAAGCTTATTAAAGACCTATTGATCCAAGGTAGTGTAATCTTTCTACAATAGTGGAGAGTGATTTGAAAAATAAGCCTATGGAGCTTGATTTGTGATTGATGTCACGCAATTTATTATGTTTTTAGAGGCTAAGACTTGTATTCATGAATGTTATGCATAAAATCATCTGGATGTTCAGATTAATAAATTGTGGTAAGATGGATGTTAAGAGTCGATGAAAATTTTAAGATTGATGTTTGGATTACTTTTGGACTTGGGTGATATTTAATGATTCTATATGTTGTGTGTTATGTGCAATTTCTGAGATAAAAAGTGAATTGCTCCTAGTTTAACACTAACATTGCTTTACTTTGTTTTGATTCCTACTGTAGAATTCATCTCTTATTTTCGCTTGAATTGCTAGGGACTAGCAATAAGCTAGTTGGGGGTTGTGACGAGAGTCATAAAACACATCTTAACAGTACTTAATTGTTAGCATTTTAGGGTTGATCTAGGTTTTAATTGCATTTTTATACCTTAATAACTCTAAAGTGTCATTCTTGGATCATTGATCTATTTCGTTGCATTTTCAGATACTTTGAGTTTAAAAGACATGGAAAAGCTATCATTGCTTAAAGCTCGAAGATTCCATGTGTATCAGAGTGAAGAAGTGCTTTCGAAAAGCATAAGATGAAGAGTTTATAGCACCAAACAAAGCCTAGGTGCCCAGAAGGCAAGCTTAGGCGCCCAGAACCTCCACAAATCAGCATCAGGCCAACCCTAGGCGCCTAGAAGAAACAAGAGTCAGGGCTGCAATGCCTAAAAACTCCACATCCTTGGACCAAAGCCAAGCCTAGGAGCCCAGTAGAGAGAGTTGCGGTGCGCACACGATTCCTTCTCCGAGTTTTGACCTAATTAGGACTTTAATGAGTGTTTAAACCCTAAAATACACTTGGACCCTTTGTACTATAAATAAATCACTTAGGGTTTGATAATATTATCGATTAGAGGGCTAAAGGCTGAGAAACTCAAGCATTACTGTGGTATTGTCATTATGATATATTATCATTAAACATTGTTATGATTTACTTTTTAATCTAATTAGAAGATTTCCCCTTAATCCAGTGATTTCATCTTTCTTCCCCATATAAGTCTAGTCATGCTCTTCTTATGTGATGTTGTTGAGGGATGATTGAGTTCAGTAGATTTCTCTTATAGATTTATCCATTACTGCAGTATTTTCATTATGATATATTGTCGTTTCTTGATAATCTATAAGTTAGGTCATGTGTGCTTGAAAGTAAAGAGTATTTCATAACAATTACATTAGGGTTTACATGTGCCTAATTGAATATTTTTCGATTGCTTGTTTGGGATGTGAAACTTGTAATCGAGATAAAAACGACTGAATTGAGATTAGAATAAGGCAACAAACCTAGGGAGGATTCCCAGAACCTTGTTGCTTCCATTATATTTACACAATTATTTCACACTACTTCAAACTCATATTCTTTCCTTTGACTTTTATCATTTTGTATTAAAGTTTACATCTTCTCTTTTTTGTTTGTCTCCCTGTGGAATCGACACCCTAAGGTCATACTACAACTACCGCGTTATACTTTGGGCATAATCACTAAGGGAATTGACTGAGGCTCATATGCTCGGACCAATGTCTCCAAGGCCGAGCATATCGATTGCTACTCATATGCACGGCCCAACATCTCCAAGGCCCAGCATATTGATTACTACTCATATACTTGGCCCAACGTCTCTAAGACCGAGCATATTGATTGCTACTCATATGCTCGGACCAACATCTCTAAGGTCGAGCATATTGATTGCTACTCATATGCTCGGCCTAACGTCCCCAAAGCCAAGTATATTGACTGATACTCAGCCCAATGTCTCCAAGGCCGAGCATATTGATTGCTACTCATATGCTCAGACCAAAGTCTCCAAGGCCGAGCATATTAACTAAGGCTCATATGCTCGACCCAACGTCTCCAAAACCGAGCATATTGATTGCTACTCATATACCCGGAGCAAAGTCTCCAAGGCCAAGCATATTGATTGCTACTCATATGCTCAGACCAAAGTCTCCAAGGCCGAGAGTATTAACTAAGGCTTATATGCTCGGCCCAACATCTTCAAGACCAAGCATATTGATTGCTACTCATATGCTTGCAGCAAAGTCTCCAAGACTGAGCATATTGACTGAGGCTCATATGCTTGGACCAACGTATCTAAGGCCTAGCATATTGATTGCTACTCATATGCTCGACCCAACGTCTCCAAGGCCGAGTATATTGATTGCTACTCATATGGTCAGCCCAACATCTCCATGGCCGAGCATATTGATTGCTACTCATTTGCTCGGCCCAATATCTCCAAGGCCGAGCATATTAACTGATACTCACATACTCTGCCCAATATCTCTAAGGTCGAGCATATTAATTGAGGCTCATACACTCGGCCCAATATATCCATATTGACTGAGGTTCATATGGTAAGACCATTGCCTCTAAGGTCAAGCCCTACTATACTTCCTTAAACCACATAAATGTACTTAAGGAAGTGAGTGGCCTTTGATACAGCCAATAGCAAGATGACACGTGGACATACCTAAGTCAAATAACAAGATGACATATGGATACCCCTAGGTCCAATAAGAAAACGACAAATGGATAGCCCTAGGTCCAATAACAAAACGACACATGGACAGCCCTAAGTCCAATAAACAAGACGACACATGGACATTCTCATGTCTAATATCGAGACAACATGTGGACAACCCTAGGTCCAATGACAAGATGACACATGGACATCCCTAGGTCTAGCAATAAGACAACACATGGACATTCTCATATCAAATGGTGAGATGACATATAGACAAGCTGTTGACAACCCCACTACTATTCCCAGACATCCCCGCACAGACCTACAAGCGTGATTCCAAGAATCATGACCCTCCTTGGGCACCCGACCATACCTACTGACAGAGGGACAGGATCTCTGGGATTGCCCAATCCTAACCACATGGGAAACATCTCCTCCAAAACACTATAAAAGGATCAACGTATGCAAGCATAAAACCATCTTCATTTATTTAAGCTCATTTACTAAAAACACTAGTATCATAATTCTCTCCATTTCTCCAAAACCTTATGCTGACAAAAGCATCAGAGTGTCCTCGGAGGCATCACCCCCTCTCTCTTTCGATGACTCTCTAGTTCACTCCTACTTCCTTGTGTAGGCCCCCTTGAAGCACCGACCTCCAACTGTGCAATACATTTTCGGCATCAACAGTAGTAATTTGGAAAAATACTTGTATAAATGAGAAACATAAACTCTTACCTGAAGGTAAGAGAAAGAAGAGTAAGAACATTATCCCAAAGATCTTTTTCTCCATGCTTCCTTTAATTAGTTCTTGCTTATCAAACCAGATTAACAATTAATCACAAATGTGGTTTTCTAACATGTTAGACCCTTACTTATATAAAAAGTTCATGAACCCATGCATCTATATTAATGTAAAGGTATATTTCCTCTAAATTTATGTGATTTTCTATTAAATGTTAACTAAATTAAGTAACTTAATCTCATGTTGTAATCGTTGTGGTATAACATCATAATAACCTTTTCTTTTCTTTTGAAAATTACTCCTTTTCAAGGAGGACTATGTAACTAAATTGTAGTGGAGTTGAAAAACTTGTTTGATCATCACTCTTACAGATTCTTCACTTAAAAGCTAGATATTTACACAATCTGTAGTCATTTAAAGTTAAATATTAACATAATTTGAACTTATATAAAAAAGATTTTGAATTAAATTTCATTTTATTTCTTAACTACAATTTTTTTATTAGAACGATGTTATGTATAAGTACAATGATTGATCTGATCACAATATAAGCCTATAATCCTATTACTACCTCATATAGAAGGTTACAATACTAACATAACCCACCTATAATGGGAAAAAATAACCAATATAAAAATTGGACAAATAACCCACATTATAGTGGGAATCAAACTTGAAAACTTGTGATTCCAGAGTTTCAACTTTATCCTTTTTAATTGCAAATTTATTAAATATTTATGTCTGCATTAATTAACTAGATTGAAGAGAGTTTTAATCACATGTTAGCTAGCATAAAACAATCTCATCATGACCAATCATTAAAAAAAAAACTGGACTCTCAGCGACGACCATATCAATCACTAATATTATAATATCCATCGCTAATACATCTCAGTGATAGCACCTTGTTGCTGATCGATCCGTCACTAATTAAGCCATTGATTAGGAAATATCAACTATAAGGCAGAAACCCATTACCGAAAGCACTTTTAACGATGACTAAATTGATCACTCTTACCGTATAAAATATGCACAGCCAATAAAAATGATATTTTAATCGCAATCAGCAACGAGACAACGACGATATATGTTGTTGCTGAGTGACAACATTCTATCATTAAACTTCGTCGCTCATGTGTATGTATTTTTTAAGAAAAACTAAGATTTTTTTAGAGAATGAAAGAGAACTCCAACCTTTAACCTTTAGAACTCCTCTTCTTAAATAAGTAGCATGCTATGAGAGACAAGGGTTGGCCCACATCTTAGATATAGTTTCATATTTGTTTGGAGAGTAGTATTTATACACGCTCTTGTTGGTGTGGATACATACTACTCTCCAAACACATATGAAATTATATCTCACATGTAAGCTAGTCATTGTTTCTCCTCGTAGTATGCTACTTCCTTGGGAAAAGGAGTTCTAGAAGTTAAAGGTTGTCATTCCCTTGCACAATCTAAACAAATCTTAGTTTTTTTCTTTGAAAAAGAACGTGAGAAGGTTAGTGGTTACCTCATCAAATTCTGCAGAAAATCTTATATAATCTCTTTAAGAGAAAGTTAAGGAGTCGTGCACCTACTCTCCAATGAGACTATATGAGATTTATTCATGTTTTACATAAAAACAACAAATGTTAATTACAACATACAAGCAAGACTTCTAGTAAAATAAAGTCCAACTAATCCAACTTACTGTATAGCGCCAAAATAAAGTGCAACCAACGGCTACAACCACAACCTAAGATGAAACAACTAATAATGACATTCAAAGACTCATGAAATCAATTAGTCAGGTGATCAACGATCTAAGGAAGGAACTACAATTGTTTATAATTCCTTTGTCTTTTCATTGTGTTGGAAATCACCTTGACAAGATGCCTAGGTGGTGATCTTCCAAACACCTAAGTCTAGAATGACTTGTAAAGATTAGGAATCGAAAATAGGAACAGAAATCAAAGAAAGAAAGAAGACAAGTGATTTGTTATCGAGGTTCGGCAATAGCCTACGTCACAATGAGTTCCTCTGAACTCTGTGCACTAAATCAATGGTTCTTTACAATCACAGCAACCATCTCCAAGAAACCTAAGTTCTTAAAGAAACAAAGAAGAAAAGAAAGGAAGAAGATAAGAACTATTACAATGCTCTCTATCTAATCTATACTCCTCTCTCTTTACAACCAGCCTCACTACAATGAGTCCCTCTTATGTTTTGTGTCTTTGTACTCTCATATAATTCTCTCTTGTATTGATCACTTGTATGTCACAACTCTTGCAATCTCTCAAATCATTGATGAAAATGAAGCTAGGTGACCCTTTATATAGTGCACCAACTTCTTGACCAATCTTGAGTGTCATTCTCCACCCTTAGATCTTGATAACCAATCAACCATGGCCCTCCATCAATCCTAAGTGATGCTGTGCATTTTGGACTTGCACTCACACACTTAACAAAAGGCTGAATCAAGTAAATCATGTGTGCATCAGTGTGCCTAGCGCCTAGGCCTCCAACAGGGCGTGCTGCGGCCTTAGGCAAAACACCTTTTCACCACTTTCTGGGCACCGCGGCCTTGGGTAGGGGGCATCGCGGCCTTGGCCTTCCTCCAGCATCCTCATTTGCTAGATGTCATAGCCTGAGAGGAGCAGGGCTGCGGTGCACACTAATGTTGGACCCTTCAAAACTGTGCGCACTTCTTTGTCTTGCTGAAATGAGAGGTGTGCACACACCCAAAATGAGGCGCACACTTGTATGCACTCCTTTAACGTGCTGAAATTCATTCTTCCATCTCTTGTTTAAACCTTAACCATGTTTAAACCTTAGACAAATACCAACAATCTCTACCTTTATCTAAGCATTTAAACCCGAACCATTGTGTAGAGAACTTCAGGATCCAAACTCATCTTGAGTCATCAATCAACCGACTCCAATCCTAAGTAGTCTAAGGTAATGATTGAACTTACTTAGAGGTAGAACCTTGGTGCCTAAATCTGCAGGATTTTCCTCCATGGCTACCTTGTCCACATGAATGCATCCTTCCGTAATATTTTCTTGAATGAAATGATACCGAATATCCATGTGCTTTGTCCTCTTATGGAACACCAGATTTTTACACAAGTGCAATGCACTTTGACTATCCAAAAACACCATAACCTGCTCTTCTAGGACCTTCAACTCTTCCAACAACTCTTTGCACCACATAGCCTTCTTGATGGCTTCTGTTGCTGCTATATACTCAGCCTCGGTTGGTGAGAGTGCTACCACCGGCTGCAACTGAGCCTTCTAACTTACACAACATCTGTTTAAGTTGAAGAAGTAGGAGGTAATCGATCTCCTTTTATCCCGGTCTACTCTATAGTCCGAATCCGCATAACCTTCAAGACAGATGGACTTACCCCTCTTCTCATAAATCAGCCCTACTTCTGGGCTTCTTTTCAAGTACCTCATCAACCACTTCATCCCAAGCCAATGCTCTTTTCCGGGATTACTCATAAACCTACTGAGGACACTTATTGCATGAGCAATATCTGGTCTAGTGCTTACCATGGTGAACATAACTGAACCAATCGCACTAGAGTAATGGACCTTTTCCATTTCCTTCTTCTCTACCTTCAATCTTGAACATTGATCACTGGAGAACTTGAAATGTCCCGCAAGGGGAACCTTCACTGGTTTGCTATTTTCAATAGAGAACTTAGATATCATCTTCTCTATGTAGGAGGTTTGAGAGATCTTCAATCTGTTTCTCTCCCTTTCCTGGATGATACACATCCCAAGGATCTTCTGTGCATGGCTAAGATCCTTCATCTCAAACTCCTCACTGAGTTGAGCCTTCAATTTTCTTATCCTCTCCATGTTGCTCCTAACCAGCAACATATCATCAACATAGATGAGGATGATCACCACTTCCTCAGCCTTCTGCCCCTTATAGTACAAGCATGAATCATAGTAGCTCCTCATGAAACCCAAGCTGATCACAAAGGAATCAAACCTCTTATTCCATTGCCGAGGTGATTGCTTCAGGCCATACAGAGATTTCTTCAATTTGCACACCAACTCTCCCTGCCTTCCTTCCTCATAGCCTTCGAGTTGCCTCATGTAGATGGTCTCATCAAGCCTTCCATGTAAGAACGCTGTCTTCACATCCATTTGATCGATTTCCCAATTGAATTGGACCACCATTGCCAATACTATCCGTATCATCTTGTACTTCACAACCGGTGAGAAGATTTCGGTGAAATCTATGCCTTCTTTTTGTGTGAACCCCTTCGCCACCAGCTTAGCTTTATACCGGACTTCATCTCCTAGAGTATTCCCTTCTTTGATCTTGTAGATCCATCTACAATCCACAACTCTTTGTTTTTCTGGTTTGGGTGTTGTGAGTTTTAAATTACTCGCAAGCGCACAAGTCGTTTGCAATATAGCATTGTGCAAGTGCGAGGTCGAATCCACAGGGAATTGCGTTGTGAAAGTATATTTTCAATCTAAACTAACTCTATTTTAACCTAGTTCCAAATTTCAGAATGATATTGCAAAATAAATTAAAACTAAACTAAGTTGATTTTAAAAAAAAACTAATAATTAAAAACACTAAGGTTTTCGAATCCACCCCACCGAAGTTAAGCATACATGTTCTAAAAATATAGCCTATCAAAACATTCAATGAATCCAACTATAAGACAAAAAATAAAGAATATCCCAACTAAACCAAAAGCACCCAATGTATCCGCTCTTAACAAATCACAAAGGGAATCCAATTTAATCGAAAAGCATTCAATGTATCCATCAGATGAAACACAAAGAAAATCCAACAGACAATTTAAACTCAATCAATTATAAGATTAACTCAAATAATTGACAGAACATTTATACTAAAAATTTTCAGATTTGTACAAGCAAATCTGAACTACTACGCCAAACAACGGCGGGGCTTCATCTTCAACCTTAGCTGAAGAGTCTAGCCGCTCATAACTATAAAACTATAATAAAAAGTGCTAAACATTTAAACTAAAACAACTGAATATAAAGAAATAAATAAACAACTTTACATGGGAGAAATTCCACTCATTGACGGGCGGCACTTCCCCTCGTGGTAGCAATGCCTTCGGGATCCACCAGAATGTTGGCGGACGTCCACCGGTAAACACCAAAGTGGCTTAGGAATTGTACATTGAATTATGAAGCCAAATGGTGTTTATATAGGGGAAGTCACGGAGCACTGCAGGTTTCAGATTCGATGTGGGATACTGGCCCGAGTGCACTCGATCGCAGAATGGTGCGATCGATCGTATGTGCGCTCGATCGCATGTCTCGTGTGCACGATCGCATGTGCGCTCGATCGCATGTCTGTTACGATCGATCGCAGACGCATTGAACAGCAACTATTTCGATGTGGGATGTTGACCTTGCGCTCGTTCATAGGCAGGTGCGCTCGAGGGCAGGTGCGCTTGAGGGCAGGTGCGCTCAATCACATATCTCGTGCGATCGAGCGCAATGTCTCCAGAAGCTTCAAATCTCCTGAAATGCTTCATTTTCTCCACAAACCTGTAAAAATACACAAAACACAAGAAAGACGTAAAATAAAGTGAAATATTACTAACTAAGAGCATAACAAATGTAAGTTAAGGGTCTAAAATATGCAATATTTAAGACTCATCAAATACCCCCAAACTTATATTTTGCTAGTCCCTTAGCAAAACAAAATAAAAGACTCAATGAAAAACAAAGAACATAAAGATAAAGTCATCACTCATGGTATCCAAAAATTTAAGGAGCACACATCACCATGATATTCATTCATAAGCAAGCTTAAAAAGGTAAACCCATCTTCGCAATGAATAGAAATGTTAAAATCTAATTACTTACAAAAGGCAGGATAAGGCATCACAAGCTTGAATCAGTGTAAGGTGAATTAGCATATAAAAATGAAGCTTCCAAGTAACTCTAATGTGTAAGGTCTCCATGTCTCAAGATTCACCGAATTTCCCATCAAAATGAACGAAAAAAGCATAGTATTTTTTTTTTTTTTTAATAAGGCACGGCTATGTTTAGTTCCCTTAAGCTTTCTAATTGACCCATGTAGCGAGTGTTGAGTCAATGACTCCCAAACCAGGTGGTTTTAGGGCATTAGGTGTAAAGACACCCCTAAGGACTTACTAACTCGAGTCAAAAAGGCTACGAAATTAAACAGACCTTAATATTACCAAGCAAAATTCCACCTTTTGACGTGAACACTCACTGCTTACTGAGACAAGAGGTCCAGTTACTCAGTGAAAAGTTTATTGATAATTTTTTTTTTTTAATATTTTCCTATGCCTAAGAGTTCATCCAACAAGTCATCCAGTTTCAGTTAAGATAAGGAAAAATACACATTAAAATCACATGTCATACCTCACATAATTTGTGCTAATGTGCTCATGTTAGATTATGTCAAACATGTGAATTCTCAAATGCCGAAGGTAAGTAACTAAATTTTAAAATTTTATCACCAGATCATGTGTTCAAAATGTTAAGCTCACCAATGACATCACATCACAGAAAATGTTTAGATCAACCAAAATTTCATGATAACATGAGCATGCATTTATCTCTATGACGAAAAGACAACAAATTAGGACAAAGTGTGTGATGTGTCTCCCATACCCCCAAACTTAAATTACACATTGACCCCAATGTGTGACTAATATGGAAAGAGTTGACCTGAGATATGGAGAACTATCTGGACTGGTATGGCTCATAGCATACCCCCAAACTTGAACTGAAGTACGCTTTGTCCCTGAAAAATAAAAATAAAAACTGGAAAACAAAAAATACTAGAAACAAACATTAATCATAAAAATGCGAAATAATAAATAAACAAAAGAAAAGATAAGCTGTGGGGTGCCTCCCATGAGCGCTAAGTTTAACGTCTTCAGCCAGACCCAACATTAGTAATCGTGTCCAACGAAACGCTCCGCCATCTAATCAATAAATGGGAATGAAAAATGATCAGGCCTAGTGGCAGCATTCAATTTACGGTAGCTGATACACACTCTCCAAATTGATTGAACTCGAGTTGGAACCAACTCGTCGTCCTTATGCTGCACTACCGTTAATTCAGCACGTTTGGGCACAACATGAATCTGGCTCACCCACTTGCTATCAGAGATGGGATAAATGATCCCTGCCTCTAACAGCTTAATATCTTCTGCCCTCACAACCTCTTGCATAGTAGGGTTGAGCCTTCTTTGTGGCTCCCTCGATGGCTCAGCATCCTCCTCCAAATGTATCCTGTACGTCACCACCGAGGGGCTGATCCCCTTGATGTCCTCAATGGTCTAGCCTATAGCTTCCTTATGCTCTCTTAAGACATCCAATAATTTATCCTCTAGAGCATCACCCAGATCTGAAGGTATAATCACAGGCAAACTATCGACTGAACCTAGGAACTTATACTTAAGATTATCTGGTAAAGGCTTAAGTTCCTTCTTGGGGGTTTCAGGTGCAGCGATCTCCTCCATCTTATTGCTCTTCCGAGGAGGAGACTCTAAAATGGCATTCGCTTGCTCAAGTGATTTATCTAAATCCATATCCTCTCCAAATTGAGCAAAGCATGCCTCTAGGGGGTCCTCAGTGCGGGAGTCATCCACAACCTCCTCCGTCCTATTGCTCTCTAGAGGAGGAGACTCCAAAATGGCATTTGCTTGCTCAAGTAATTTATCTAAATCCAAATCCTCTCCAAATTGAGCAAAACATGCCTCTAGGGGGTCCTCAGTCTTCCCTTCTTTCTTGGGCACTTGTAGTCTCTCAGAGTAAGGCGCTTTAAGTAAAAATGACCTAGAGAGATCATTAATAATAGGTGTGGCTGTAGATGGCTTAGCATCTCTCTTCTCATTGTTGCCACTTTCTTGCCCTTGGTGCATAGCAGGGTTCTCTTCCACTTGATTGTGCACTTGTCTCCCAGACCTCAATGGGACAATTGATTGCACTTGTTCCTGCCAATGCATAGGAGTTAATAAATTTTCCACCGCAAACTGTTCCTTTGGGTTAGGATCAGTTTGACTGGGGAACGTTCATTCCTCTCCTTCACCCACGTAACTTGCGATTTGATCAATTTGACTCTCTAGTGTGGCAATCGCTTGGGTGTTTTCTATTGTTGCACTCATCACTTCACTCATAGATTGGCTAGTCGTTTTCATGAAATCATTGAAAGCGTCCTCCAATGACTGTGAAACCGACGCTGGCGCTTGAATGGGAGCTTGGTAAGCGGGCGATGGTGCTGGATAAGCTGAGTGACCATAACTTGGAATTGGAGGAGGAAATTCGGGAGGGTATTGATTGTGAGCATGATAAGGGTCTCCTCCCTGATTCCTCAGTTGGTTCTGCGTCCATGAAACATTAGAGTGGTCCCACCGCCCTGGATTGTATGTTTCAGAGTAAGATCCATTTGATTGCCAACAACACTCATTGAAAGCATTCATTTGTTCCATGGGATACTCGGCACAAGCCGGCATTGATGGGCAATTCTGTGCTAGATGCATGGGACTAGCACAGATGGAACAGCTTTTAACATTGAAAGTATTGCCAATATTGAGGGAGGGCCGGTCATCTTAATGAAATCCTTGAGGGCGTCCTCTAAAGACTGTGAAACCGGTGCTGGATTCATCCACATGATTTTTTTTTTTTAACAAAAAAATAACTTACTAGTAGAAAAATAAAATCATTTTAGACCAAATATTTTCACAAACAAAACAATTCCCCGGCAACGGCGCCAAAAACTTGTTGTGAGTTTTAAATTACTCGCAAGCGCACGAGTCGTTTGCAATATGGCGTTGTGCAAGTGCGAGGTCGAATCCACAGGGAATTGCGTTGTGAAAGTATATTTTCAATCCAAACTAACTCTATTTTAACCTAGTTCCAAATTTCATAATGATATTGCAAAATAAATTAAAACTAAACTAAGTTGATTTTAAAAAAAAAACTAATAATTAAAAACACTAAGGTTTCCGAATCCACCCCACCGAAGTTAAGCATACATGTTCTAAAAATATAGCCTATCAAAACATTCAATGAATACAACTATAAGACAAAAAACAAAGAATATCCCAACTAAACCAAAAGCACCCAATGTATCCGCTCTTAACAAATCACAAAGGGAATCCAATTTAATCGAAAAGCATTCAATGTATCCATCAGATGAAACACAAAGAAAATCCAACAGACAATTTAAACTCAATCAATTATAAGATTAACTCAAATAATTGACAGAACATTTATACTAAAAATTGTCAGATTTGTACAAGCAAATCTGAACTACTACGCCAAACAACGGCGGGGCTTCATCTTCAACCTTAGCTGAAGAGTCTAGCCGCTCATAACTATAAAACTATAATAAAAAGTGCTAAATATTTAAACTAAAACAAATGAATATAAAGAAATAAATAAACAACTTTACATGGGAGAAATTTCACTCGCTAACGGGCGGCACTTCCCCTCGTGGTAGCAATGCCTTCGGGATCCACCAGAATGTTGGCGGACGTCCACTGGTAAACACCAAAGTGGCTCAGGAATTTTACATTGAATTATGAAGCAAAATGGTGTTTATATAGGGGAAGTCACGGAGCACTGCAGGTTTCAGATTCGATGTGGGATACTGGCCCGAGTGCGCTCGATCGCAGAATGGTGCGATCGATCGCATGTCTCGTGCGCACGATCGCATGTGCGCTCGATCGCATGTCTATTACGATTGACCGCAGACGCACTGAACAGCAACTATTTCGATGTGGGATGTTGACCTTGCGCTCGTTCATAGGCAGGTGCACTCGAACGCAGGTGCGCTCGATCGCATATCTCGTGCGATCGAGCGCAATGTCTCCAGAAGCTTCAAATCTCCTGAAATGCTTCGTTTTCTCCACAAACCTGTAAAAATACACAAAACACAATAAAGACGTAAAATAAAGTGAAATACTACTAACTAAGAGCATAACAAATATAATTTAAGGGTCTAAAATATGCAATATTTAAGACTTATCATTGGGCACCAATTCCCAAGAATTGTTCTTCCTTAAAGAATCCATTTCTTCCTCCATAGCTAGCTGCCACTTTGATGAATCCTTACACTCCATGGCGTCTGTGTAAGTTTCTGGTTCAATCTCTTCTTCTATCCAAGGAGCTGCTACATTAGCATCCGCAAACCCATATCTCAAAGGTGGTATAACAACCCTCCTTTCCTGGTCCCTTGTGAGTTGATAGTCATTCTGACTTGCTGCATCAACCTCTTCCAATTCAGCCTCCTCTTGAGTGCCCTGAGCATAGCCTTCATTAATGGGCTCTACCTGGTCTGAAACCTCTTGCCTTCCTTGCTCTACCTGAACCAAATTCTCCTTGATGTGATGCTCCACAAATTCCAGACTGGTTTGCTCACTAGCCCCTGCAAGGTTAGTTTTCTCCAAGTAGGGAAATAACAATTCATTAAAAATAACATCCCTACTTATTATGAGTTTCATGCCCTTCTTTTCTAAGGACCATAACCTATATCCCTTAACCCCATCACCATACCCTGGAAATACACATTTTCTAGACCTTGGGCTAAGTTTATCATCCTTTTGATGTGCAAATGCAGCACACCCAAAAGTCCTAAAGTTGTTTAATTCAGGTGGTTTTCCACTCCACATCTCCATGGGAGTCTTAAGGTCTAAAGCCCTAGAGGGTGATCTATTAACCAAGTATGCAGCAATAGACACCGCTTCCCCCTAAAAACATTTGGGTAATCCGGATCCATCTCACATGCACCTAACCTTTTCCATAAGGGTCATATTCATCCTTTCAACAACTCCAATTTACTGAAGGGTTTTCACAACTGTTCTATGTCTTAGAATGCCATTTAACCTACAGAATTGATCAAGTTCTTGGTTAAAAATTTCTAAGCCATTATCGGTTCTTAACACCTTAACTACGTTGCCCCTTTGAGTCTCCATCAACTTTTTCCACACCACTAATTTATTCAAAGCATCTGATTTATTTTTAACTAAATAAACACAAACCTTTCTTGAATAATCATCAATTAAAGACAGAAAGTAAATGTTACCTCCCTGTGTTGGTGTCCTTCCTGGTCCCCAAAGGTCCGCATGAATGTAGTCAATAATGTCCTTAGACTTGTGCACTCTGGTGTTGAAGCTGACCCGATGTTGCTGCCCAAGAACACAGCTCTTGCAAAAATCGAGTCTTTCTACCTTGTCTCCATCAAGTAACCTATCCTTGCTAAGAACTTGTAGGCCCTTTTCGCTAATGTGTCCCAAGTGATTGTGCCAAAGGGTTGCCTTCTCTATCTCAGCCATCAAGCTTGCTGCTTGATCCTTGATGTCTGTGTCTCCGATCATCTCACAGAGACCATCCTTTATTGTTTCTTTGATCATTACCAAAGATCCCTTAGCCACCTTGATCTTTCCTCCCTCTACTTTATATGTGTACCCCATGGAATCCAGCTGCCCCAATGAGATCAAATTCCTCTTCACATCTGGAAGATACCTCACATTCCTCAGCAGCCTTGTCATTCCATCAAACATCCTCAACTGGATGTCTCCTATCCCCCTCACTTGGCAAGAATTGTCATTCCCCAAGAAAACCCTTTCATCATTGGTTTCCTTAAAATTCTTGAACCAATCCCGGTGAGGGCACATGTGATGAATGCCCCGGTATCCAAGATCCATTTCCTGTTGCCTTCTTACCCCTTACTCACATCCAAGCACACAACAAGAACATCACCATCTTGTTGTTCTGTCTTGGCAACCGAAGCCTCTCCATTCTTGGTATGGCTTCTTCCCTTATCCCTCATCTTCTTGCAATCTTTCTTGAAGTGACCCTCCTTGTGGCAGTAATAACATCTATTCCCTCCAAATCTCAGTTAAAAGTGTGCTTTCCCATGGCTCTCTCCTCTACCTCTGTCCTGGTAGTAGCCATGTATGTTGCTGTGCACTCTCCCATGGCTCTCTCCTCTACCTCTGTCCTGGTAGTAGCCATGCATGTTGCTGTGCACTCTCCCATGGCTCTCTCCTCTATCTTTATCCCGATAGTAGCCATGTATGTTGTTGTGCACTCTCCCATGGCTCTCTCCTCTACCTCTGTCCCGGTAGTAGCCATGTTTATTGCTGTTCACTCTCCCATGGCTCTCTCCTCTACCTCTGTCCTGGTAGTAGCCATGGATGTTGCTGCCATACGGAGTTGTTGGCCTTCTTCTAATGAACAACCCTTCTCCACTTGATGCACTCCTCATCTTGGCATCAATATCATCTTGCAACTCTTTATTATAATCAAATTTAAAAGCAAAGATTCATTTACGAAGATATCTCCTATTAGGGAGAGACTTAGCAAGAAACAACTCATCTAGTTTCTTCCAAATTGCAGCTGGATCTTTCGAGTCTCCGCACTCCCTTGTGACATTATCTGACAAGTGCAAGAAGATGGTGCTGTATGCCATCTTCTTCATCTTATTCCGCTTGTCCTCTATGGTACTTGCTGGAAAAGCATCATCTTCTCCAATAGCCAAGTCCATCTTTTGTTGCATAAGAACAGCCTTGATCTTCCGCTTCCATAGGGAAAAATCTCCCTTTCCATCAAACTTCTCAACAGAGAAATTTGAAGCCATCTTTGCGGAGAAAATCCCAGATTTATGCAATACCCACAAATGCTTTCTTCAAACTCAAGAACACGATCGAAGATGGATCTTAACACCATTCTTGAATCACCCTCAAGAACACGATCTGATCTTGATCTTTACTACGTTCTTGAATCATCGAAGAAGTTGATCTTTGATTCTTGGAGTCTTGACTCCGTCACCTTCTTGTTCTTACTCCGATAGCCTCTCACCAAAGCTCTGATACCACTGTTGGAAATCACCTTGACAAGAATGCCCAGGTGGTGATCTTCCAAACACCCAAGTCTAGAATGACTTGTAAAGATTAAGAATCGGAAATAGGAATAGAAATCAAAGAAAGAAAGAAGACAAGCGATTTGTTATTAAGGTTCAACAATAGCCTACATCCCCGTGAGTTCCTCTGAACTCTCTACACTAAATCAATGGTTCTTTATAATCACAGCAACCCTTTCTAAGAAACCTAAGTTCTTGAAGAAACAAAAAAGAGAAGAAAGGAAGAAGATAAGAACTATTACAATGCTCTCTATCTAATCTATACTCCTCTCTCTTTACAACCAGCCTCACTACAATGAGTCCCTCTTGTGTTTTGTGTCTTTGCACTCTCATACAATTCTCTCTTGTATTGATCACTTGTGTGTCACAACTCTTGTAATCTCTCAAATCATTGATGAGAATGAAGCTAGGTGACCCTTTATATAGTGCACCAACTTCTTGACCAATCTTGAGTGTAATTCTCCACCCTTAGATCTTCATGACCAATCAACCATGGCCCTCCATCAGTCTTAAGTGATGTTATGCATTTTGGACTTGTACCCACACACTTAACAAAAGGTTGAATCAAGTTAATCATGTGTGCATCAGTGTGCCTAGTGCCTAGGCCTCTAACAGGGTGCACTGCGGCCTTGGGCAAAACACTCTTTCACCACTTTCTGGGCGCCGTGGCCTTAGATAGGGGGCGTCGCAGCCTTGGCCTTCCTCCAGCATCCTCACTTGCTAGGTGCCACGGCCTGGGAGGTGCAGGGCTGCAGCGCACACTGATGCTGGACCCTTCAAAGCTGTGCGCACTTCTTTGTCTTGCTGAAAGGAGAGGTGTGCACACACCCAAAGTGAGGCTCACACTTGTGTGCACTCCTTTAACATGCTGAAATCCATTCTTCCATCTCTTGTTTAAACCTTAACCATGTTTAAACCATATTTAAACCTTAGACAAATACCAACACATTGATTGCCTTAACAAGGGGTATTTACTTCCAGGAGTCTATCAACACCATATTTGGCTATTTCTCCCCACGCATTGGTGGTAGCTCGTAGCTACACTTCAAATATTATAAAAAAATTTGGAAAATATTTCTTTGTTTTTTTGGATATTTTCTAATTTTTTATTAACCTGTAAACCAAAAAACAAACTCAACAAAACCCAATACAATTCATTTGAAGCCTATCATCCATATTCATATCACAGTTAAAATAGTTAATAAACTCAAAAAATGATGGGCTAATCTAATTACTTCCTAAACTATACACTTCAATTTATTTTCAACTTAAAAATCAAATCATAAAATCAGGAACCATGCAGAAAACATAAGCAAAACTGTAGCAAAAACATGGAAATAATAACCAAATGAAGACCTAAAGCCGGTATGCCTAGAGGAAAAACCCAAGCATATTATATTAGATTAAAAGAAGAGAGAACGAAAGAGTAATATATATGTAGCAACAAGATCTAAAAATTTGTATATAAAAAAAAGGAAAAGAATATATCAATATAATTAGTTTGATATAAGATAAGCATTAGAAAAGTGACAAACCTCAGTTTTCACAGTGTTCTATCTATCTACCTACCTCTCTATCTATATCTATTATATACTATTATATAGAAAGACATTAAGGCATCAAACACTTGTTTGCTTCATATGTTTAAAAAATCCTTACACTTAGTCATTAAGACATTTCATTAGGCACCTTACATTTGCTTCAAAACTTACATAGAAAGAAACAACAAAAGGCTTACAATTGATGCATAATTTCTTACATCAACTTAAACATGCATAGACAAAAGATTAAAAAACAAAAGAAAAAAATTAAGAAAACCAATTTAACCTTCTCCTTTTCCTTGTAAAATGCTAACTCAAATTCTAATTCCTCCCATCTCCTCTCAACTTCTCTAATTTTTTTTTTCAAATCTTCCTCATTTCGACAAAGAATAACATGACCTTCTTTTAAGATTTTAATGTTTTCAAACAATTGGAAGCAATCTTTTACCATATGTGTTAGTACAATACCTACAAGCCATTGATATTTGATGTTTATGGATATTATTTGTAAAAACATTCTTATTCAAATTGTTATCATATTAATGGAAAGTTTTATTTATAATGAATATATGTTTAATTACATTATCATGATTAAGTCCATAAAATAATAGTAATGGAGATAAGATTATGATGAGATCATAATTGGATGTTAGTAATATGGTTAGACTTGTACATACTATGTTTGCTTAACTGGGAGGGTGGCTGATCTCAATGTCACTTGTGTGGTAAACACTAAAATAAGTATGTGGGTGTTCATTGGAGTATTAGTTCACATAAAATGACTAGACTTATGAACACTTACATGGAATTTTACTTTCATGTCAATATGTGGTTTTTACATTACAATTGTACATGTGATCTTTAGACTTGAGGCATCATGGTTATCTTGTATCCAACTTATTGTATTTTGATGCCATTTAATACGTTTCTATTCATATATCATTAACTAGTAGTAATTGGGTAAAATGGGTTTCATATGGAGGTATATGAATATACAGTAAGGGATCTATCACTCCTAAGTAGAATGAGAGAATGTCCTATGTAATCTACTAAGATATAATTTGGGAAGTTCTTTGGCCAAGGCATGGTGAGAATTAGAAAGGAGTTTCTAATTTTACTATTAGAATTAAATTCTTGAGAACTAGACACATAGTAATAATGATAAGGTTTTGATAGTAATTCCAAACCCTAATTAGCTTAATCAAGGCATCACATAATGGTAAAATTGAATTGCACAGTAACTGATAATGAAAAGGTTCAAGGTTTCACAACCAAATTCACATTGTCTAGGTAGTCATGATATGCTATAGGTGTCACTCATGATTTTAGAAAACTTAATAATTAATTTAATGAACAATTAATTAATTCTTACAAAAACGGATAATCAAAAGGGGTTTTTATCCACAATAAATTAGAAGGAGTTCTAATTAATTGGAAAGTGTTCCAATTGCAAATACATAAAAGTTCTGGCCTACAACCAGATTAGTTTGAACCTAAGGGGTCATACAAAAAATGGACAATGTGTAATTAAAAAATAATTACAGGGGTTTAGTTTACAATTAACGGTTAGTTGCACCTAACCCTAACACTATAAATAGTTTATTAGTGGGCAAAAATTGCCAACACAAAATCTACACATAATTTTCTTCTAGGGTTTTAGTTCTTCTTCTTCCCAAAAAGATAGCTAATTTAGATAGAAATTCTAATTCGAGATTTTCCCTTTGTGGATCAACCTTGGAAACTGCATACTTTTGTGATTATTGTGAATTCAAGAATGCAAGGAATTTTGGATTTGGACATAGTGGAAAATTTAGCTACAACAAACTCAAGGAGTGAAGAACATAGTGAATCAAAGGTAATGATTCTATCCTTGATAATAAATACGTTCTATGCAAATCATAAGGTGATTATAGTTTATAGGAATCTATAAAAAAAAAATTAACTTTCCATTGCGTTTTCAAGATCGATTTCCTATAAGTGGTATTAGAGCCATCCATATGATTTATGTAGGACATGGAAGTTTATTGTTATGGCTATAAAAGATTTTATCTTTAAATTCTAAATATTGTAAATTGATAATTTAAATGTTAGATTCGGGTTTATGAAACCATAAGTCAAGAAACTTTAAGAATATGTTCTTGAATTGATTATCGTCATGTGATGATGATCAAATTGTTGCAACTTATTTTTTAACATAACAAATCAATGAAGATTGATTGAAAAAAAAAATTTGTGATGAAAATATGATTTTGCATCAAAGAAAATTTGTTTTGAGGATGAAAATCGCATTAAAAACCTACAGCAAGACAAATTTTCTATTCCAATTTTAAACAGGCAAACTTTACTCATTTTAAATTGGGCTACGGCATTTTCAAAGATGTTGAAAAAATATAGATGTGTAGTTTCATATTATATTGATATTGATTCAAAATTCAAAGTATTTTTATTTTATGGTTAAAAACTAGACAGTGTTCAATTTTTTAAAAAAATTATAGAAATTGCAATTTTTTGCTCGTTCTTGAGATTTTGAATCCGTTTTGAATTGAAATTTTAAATCTACATTTTATTAAATTAAATATCTATTTTTATTTTAAAAAATTATATTTTGGTTAATTAATAATTTTTCATTCAAGTTTTAAGAAATTGGAGTTTGATTAGGAATTGAAATTCCAAAATTCTTATTGCATTAGAATTATGAATTCTAGTGAATAAGAAGTCTAAATTTCATTTGGAATAGGATTAAGAGAAATATATGAAAATTTGATTTGATTAGGACAAGTAATCTTGGAATTAAAGCCATTACTAGAGTAAATTATATATGCAATGTGATTGTGTGTATGTTTAAAGATAAGTGATTTTGGACTTAAGACCAAATAATTGAGCTATGTGATTGGTCATTATTCAGTGTGATTAAATGTATGGTTGTAATATATATTCTCTATTTTTGGGATATGTGATTTTAAGTGGGTTTGCATACTTCACCTCTCTTTTATCTCTGGTTGTAAAATTCTATCTTACTCTTACTGTAACTCCCATTTATTTTGAATCAAGGTTTCTTGTTGATCCTGTAATATAATTAGTTAGAATTTGTTGGATTTATGACACAATGAAGCATATACACAAAAATTCTCTATTAACCTCTCATAAGAAAAAGAGAATTTACTTTATTGCTTTAATTTATCATAACTTGGACGAGAATCATTTCCTAATAGTACACTCCCACTGGGCGAAAAATCACTTCAACATTATATAAGATGTTTTTATAAGAAAGTTTACAAAATTGATTTCCACATTTTCAAACAATAAATTTCCCACCTTGCTAAGAATAGAAGTGATTTTTCGTAGATTCTCTAAATCATTTTGAAACTCATTCTTTGATCTAAGCGTACTCATGAAAACACCATAGAGGTGTTTACATTGCACTTTGAGCATTTCTATATTCAGCCACCCATGGCGAATGAGGTCAATAAAAGGGTTTTTGTTAAGGATGAGGCAACAATCTATAACATATACCCCAAAGATAATGCTAATATAATTATGCGTATGTAATACTCGAGTTTTTAAAGTATGGGTAAAGAAGTAATTTGAAAAATAAGATATGGAATTAAAATAAAATAATATATACGTGAAAGATTTATTATTTGAATAAAATAATTCTTTTGAAAAAAAAACTGGACGCGTGATGGTGCGGATACAAAGAAAAACAAAAGGGAAAAAAGAAAAAAATGGTGGGCATGCAACACCTGGAAGTCCAGGTGTTGCACATGGACACTAATCTCACATTTAGGAAGGCAATAGAGGCGGTGAGTATAAGTGTTTTATATATAGTTTTTCTTTTATTTATTTATTACTTACCAAATCGTGTTTGGTTTTCTCATTTCCTCAATTCAAACTACTATGTTTCTCTAAATACTTGGGGATCGAAAGAAAGGTTGAAATAGTAAAATTTTGAAGGGGTTTACGGGAGAATTTTATAGAGAGCCATGGAAGCTCAAAGAAAAACAAAAGGTAATAACATGAATTTTATTTTTAAAATTTAGCATACATGAAATTTCCCAGAATTCCAAGTGGGAATTTTCAAAGGGTGTGAATTATGGAAGAATTGAAGAATTAATTAGAAATTTTAATATAAATATTATGTCAGGTGTTGACGATCATCAACCATGGGAAAATTGCTTAAAAGAGCAGAAAAAGCAAGGAAATGATTCATGAGTAGCTCTAAGTGCTACGTGGTGAGTTAGATTTACTTTAAGTAATCAAGATAAATATGAAATATATAGTGATAGTATTTGAATAAATCATTAACTTATGATTTGGTGATAGATGAAAGTTAGTTGATAGGTATAATAGGAATAGTGGATGTGTAGAGAATTATTTTATGAGAAATAATATTATTGGAATAATGAGTCGATTTAATAATAAAGGTGATAAGTGAAATTCTTGACGAGCTATGATTGATGATTTGATATGATTTATGAGGAGGGGAATTAATGGATCTTGACGAGCTATGGTTAATGATTTGATATGAGTTATGAGGAGAGGAATTTAATGGAATTTTTCAAATAATAATTTGAGAATAATTAGGATAGCTAATTTGAATGTTTGAAGACATGCTTGTTTCTATATTGTTGTTTATATGCATATTTCATATCATTATTTATATGCATATGCATGAAATAAAAGAACCAAGAAGGTAGCCGGTCTAAATGAAATAAAAGAACCGGAAAGGCAGCCGGTCTAAATGAGAGTAAAAGAACTGGGAGGGTAGTCGGTCTAAATAAAAACCGTGACAGTCGGTATATCCTGGAGATAAAAGAACCGGGAGGGCAGTCGGTCTAAATGAGAATAAAAGAACCGGGAAGGCAACCGGTCTAAATGAGAATGAAAGAACTGGGAATGCAGTCGGTCTAAGATAAACATGTCGACATGTGGGAAGACGTTCCCAATATTAATAACATTTAAATTCATGCATTGCATTTGCTTAAATATTGAATGTTATTACTTGAGATGCTAAAGTGTTATTCATGATTGTAAATTTATTTATAGATGAATGAGTCACATAGAGAGACAATTATGCTGAGAAGAAATATGGAAATACGAAATAATGAGAATTATCTAGGTGACTGATTATATGTTGTGAACCTCATAAGGAGGTAATAATAAGATAGAACTGATAATCTCAAGATGACGATTAACTATATGAGAAGAAGAGATTTATAAATGATGGGGATTTGATATGAGTAGTGATAGTAGAATGTTATTATAAAAATATATGAGATATAGATTAATGAATATTGGAAGACTAATTATACAAATTGAATACTTCTAGTAAGTTTAATTCAGTGAGATTATGAAGCTCACTCCTCATTGTACAATGATTTCAAGTAGCAGGCAGGACAGATAGTTTGGTGAGTTGAGATTCAGACGAAGTCATTATCTGTAAGCCACGTGGTTCACATCCTCAAACTAATGGAAACAAATATTTGTAAATATTCATGCATATTACATTGTATATAATGTTTTAGTCAATTTTTGAATGATGTATCTCCTCTATTAAGGGTTGAGAATTGATGTAATTATCGCAGCTGGTGTTATTTTTTTTGTTGCATATATGTGTCGTGTTGGGATTTTCAAAATATATCAACACCGTCTTGGGGTTGCCAACCCGAGATGGGTCATTACAATTTTGGTATCAAAGCATTAGGTTTTATGATTCTATAGACTGCATAAAAGGAAAAAAGTGGGAGATTAAAATAGATTATATTTTAATGAATAGTCTGAGGATGACATGTGGACGTGCTAGAGCTAGAGTTAGAGTTGTTGATTTGAGAGGACGTAGTAGGCCTCCAATATTTTTGACAAGTCGAGATTGAGTCTGAATCTGTGGTTCCTAGAAGAGAACGTATGCTCTTGAAAAAATGAATGTTACCGATGATAGAGTTGACAGCCTATAGCATAGACTTGATGAACAAGCTAGAGCAATGCCTGAGGTTTTTGTAAATCAATTAATGGTAGATGTTCAAAAGAGGAGAAGTGAGTTTATGCACGAGATGCAAAGAGATTGTTTTGTTAAATATATTAAGTCGAATGTTTTGTTGTTTAAAGGATCTATGAATCCTTTTAAGCTTGAGTTTTGGATGAAACATGTAGAGAGATTATTTGGTATTTTACCAGTAACTGATAAGCAAAGGGTTGCCTTTGCTTCATTTGAATTAGAAGGAGAAGCTTTGGAATGGTGGGAGGATACTCTTCCCAGAGTAAGTGCATATGTTGATAGACCCTTAACCTGGAATAGGTTTAAAGAGGTTTTCCTCGATAAATACTTTCCTTATACCTTTAGAGCCCAACAAAATAGAGATTTTATTTATTTGAGGAAAATGTGTTGATTATGACTCAGTATGATAGCAGATTTGTGGCTTTGACAAGGTTTGTATCGAAAATGGTAGACATAAAGGATAAAAGGTGTAAGAGGTTCATAGATGGACTACATTTTGATATTAAATCGAAACTAATTTACATGAGGCATATAAATTATGTTATGTTAGCGAATATAACACTTCGGATTGAGAAGGAGGTGATGGAATTTAGAGGTAGGAGGAATTGGTGGAAGAGGTCAAAATTTGAAGAACCCAGAGGTGGTACCAATATGAGTGTGCAGGGTGGGAGACCACCCAGATGAGGCATTCTTTGTCACAAGGAACTATAGTACAGAGTCAAAGGCAAGCAGGATCTGTTGCTTTTGTAGCTCAGAGTAATATTGGCAGGACCCTTAGATTTGGAAGACAGGTTATAGGAACTAGGAGTAATGGCAGAGGAAGTAACTATGCCACCAAGGGGAAGTGGTAATCTGATGTATGATCGAGATACATAAGTTTGTTATAGATGTATTCAGATAAGATATTTATCCCAGAATTATCCTAATTTGAAGTGCTTTGTATGTAGAAAAGGTGGACATATCAGTGTTGGTTGATCTTGGTGCAACCCATTCTTTTGCATCCAGTATTTAAAAAGCTCATTGATGCATATATTAGTCCTTTGATGCATAATAGTATTGCTAAAATTCCCACTAGAGATAAAGTGATAATCATAAATATTTACAAGAGTTGTGTGATTCGTATTAGTGATAGAGAATCTAAAGTTGATTTATTACCTTTGAATATGATAGATTTTCATTTAATTGGGAATGAATTGATTATCGACGTATTATGCCTGGGTTGATTATTCCAGAAAGAACACAATGTTCAAGATATGGTCATGAGGAGTTTAACTTTTAGGGAGAACATAAGATACTCTCGAACTATCTTATTTTGCTCTAACTACTAGTAGATGGTTAAAGAAGGGTTATGAGGAGTATTTGGCATACATAATGGATTCTAAAAAGGAAAATAAGAAGTTAGAATAAATATTAGTGGTGAAAGATTATTCTAATGTATTTATTGATGAGTTGTCTAGTAGTCTCCTAGTAGGGAGATTAAATTTTCTATTGATGTGATACCAGGTTCATCACATATAACTATAGCACCCTACAGAGTGACACCCATTGAGTTAAGAGAGTTGAAAGTTCAAGATTTGTTTGATAAACAATTTATTCGATTTAGAATGTCGCCTTTGGGAGCCCTATATTGTTTATGAAGAAAAAAAGATGGAATGATAAGATTATGTATAGACTACAAATAGTTGAATAAGATAACCATTAAGAACAAATATTCTTTACCTAGGATAGATGATTTATTTGAGAAGTTGCAGGGAGCAAGGGTATTTTCTAAGATAGACCTAAGATCAGGTTATCACCCATTTGAGAATAAAAGAAGGAGACATGTCTAAGACTGTTTTTAGGACACATTATGGTCATAAGTTTCTGGTGATGCCATTTGGGTTGACTAATGTTCCAGCAACATTCATGGACTTGATGAATTAAATTTTTAAACCATTTATTGATAAGTTTTGGTTGCGTTCATTGATAACACCTTGGCATACTCTAAAACTAAGGAAGAGCATGTAAAACATTTAAAAATTGTGTTGGAGATTTTGAGGAGAGAGAGATTGTATGCTAAAATTTTCTAAATATGAATTTTGGCTAAATTAAATAACTTTCTTAGAACATGTAATATCTGGAGATGGCATAACAGTTGATCCTCAAAAGGTAGAGGCAATGTTGAGTTAGGAGAGACCAACTAATGTAACTGAGATTAGAATCTTCTTGGGGTTAGCTGGTTATTATAGAAGATTTTTTTAGAATTTTTCTATTATTGTAGTACTGTTGACTAGACTGACCAAGACAGAGGTGAGATTTGTATGGTGTGGGAAGTGTGAGAAAAATTTCCAATTACTAAAGGAGAAATTGACTACAGTTTCAGTATTAGTGCTTCCTTCTGGTGATGAAAGATTTGTGGTGTATAGTAATACATCCCATCAAGAGTTGGGATGTGTGTTGATGCAACATGGAAAGATAATGGCATATATTTCTAGGCAATTGAGGAATCATGAGAGAAATTACCCTACCCATGACTTAGAGTTGGCTGCTATAGTGTTTACTTTTAATATTTGGAGACATCATTTGTATGGAGCCACCATTTGTATGGAGCCACTTGTGAAATCTTCACTGATCATAAGAGTTTGACATACTTACCTACCCAAAGAGATTTGAATTTGAGGCAAAGATGGTGGATGGAATTGATTTGTGACTATGATTGTTCAATTCACTATCATCTAGAAAAGGCGAAGGTGGTAGCTTATGCATTGAGTAGAAAATCTACAAGAAGATTGACTGCTATTGAAAGTCATGATGTGTAATTGATGATAGATTAAGAAAGATAATAATGAATTTAAATATTAGTGATAGAGGATCATCGTTAACAACATCCATAGTAAAATGCTAGTTAGAGATGTAAGGTAAAGATGAGGAGATAGCGAAGATTAAGCAGTAAGTGCTTAGTAGAAGCAATATGAGTTCAAAATTTGAAATAAAGGTATTTTAGTATTGGAACATAGGATTTGTGTTCCCAATGATGTGGAGTTGAGAAAGAAGATATTGAGAGAGGTACATGATGATGTATATCCGATGCACCCGAGTAACAATAAGATGTATAGAGGATTGAGACAGAACTGCTGGTGGTCAAGATTGATGAGGGATGTAGCTAAATATATTTCTAGATGTTTGGTTTTTCAGTAAGTGAAGTTAGATAATAAACATCTGGGAGGCTTACTACAGCCTCTTCTTATGCTTGAATGACCATAGAAAAATGTGAGTATGGATTTTGTTTCTGGATTTTCCCATACCCAAAGAGGTCACGATATAGTGTAAGTGATAATAGATGGACTTTCTAAGTCATCTCAATTTCTTCTAATTAAAACAAATTGGAGTCCTAAAAAGTTGGTTGAATTGTATGTAGCTAAGATTGTGAGGTTGTATGGAGTACTATTGAGCATAGTGTCAAATAGAGATGCTAGAGTTACATCTTGGTTTTGGAGAGGCTTTCAGAAAGCCATGTGTACATAGTTGCAGTTTATTACAACTTTTCATGCTCAAACAGATGAGCAGATAAAAAAGATTATTAGAGTACTAGAAGATATATTAAGGGCAAATGTGATGAGTTTCTCAGTAAGTTGGGATGTTTACTTGCCACTGATTGAATTTGCTTATAATAATCAGTATCAAACTAGTATTGGCATGGAACCATTTGAGGCCTTATATGGTAGGAGGTGTAGAACTCCAATATGCTGGGAAGAAATAGGAGAGAGAAATATATTAGGTCCATAAATTATTGAGTTAACAACTAAGAGAATCAAACTGGTTAGAGAGAACCGTAAAGTAGCACAGAATAGACCGAATAGTTATGCTAATATTAGGAGAATACCTCTCAAGTTTCAAAGAGGTAGTTGGGTGTATTTAAAAATATCTCCATGAAAAGGTGTATTAAGATTTAAATAGGAAAGGAAAGTTGAGTCCAAGGTATGTAGGACCCTATGAAGTTGTTGAGAAAGTTGGGCTAGTTGCGTATAGTTTGGAATTGCCTCCAATGTTGAAGCAGGTACACAATGTGTTTCATGTTTCACTTTTGAGAAAGTGTTTACATGATGAATCTCATAATATTTCGAGCCAAGCTGTAGAAATTAAGAAAAGTTTGACTTTTATACAAGTACCGATGAGAAATTTAGACAGAAAAAAACAAGTCTTGTGTAATAAAGTAATTCCATTAATTCAAGTTCTATGAAGGAATAAATATGTTGAAGAAATTACGTGAGTGCATGAGGCAACTATGAAGAAATATTATTCACAATTGTTTCTTGAGTTAGGTAAGGAAATTTCAGGGATGAAATTTTTATAAGGTGGGTAGAATTGTAATACCCGTGTTCTTAAAGTATGGGTAAAGAATTAATTTGATAAATATAATATAGAATTAAAATAATATAATATATATGTGAAAGGTTTATTATTTGAATAAAATAATTCTTTTGAAAAAAAAACTGGACGCGTGATAGTGTGGATACAAAGAAAAAGGAAAGAGGAAAAAAGAAAAAAAAATGTGGGTGTGCAACGCCTAGAAGTCCAGGTGTTGCACATGGACACTAATCTCACGTTTAGAAAGGCAACAGAAGCGATGAGTGTGTGTGTGTGTGTGTAAATATATATATATATAGTTTTTCTTTTATTTATTCATTACTTACCAAATCGTGTTTGGTTTTCTAATTTCCTCAATTCAAACTAGTATGTTTCTCTAAACACTTGGAGACCGAAGAAAAGTTGAAATAGTAAAATTTTGAAGGGGTTTACGGGAGAATTTTATAGAGAGTCATAGGAAGCCCTAAGAAAAAAAAAGGTAATAACGGGAATTTTATTTTTGAAATTTAGCATATATGAAATTTCTTGGAATTCAAAGTGGGAATTTTCAAAGGGTGTGAATTCTTGAAGAATTGAAGAATTAATAAGAAATTTTAATATAAATATTATGTCAAGTGTTGACAATCATCAATCGGGGGAAAATTGCTTAAAAGAGCATAAAAGGCAAGGAGGTGATCCACGAGTAGCTCTAAGTGCTACGTGGTGAGTTAGATTTACTTTAAGTAATCAAGATAAATATGAAATATATAGTGATAGTATTTGAATAAATCATTAACTTATGATTTGGTGATAGATGAAAGTTGGTTGATAGGTGTGATAGGAATAGTGGATATGTAGAGAATTATTTTATGAGAAATAATGTTATTGGAATAATGAGTCGATTTAATAATAAAGGTGATAGGTGAAATTCTTGACGAACTATGGTTAATGATTTGATATAATTTATGAGGAGAGGAATTAGTGGATCTTGACGAGCTATGGATGATGATTTGATATGATTTATGAGGAGAGGAATTTAGTGGAATTTTTCAAATAATAATTTGAGAATAATTAGGATAGCTAATTTGAATGTTTAAAGACATGCTTGTTTCTATATTATTGTTCATATGAATATTTCATATCATTATTCATATGCATATGCATGAAATAAAAGAATCGGGAAGGCAACCGGTCTAAAAGAAAATAAAAGAACCGGGAGGGCAACCGATCTAAATGAAAACCGTGACAGCCGGTATATGCTGGAAATAACAGAACCGGGAGGGTTACCGGTCTAAATGAGAATAAAAGAACCGGGAAGGCAGCCGGTCTAAATGAGAATGAAAGAATCGGGAAGAAAGCCAATCTAAGATAAACATGTCGATTTGTGAGAAGACGTTCCTAATAATAACATTTAAATTCATACATTGCATTTTCTTAAATATTGATTGTTATTACTTGAGATGCTAAAGTGTTATTCATGAATGTAAATTTATTGATAGATGAATGAGTCACACATAGAGACAATTATGTTGAGAAGAAATATGGAAATACGAAATAATGAGAATTATTTGGGTGACTGATTATATGTTGTGAACCTCATAATGAGGTAATTATGAAATAGAATTGATAATCTCAAGATGATGATTAACTATATGAGAATAAGAGATTTATAAAGGATGGGGATTTGATATGAGTAGTGATAATAGAATGTTATTATCAAAATATATGAGATATAGATGAATGAATATTGGAAGACTAATTATACAAATTGAATACTTCTAGTAAGTTTAATTCATTGAGCTTATGAAGCTCACTCCTCGTTGTACAATGATTTCAGGTAGTAGGCAAGATATATAGTTTGGTGAGTTGAGATTCTGACGAAGTCATTATTTGTAAGCCACGTGGTTCACATCCTCAGACTAATGGAAAAAAAGTCATTTATAAATATTTATGCATATTACATTGTATATAATGTTTAAGTCAAGATCTGAATGATGTTTTTCCCCTGTTGAGGGTTGAGGATTGATGTAATATCGCAGTTGGTGTTATTTTTATTGTTGCATATATGTGTAATGCTTGGATTTTCAAAATGTGACAACATCGTCTCAGGGGTGGCCAACCCGAGATGGGTCATTACAGCCTATATCAACTCAACACAACTTTAGCATCTTATTCTCAACTTTTTCATAGTGAGAATTCAAAATTTTCTTTAGTTATAAATTTTATACATTGTTTCTTCTAATGATCATCTGTGCAAACTCATTCTCTTTCAGATATCATGAGAATCAAGTTGACTATCATAGTCATGTAATATGATGAGATAACTGTGTATTTAATGCTCTTATATTTTCCAATGCTTCAAACTAGAAAAAATGTCTAATCCTTAAAGATACTCATACTGCTCTTTTAAAAATTTTTAATTCACCATCTTCGTCTATCAAAAGACGTTTAAACATTCATTATAGATCTTTATAATCAACCTAATAAATATGAATTTTCTTACATTCACTATTTCAAATGAAATTTAGATCAACCGATGCTAACAAATTTTACTGAAATTAAGTGCTTAAAGAAAATAAGATAACCCCTTCTATCAGGTTTAGATCATTTCCACAAGGTATACTTTACTTTTTTATGATGAATCCAATTTACCTTGCACTTGGGCTTTTGAGAACATGTTCCTAATTGCTGTATGCCAAGGAAAAAAATAATTAAATCATAGACATGGCTTCTTATCAGGGATTCTATCAACCTTATATTAAGAAGAGAGCAAGTCTTTTTCTTCTGATAAGCAGGTCATCATCAGGTGAAGTAAATAAAAAACTATTCATTTTCAATCTCTAAAAGACGATAGGAAAGTCTTTCACGATTACTTCGTATAACTGATGATTTCTGTGAACTAATTCCACAATTTTTTGTGTCACTCCTACTAGAATCGAGAAATTAAGGAAATTCCTTATATCCTCAACTAATTTACTGTGAGTGCCATAATATGAAGTGTCTCAATCTATATGACTGAAAAACTCTTGCCAATCTTACTCCAATAGTATATAGTGTATGGATGTGCTACTTGTGTGCAACTTTCTCAATCAATTTCCAGGCTTTACTAATATTCAATAAACATTTGTTTTAACTTTTCTCTACCTCCAAAATTATCTTTTATTTCTTCTATCCCACAAGGAGAGAAATTATGACAATGTTGAAGTAAGAAACAAATTGACCTTAAAAATCAAGTTGCTTTTAGTGCAAACACGAGCAAAGTAATTTTTAGGTTACTTATATGGTTGCCTTTTGTTGTCTAAAAATTTCAATTGTAATGACCTTACTACCTCTCAAGGCGATTTTCATTCCACTTAATGTATTACTTTATCTTGTAATACCATGGGAGCATTAAAATTTTATCATTTCTTATTACTCCAAGTAATAATGTTGATAAAAATTTAACTTATTGTGTGATGCATAATCTGCAAGAGCGTCACTGTACATTCAAAATGATGTCCCTACCAGGGATATAAAATATCTTGGGTGTACATTATAATAAGTATTGCAAGCTCTCCACCAGGCAAAAATAATCACTAAGGGAAAAAAACATACAGCTATGTTGTTTTAAATGACATTGCTTACTTAATGCTCAACCATAATATAATGGTGCCATTAAGTTTTGTGTCAATTTATGCTACCAAACCATAGAACTTATATACATATAGCTAAATGGTCACTTAGTGAATCTTTCATGTGTCAACATTCTATCACGTGATTTTACTCATTAAATTGTAAGAGTGGCTACTCTTGTGCTTAGTAATTTAAATGAGTTATTTGATCTACGCATTTTTAAATACGATGCTTCTAAGCAGATTATTCACTTTGTATCATTTCTTCAATTATATTCCCTTTTATACTCATGGAGGAGACACTTTGTGCCATTTATGTTGCACCCTTTTAGTCTCTATTTTAGAAATTTTATTAAATTTCTTCCATGAGGAATTTAATTTGATCTATCTTAGATGTAGCTCACAATTATATTTGCAACACTAAACTAAATAAGTGAATATTACTTTTTCATAAGTCGCTAGATCAAAAATTCGTTATGCTCCTAATCATCTCCCGCGCTACCAAGTGGTACCTCATTACTCACTAATTTATTCAATGCGCAAATCTTCGAGTAAAGATTTCTAAATCTACTTACCCAGAAACCCACAAGGACTTAATTGTACTTTATTTTTATTATCAAATTAATATATATTTTTTTAATTTAAACAATTCAGGTCCTATGTATCATCATAAGATATTTTTATTTTGCCACATTTGAGTCTTTTAATGACCTAAGTTTATAATTTCACTGGACTATAGCCTATCACACGAACCTAGATGAGCCAATAGCTTTTGTCATTTGTCCAAAGAAATGCGTGTCAAAAAAACACATGTCTCCTTTTTTGCCTATCTCTTATGAGACAATAAACACTTGTTCATATATTAGGTATAGGAGTCAAACTTAGTCATTTAAGATCAAGTCACTGGTCAAGAAATATGCAATCGCTTTACATACAACATTCGCATGAAACTAATGTTAGATCGAGGCATCTCCCTCCTCTTGAAGGAACTTCACCTTCACACAATCTTTTATGAGCAAGACTATAATGACTTTAGCTCTCTTAATTTTATGGATTACTAGCATCATCTTCTATATGATTTTATATAATTTTCTAAATTTTCTCACAATTTTGAAGAAAATTATACAGATTGTTATTTTTATTATTATTATTATAAGAATCATATAGTGTCCATTATGATGCTATCAATAACATCTAAATATCAATATATAACGAAGCATAGATATACGAGAGCCACTCAAAACTATACAGTAAAGATCTATACCATATCATAATTTTAGAAAATAAGACATATCAAAACATGTACTTTTCATTAAAATAAATGAAGGCATGCATGTCCAAATTCAATTGCTTATATCATCATATAGCATGAAATTAAAAAAATCCATCACAAGGATCATGCAATTTAATATGTATTTTATTTTTCACGAATTTTCAAACTTTATATACATATCAACTGATATATGTGCACGAAATTCAATTTTGATTCACCATTCTAGAGGAAACAAATATCCAAGAATATTTACAAGCTCCAACTAGATATAAACCCTCATAATAAAAATTATAAAAGAAAATTTTCTATAAATTTTCAGCATTTTTCAGATTAATAATAAATATTACAGTTGAAATAAAAATTTGAAAGTATTACAGAAAAATCAGAATTATTTTTCTAAAAAAAATTAAATTTTTTTTTGAATGGTGTTTGCCAGTGCGTGAACAGTTCACACTGTCGCGTGCACGTGGGACTGTCTAAATCCTAAAACTATTACAACCGCTTAAAACAAAGACTAGTCGCATAGTGGCGCGTGAAATGCACACACCACCATACCTTCGTTAGAACGCGACTGGTTTGGCTGCGCTCTCTTCATTTCGACGTATGATACTCAATGATGGTATCAGATTTTACTTTCAGGGCACCATTGGGGAGTGTGCTGCACTCTCTCTTAGGTGCATGAAGGGAAGGCAGTGAATAGTCCCTTCCCTAACCTTCAGCCCAATTTTTTTTCTTTAAACTCCTAAAACTTTCAAGGCCCTTTTCTCTCTCCACATAAATCCAAAAAAATTAGGTCATATATCGTTAGAAAGCTTGAGAAAATATCTTTCAATCCATATAAATTTTATTTCATACTATTCAGCATGCATCAACATGTATCCATTCAAAGTTTCGGGTTCTTAATTTAGGGTATGAATTTTCTCTCTCCTCCAAGAGAGTTAACCCACAAACTTTGCAGATTTTATCTACATATTATACAACCCACAAACTTTGCATTTTATCTACATATTATACAATACATTAACTTAAAATATGATGCCATTTAGACAAAAAAGATAACAAATTACCATATTTTTCCCATTAAACCTTCAAAAAGGGGATTAATTTGGTTCTCGTTACATAGAGAGAGTTAAGGTCTCAAAATTTCTAGATTTAATCTCTAATATGGTAACTAATTTCACGCAAAAAAGTTATGTCTTAATATGAAGTTTAGAGGAAGTTACCATTTTTTAGTATAAAGCTTGCTAATTTCGGGTTTCGTTAATTATCATGCATTTTCAAGCATTTAAACATAAGAAATAGCATATATATATGTGTGAGTGTGTGTGTGTGTGTCTGTGTGTCTGTGTCATTTTACCCATAGGAAAATAACTACAAGCTTTGATGCCAATGTAAAACAGTAACGCAATGGTAAAAACGATTATACTGGTTTTGACTCGAAACTTCTTGTACTATGAACTCCTCTCCAGCTTTCACATCTTCTAACTCGTCCATGGTCATGTGTACGATCACAAAATGGAAAGTACACGAATTTTCACCACCCAAATGCCTTGTCTCACTCTCAAAAAAAGGGTAATGATTTTCTCTCACTATCGTTTCTCTCTCTACAACATGTGCTATTCTTCTCTTCTTTTTCTGTCTGTATTCTTATTTCCAGTAGCATTAAGTTGGTTACCAATAACCAACAAAATATATATATGAAAATGAAGAGTTGTGTCTTATTGAGGAGTTGTGTCATTTTAGAATAACTGTGTCTTTTGCACTTGTATTTAAAAGACATAGACCCGCCCACTCGTTGACATAGAATTACTAGAGAATTAATTCTCTCATCATCAAAAGATTAGTAGAGAATCGTTTGTTTGTACCTTATGAGTCTTGATTGTAAAAGGTCATAAATTTGCATGCTCTATACATGAATGGTTAACATTTAGTGACCTAAGATATATTCTTTTGTGTGATCCAACTTAGAGTTGTACCATCAATAAATGACTATGTGAAGAGTGTGGTGCTTGATGAAAGAATTCGTTAAATGGTATGATTCGATGCATTGGTGATTGGAAACTTCACTTTCTTATATATTTTTCACTTAATGTACTAAATCTGTTTTAGATGGACATTGGATGACCTAGATGATTGTGTAGTTTATGAAGTGCATGGAATAAGTTCATTAGTGAGCTTCCGATGCAACTAAGGAAAATCATCTAAGGAAGATCACTGAACCTTATCAAGCTATGGGCTTATGATAAGGAATCTTGATGTGTCATCAACGATCTTCAAAAAAAGTACAAATATATTGAATATATGTTGTTGATATTGAAAGTTAAATTGTCGCCTATAGTGGTTGTCTTGATAGAAATAGACGATGAGTTTCATGAATTCTAGTTCATTCAGATTATGGATCTGAGTAAACTCATAGACAATTAAAAAAGGTAGATTATACCATATATCTCAGGTGTAGCTAATAAAGATGACTCAAGTATCATAAATAAGATTACAACTATTTATAGTATGTTTCTATAGCATACTTAACAATATCATAATCGTTCCCTATTAAGTAAAAATAGTTCTTGCGAGTCATGATTTAGTGTATCTAAGTAAAGATATTGAGGCATGCGCATTCTTTTTGCTATAAGGAGTGAAATGAAAATAGGAATGATTGTGCATTTTGAGAGTTACTATGGTAAAGCAAGAACTATAAAAGTTTTAAAGCATTTGTTGGTTGAAAGTTAACCCGTTCTGCTTCCATTTATTAGCAACATTAAATGCTAATTTCTAATACCTCAATGAAGCTAATGGATTGTTATAGATATTTTCACTTAAATGAGATTATAGGTGAGGATCATGGTGATCGCAAATACATGCAGACCTGATCATGGTGTTAACCTTTTGGGATTACAATATTGAATTAAAGTTGGCACAAAAAAAGTTAAGATTGTGCAATAAATTTGACATGTTAATATTTTAAATAAATTTATAGTGTGAAAATTAGCACACACATATCATGGAATTGGCTTTCATGATAAAAGGCATGTCACCAGGTTAAGGTCGACTCTCTCACACAAGCGATCACCTCAGGCACCTTGATAGCGAGTTGAGATGAGACTATATACTTTTTTCATTTAGAGAGTGAGCAAAAATGTATAGTAAATGTTGAAAAAATTACTTTGCTTATGTCGCCTTGACTAGGGTCAAGATGAAGTCTGTAAATTATAAATGATAACCTGGCTGGACATGATCATCCCATAATCATGTAAACCTGAAAAGTTAGCCGGATGCGAGATCTTAATTGGGCACTTCAGAGGAGCAATCAAGTATCTTAAAAACAACGAGCCAATTAAGGACTCGGGTTAAGCGTATGTGCACATGAAACGTGTAGTTGTGACTAAACTAAGATTTGTACGCTCTTCTTACAAGTGAAGTCCACCATAACATGTAATTCATACTACATATGCTTAATTCGACCTAAAAGGGGAGTGAGTAGATGAATCTCTACTTCATCATTGTGTGAGTTCTTTGAGGTTAAGTAAGCCTGAACCAATGCCTTATGTCTCTTTTGACTATGTTCTTTAAGGGACATGTCAGTGTTCGCTATTTTAGCATGTTTTCCGAAAGTGATAAGATAATTAGCCTAATGGGACATGTCTAGGAAAGTGGTTGGTTTGAAATGAAAAGAAACGAGTACAAAAGGAAGATTATTTGGTAACAGATCTTGCATCGGTGATTTATAGCTCAAGCGATTATATCTAAATTTAGGATTTGATATACTCATGAACACAAAATGAAAAAGTTTGTTAAGTATAGTTCTGAGCAAAGAGGCTCATGAGAGATTAGAGATACTTGAATCCGATGTGGCCAAAATTAATTTGGGCATATAGAGACACTGATGTTAAAGTTATTATTTTTCTTAGGGTTGAACCCATTATGTATCCCTAACATATGCATAGTATTGAGCTCCCAATTACAGGTGTACTCGCAGGTTGCACGACCCATTTGCTCGTATGAATTTCTCGAAATGAAATTTGGTGTTGAAGGTTCTTTTTCTATCTAGTTGGTCGGTGTTGAGCCTATCAAGTGCAAGTGGTAGATGTTGGATTTTGGGTCGATTTGGGCTGCCCGACCCGCCCAATATGTCTTTTGAATACAAGTGCAAAAGATATAATTCTTCTAAAATGATACAACTCCTTAACAAGACACAACTCTTCATTTTCATATATATTTAGTTAGTTATTGATAACTAACTTAATGCTACTGGAAATAAGAATACATATAGAGAAAGAAGAGAAGAATAGTACATGTTGTAAAGAGAGAAATGGTAGTGAGAAAAAACCATCACCATTTTTCTTGAGAGGGAGACAAGACATTTGGGTGGTGGAAATTCGTGTACTTTCCATTTTATGATCGTACACGTGACCATGGATGAGTTAGAATAAGTGAAGACCAGAGAGGAGTCCATAGTACAAGAAGTTTTGTGTCAAAACTGGTATAATTGTTTTTACCATTGCGTCACTATTTTAAAGAATTGTTTGATATGAATAAATGGACCTATTTAAAGATTGCAAGACCTATTATGTGGAAATCAGTGGATAATATTATGGTACCATAAATTAAGACCAATGATTCACTTAATGGATAAAGTCCATGATTTACTTGAGCCATTAAATGAATCATTTGTCTTAATTTGTGATACTATAATATGATCCACCGATTCTCACATAATGGGCTTTACAATTTTCAAATGGGCCTCCATTGCTTTCTTGCGCACTCAATCATCATCAAGATTCTATTTTTTTTATATACTCCTGTCAAACTTTTCTAAAGAGTTATATTACAATAATCAATAAGAAAACTTGATTTAAAATCAAAGGAAGTAGTAAGAAGGAGATAAAATTTTATAGCGAGAGATAAAAGAGAAGCGAGGTATGCGAACCACATTTAGAATTATATATCCCAAAATATAATAAATATTACGACCCATTGAAATAAAAAAAATTGATTCAATCACATTGAATAAGAACCAATCACATAACTCAATTATTTGGTCTTAAGTCCAAAATCATCCATCCATGAACGTACATACAATCAAATTGCATATATAAATTTAAATGTAATTTATTCTATTTATGACTTTAATTCCAAGATTGCTCATCCTAATCAAATTAGGTTTTAAAAAAAATTAATCATATTCCAAATAGGATTTATATTTCTTATTCACTACATTTCATAATTCTAATGTAATAAGGATTTTGGAGTTTCAATTCCTAATCAAACTCCAATTTTTTAAAATCCCTTTTGATTTCAAATTTTAAAATGATTCTTAATTAATTAAAATTTTTAATTTTAACCTTTTGAATATCAAAATAAAACCATTAATTTAATTAAAATGAGTTTTACTTTGAAAACTTTGAAATAATTTCAAAAACGTTTCCAAAAAACCGAAAATCTAATTTTCACATCTTGACTACCGATGTGCTATTGGACAATCGACTGTCGAAATTTTTTGTCCAATAATTCGTGTTAGGTCTCGATCATAGTTGATTGTCCTAAGGGGCAGTTGAGTATACAAATTTCCTGCCTGATTTTTGCATCAGGTCATTGAGGGTACAATCTATTATCAACTCGTGGCAGTCGATTGTCCCTTCGATTTATGTAGATTTTTTTTTTATGTTTTTCACGTGAATTTCCTCCCCAAAAATATTTTCTTTTGATCCAAAATTACATTTTGATCAATTATTTTTTTATTATCACTTTCTATTGATTTAGTGCGCTTGAAAATAATCTAAAATAATTTTATTATCGATAAAAAAATTCAAAAACTCTTTCTTGAATTCTTTTAACCTAAAGTTACATAAACCCAAATAAAAATTTTAGATTATGAATATACAATCTATAGAATTTGAAGATCAAATATCTTATAGTCATAACAATAAACTACCATGTTCTACATAAATTATAAGGATGGCTCTGATACAACTTGAAGGATATCAATCTAGAAAATGCGATGGAAATTTAAAATTTTTCATCGATTCCATAAACCTTAATCATCTTATGATTCACATAGAACATATGAACATACAAGGAAAGAATTGTTACCTTTGATTTTTAGTGCTCTTGATCTCATTTGCATGATTCCAATAGCGTCACTGAAGTCCTTCCGTTCTTAGACCACAACAATCACAAAACTATGTAATCTCTAAGGTTTAGTCCACACTGCGTAAATCTTGAATTAAGATTTCTCTCTAAATTTTGTTCTCTCTTTTGGGAGGAAGAAGAACCAAAATCTCTAGGAGAAACTTATGTGTAAAATTTTGTGCTAGTAAAAAACTGCACACTAATAAACTATTTATAGTGTAGGGTTTCTTATAATTAACTATTAATTATAAACTAAACCCATGTAGTTGTATCTTAATTACACATTGCCCTATTGTGTGTAACCCTTTAGGTTCAAACTAATCTCGTTGTTGGCCAAAACTTTTTATATAATTTCAATTGCCTTTCCAACTAATTAGAACTCCTTCTAATTTATTTTGAATCAAAACCTCTTTTGATTATCCCTTTTATGAGAATTAATTAATTTTGCATAAATTAATTCTCAAGGCTTCTACAAGTATTAATGACTCCTAACAGCATTTCATAACTACCATGATAGTATGAATTTGGTTATGAAACCTTGAACCTTTCTGTTATCACCTACTGTGAAATTCAATCCTTCCATTATCCAATGTCCTAATTAAGTTAATTAAGGTATGAAATTACTTTCAAATCTTAGCATTAATTATGCGTGTCTAGATCTCAAGAATATAATTTTAATGGTGAAATTAGAAACTCATTTCTAATTCTCACCTTGCCTTGTCTAAGGAACTTCCGAATTATATCTTAGTACATCATAAAGGATATTCTCTCATTTTGCTTAAGAGTGATAAATCTCTTATTGTAAACTCAAATATCCCTATATGAAACACATTATTCCCAATTACTACTTACTAGTCATCCTTGAATTGAACCATATTAAATAGAATCAAAGTATAATAAGTCACGGCTTTAGCATATCAATCCCAAACATAAATGTTTTTTCCAAGTATGGTTCTCTTTCTCAAGACATAGTGTGTTTATGCTTTGAAAATAGCCAAGGTTTACTGAATTATCGTACAACGAAACAACAGTTTTAATAATATAGCTTTTTGTATTCATCTTGGCAATATTTTTGCATTTATCTAGCAAAGTTAGGTTTGTGTCCCTCTTGCTTTTGATTGTAATTTTTTTCATCTTATTAATAAATCCAGAAGGGATCCATACCAAACCCCCTCCACCATAATAAGGCTTATAAAAAAAGTGTAATAAGTCGCATACAAGGTAACCATTGTGCATTAGGTCTAAGGATAACATTCATAAGTGTAACGTAATAACTACTTATTGACAAGAAAGTAAAAATTCATGTAGATTTTCTTAATTCGAGTCATGTTTAGTGCACTCATTCTCCAATGAGCACTAACATACTTGTTTTAGTGTCTGCCACACAAGTGACAAGATCAATCCCCTTTTCAATTGAGCAAACATAGTATGTACCTAGATTACTAACATTCAATTAGTATCCTACGACCAAGAACATCTAAGAATAAATCTTTCAAGAAGATTAGGTCTCATAATCCTTTCTCTATTGCTCTTATTCTATATACTTAATCATGATAATGTAATTTAACAACTACTCATGATAAATAAAACTTTCCATTACTTATGATAATAGTTTGAATAAAATTGTTTTATAAATAATATGATAAGACATCAAATGTCATTGGCTTGTAGGACATACTATTAACATATCCTACCAAGTGTTCTTAGCAATCTTGGAGTTCCACACTTGGTATTTTGGACTAAAATCCTACTAAGCATTTTTGGTGATTTTGGTGCTCCTGACTTAGATTTTGATTTTAAAAATCATCCAATTTATTTTGTTGAGGTCATTTACAATTGTAGTTAACAGCAGTCCCATAGTTTAGAACACCTTAAAAAATAAAAAATATTTACTAAAAAATATTTGTATCTATCATAGCTTGATAGTCTCGAAATTTCTTTTTTTGAGTATATCACATGGTTAAGTGATTTTGCATAGTATTAACAATAGATAGCAATTTTATTTTGCAAAAAAAATGAAACTACAATGAATCTAGGCTCAAAGTGTAAAGAGATATAGTTTAGATTCGAATTTAAGGTGTGAGTAGTGGTAGCTTGAATTTTGGGTCGCATTTGGAGTCTTTTAATGAAGAAATAATGCTTTCTTCATTGACCATTAGTCGGAAACTCACTCAAATAAGCAAAAATTTGAAATTCTAAGTCCGGATTTGGAAAGAGTACACTGAAAAATCTTAAGAATTGGTATAAAATCGAGCCTAGAATAACTAAATTAATTGGTTAAAACGTTGAACCGGGTGGTTAACTCTAGTTGAATCGGCTAATGTGGCACTTAGTGGGTGCTAACATGGTGAAGATGTGGCACTGAGGTAACAATTACGTGGAAGTTAGGTGGCTATGGGATGATAATGAGGTGAAGATGGTGTGTCAATGACTTGGTGATGATGTGGCATTTGGTGGGTCCTATATGGTGTTTACATGGCATTTAGTTGGCCCATCTGTGGTTGACGTGTCAGTCACATTAACATTGATTGGTTACTAATGTTTGTGTTGATTAGGAGTTGTGTTTTACTAACTTGATGCTAACATTAGCATTGACTGTGTTGAACTTAGCGATGACGTCGTTAACGTCCGCATTTTCTACTTGTAAATTTGATACTAAATGTATGTTTTTCCAGTGAAACTTCGATGACATGCTGGAAGATTTTTTTTAAGTCTGTTCACTGTGAAAAGTTGCAAAATTTGTAGATCAAAGGCCGATGAACGTGATGGTGCAGCCGATTTTCGCCATTAAACACCGGATCATCGTAGATATAATGGTAAATGTTCCATTTTTTAGAAAACATTGGTGATGAAGTTGGCTATTTTTTTTTTATGTTTGATCACCATGGAATTTCCTTGATATGTAGATTCAATATTGGAAATGCTCATGATGTGGTATGTTTCAACCTTTGACTATTAGAATCTCATAGATCAAAGAAGAAATAACCGGTTTTCTGACAGACTTTGTGGCAGCACTTAGAGAACTTTCTAGTAGTCTTTGCCCATAAACTTTCTAGTCTCATAGATCTCGATGCAATAAGTTTGGTGGTATCTTCCGTTTACGTTGTTGACTGCTAGAATCTCGTAGATCGAAGCCAAATGTTTGCTTTTCCAACGGTGCGTGGACAGTGCTCCCATCCATTCATCGTTAAAATTTAATTGAAGGCTAGTCTTAGCGCGTCGAGAACTTCTACCTTGGTGGAGCAAGTCATTTTTATGTCGAAGTTGATGAATTGAGACCTAATAAAAATTATTTAAATCTTTTTTATTCCATATTTTTTGCATCATTATTTTTCTTAGATTTGATGTTTGTGCTAGTGGTATATCCATTGCTCATCTTAAACAACATCTTCAAATAATTTTTTTTGTTAATTCCCATAGACGGTGGCGTTCTATTGATGTTGAAAATCTGCCAAACGAGCTTACAAATCCCATGCACATGAGAACACATAAACTAGACAACCTCTTGGAGGTTGGGTCTTTAGGGAGGACTTTCCGAAGCTCAAGTCAGTATTCTTAGAGTGAAAGAATTTGAGAGAGTTAGAGAGTTATGGGAGATATACTTTTGCGAGTGGGAGACCTTTTTTATATGTGGTGGGTACCTATGATTTTAGAAGTGATTTGTTCCCCCTTTAGGTGCCACATGTCATCACGTGGTTGGACAATGTATGAGTTATAAAATTAATTATTGGTGCTTAATGATTGTCACTTGTCGATCTCTAATTGGCCGATATATTTTTGGCTACAACAATAATTATAGCTACTCTAGCGATAAAATGCTTGTTCATCTATATATAGTGTTGATGCTGAAAATAGATTGGGTCTGTCCGAGTCGGTTACTGGAGTTGAGTTTGATTTGGTTCACTTGGACATATACGGATTTGGCTTGGTATAGTATGAACTAGATCTGAGGTACCTGAAAAGGAAGCTAACTTGGAGTGTTTTACTCCTGGGAGGGCCCTTTGATACTTAAGTCAGAGTAGGAGGTGAGAAGAGCAAAATAATATAAAATGGTTATAAATGAATTATTATTAAGGGCCCCCTATTTATAAGGCTTAAGTGAAGTCAATATTACCATTTTACCTTTGTAATTAACCAGTGTCACCCTTTGGTAAAAGTGTATATTTGACCCATATCATATGCCCCACTTCTTTAGAGTTGGGTAAAGTCTAAAGGAGTAGAGGAATAAATTTTTGAATGCTTTGCAATTGGTGCAATTCCAAATGATCCAGCTTAGTCTCTAGCCTTAATGGGTCCGAGGTGGCTTTTGTCTAAGCTCACCCAGCTCGATCCTCGGCGTTCTTGGCCTTGGGCTCTGACAACCCACCTCGGACTTTGGCTAGGATGGGTCCGAGGTGGTCTTTGATTTGAGTGACCTACTTCTTACTTCGGCCTCATTTGGTCTAAGGTGGTCTTTCACCGGGGCTACCCACCTCGGACTTCGGACCTAAAGGTTTTGAAGTGGTTTTGAGTTTAGCTCACCCACCTTAGACCTCAAACCTAAAGGGTCCAAGGTGGTTTAGAGTTTGGCTCACCCAGCTCGAACTTCAGACCTGAAAGATCTGAGGAGTTTGGCTTACCCACCTCAAACCTAAAAGTTCCAAGATGGTTTGGAACTCGGCTCATTCACTTCGGACCTCAGACTTGAAGGGTCCGAGGTGGTTTGGAATTTGGCTCACCCACCTTAGACCTTTGACCTAAAGCGTCCGAGGTGGTTTGGAGCTTGTCTCCCTACCTCAGACCTTGAACCTAAAGAGGGTCTAGGTGGTTTGAGTTTGGTACTTCTATCTTAGTCTTCGGACCTGCACGAAAATGGACACCTACCTCGACCCTCGGCTTGTTTTGGTACGAGGACAAAGGTGCTTGTTCACTTGTTTTTTTAAGTCTTCTATCACTTGTATTAATTGTGATGTGACCTTTACATTACCCGAGAAGTCTTTTGCACTTTGTAAGTCTTCTGTTACACTGTTCTATGTGTCTTTCACATTTTTTGAGACAATTAAAATTACATATAAGGGGGTAGAGGTGCCTTAACTCTCACAACCTTCATTTTCTCAATCCTTAAAAGCCCAAAGCCCACCTTGGCCTCGTCCTCCCTTGTTCAGCCCTTGTCTCTATCCAGCTCATCCTCATCTTAATTTAGTTCGTCATTAGTCACTCTAACTCATCTTTGTCCTAATTAGAGCTCAGCTTTGGTTGGTATCCTCTTCGACCCAATTGTTAATTTTTTTCTCTTATTTTCAATAAAAGCTTTGTTTCATCCCTTTTTTTTATTAATGTTTGGTAATTCTAATGAGGGTGGAGAGCCGCATCGCCTCTCTGATACTAAGGTATCCTTTTCTAAGAGGACCTCATATAGTGGAGGTCTGAGTCATGGTTCTAAAGAGGACTATGTAGATTTTAATTTAGAAATTGGTGCCAATGCCCCTGTTGTGGAAGAGGTATGCATTGAAATGTCACGGGACCACGACCACTTACATTATGATGCTGAGTTGTATATGTGCACTATCTCTTTAAAGTATTTTTCTAATTTTTGTTTGTAAGTACTACATTCGTTGTGATTTTGGGATTGAACTTCATACCTCTAAGGAAAGGGCATGTAGCCCAATCCGTGGGGGGTCGTCTTACGAAATGTGCTTCTATGAATATTTCTTCAAGGGTGGGTATTGCCTTCCTATGGATCCAGAGGTAGCCCAGGTTTTTAACTTTTTCAGGTTGATTATTAGTTTCTTCATTTGTAATAGAAAGTATGGTAGGAATGTACCATTCTTTATGAATTTGTTTAAGAGACTTTGCATCATTAAGAAGCTTAATGACACCGGTTGGTACACATTATCTCCGAGGGTTGAGTGGAAGATAGTGATTGAAAACCCGTTGTCTATCCACGGATAGAAGACGAGGTATTTTTTTGTTCATCATGAGGAGCCTTTCTCTATTAGGACATACTGGAAATATGACATTTTTTATTCAGAGGGATGTTCCTCTAATGACTAAAGCCGAGGAAAATCTGATCAACACTATATAACCTTATTTATACCTCCGAGTTATTGAAAGAGGATGTCCCCGTTAATTATGGTCTGAGCTAGGCTACTCCTGGTAGTTACTTTGTACTTGGAAAAATTTTGTCTTTGGTTTTTCTAGTTACTATAAAGTTTGATTTCCTTATCTTTAGTCTTTGACATGTCTCCTTCTTTTTGTAGGGATGGTTGCTGATAGGAATTGCCTTCTTCGCTTGGTGGCTTCGAAGTATGGAAAGTCTTCTACTGCCAACCTTTAGTTAGGTTTAGAGGCTTCTTATCCCTCTCTTCCTCCCTGGGCTAGTCTGGTATGAGCTAGATCCGAAGTATCTGAAAATGAAGTCGATCTAGAGTATTTTACTCTGGAAAGAACCTTTCGATACTTAAATTAGAGTAAACTAGTGAAAATTGGTTATGAATGAATTACTGTTAAGAGGTCTTTATTTATAGAGCTTGAGTGAAGTCAAGATTACTGTTTTACCCTTATAATAAACAAGCATCACTCTCTGATAGGAGAGTATATTTGATCGACATCATATAGAACTATTTTTAATTTTTTGAAAATCTTCCTATGTCAAAACTGTTTGGTTTGAAAAAAAAAGCTTGGAAGAAATTTCTGCAATCTTTAAAATTCTCCGAAAGTAATTTTCTAAGATATAACTTTGTCAGGTGTTCCTTTTCTTTTGCCTTTCAAAATAAAAGATCAAAAGAAAACAAACAAATATAAATCATATGCACTGGCCTAAAAACTAGGACGTTACAATTATAATATATTTTTATATTTAATATTTTCTGTACATTAGCACGATATCCCTAGTATTTTTTGTAAATTAGAGCTCTGCTCATCCGTCATCGTTCCTCCAAAAAATGTCTTTTTAAATTCTTTAAAACAAAATAGTCCAATCATCACGGGAGTCGACGACTCCCTACCATGAACCCGACCGTACCATGTGCTTTCTCATTTCACCTGAGAAGGGGGAGAGTAGACAGCTTGGCGTGCCACGTGCCATCTTTTGACATTCAACCAAATTGGCATCAGAGAGAGAAAGAGAGAGAGAGAGAGAGAGAGAGAGTTGCCGTCAAAGATGGTGTACCCTCGGTCTTTTGTTTATCTATGAAAGGTAAAATCTCATCTAAAAAATTATACATTTTCACTTTGTTGATTTCTTTATCGTTGCCTTCCCTTTAATTCATTATCAATCAAGGGACCCCGGTTTGTTCTCTATTCTTAAGCTGTTTCAAGGTGGTCACTCTCTCTCTCTTTCTCAATGTATGTGTGTATATGATATATGTGTGTCTTTAATCATTTGGGTTTCTGCATTTTGACAGTTTTGAATAAATGCCCGATTTCTGATTATGTTTACACGGGCCTTTGCTTTTTAATATAGTTCGTGGGTAGTTTAAACTGTTATTATCATGTATATGGTTGATATTGCTGAGATGTTAATGACATTGTGTTGTGTTAGATTTCAAATTTTCATACTGGATTTTTTTAATTTCGAGAATCTTGATATTTCTCATGGAATTTCTTGGGGTTTTTTTTTGGCTCAAGTTTATAGGTATTTTGATTATAATGACCCGATTCCATTGTAGCCTGATGCAACCTTAGGTAATGATACTTTGATGGGTTATATTCCATTTTTTGTTCAATTATAAGGTATTTAGCATGGGTGCATCTAGATGCCTTGTGGGATAAAAATTGGGGAATGATTCAATTGTGTGTTTGATTGCTTTCTGAAATGGAGGCATTTCCTTGAATTATAGGTGGGCTTCTAAATGCTGGAGTTCAAAATTTAATAATATGGACTTGTTTCCAACGAAATGAGTCATTCATGCCTCGTTTGGTAGTTGGAAATGGGCTGTAATAAAGACCCCAGTTCCTAATCCAATTCTAAGGCCAAATTCCGTGATGCCAAGCAGAGCTTCAGTGTTCTGATTACTTCCCTTTTGCATGTTATTTTCTTTCTTTGTAACCATAGGAACATTGTTGTGCATGCTAGTTGATGTGTCTTATGTTGTATTAATCTGTTCTACTTCGTTCTTACTAGATGTTTTGCTTCTGGGTATTGTGTATTTGCTGTGATTTCTGGTAATTTTACCTGAATAGGCTAACTCTAGGGTTTATGGATCTTTTAGAAAAGCCACCAGGTTTTGTCAATTTGATCATGTAAACTTTGAATTCATCTTTTTTTCTTCTTCATGGAAACGGAAACCATCCCAGATAGAATTGCTCTCTATTTTTAAGAAAATATTGCAGTTCCGTGATACAACATCTTAGTGTAAAGGTGGCATATTGGACAGATGGAGAGTAGTTCCTAATTCAAATGCACTTTGATAGGTTTGATTCATGGCTAATATTGGTGCTACTATATGGATTAGGCTGATATATTGGTTTGTATAGTGCTGTTACTCATGCATAGTGATTGATATTATTCTACTGCGTGTCAATATTATGCTTATTATTGCATATCAATTTTTTTCTATCAACATCTTTTCCATCCTTTCATTAAGAAGTGTTATTGTTTTTTTGGCCTCAACCTGCATCTTTATATCAGTTTTATTCTCTCTCTTTTGGAATTACACCTTTATATCAGGTTGAATAAACTGGAATTTGGTTTATCGAATTGATTGATCTTGAAGGTCATGTTATCTTAATTTTTGCATGCTAGTACATTCCGAGTTACTAATATGATTGGATGTCAGATTGACGCATTCCATCCCTAGTTTTTTTTTTTTTTATTATTTTTTGTTCTATATTTGTGCATCATCTTTCAGTTCCTAACTTATATACTCCACAGTTCCTTCTGCTTGCAAAACTGTTTCACATATGTATGTGTACTGCCACTTGTGCGCTACTGCTGATCAAATCTAATACTCCTTATGTTTATAGAAGTCATTTGAAAGATCCAGTAGTAACATGAGGATGGCTGACAGCTGCAAATATTGGGATGATTGTGTTGATACTGAGGATATGGAAGCAATGTGGACGCAACCTGTAGTGAGCACTGAATGGTTAGATGCTGGGGAGACTAAAGGACAGAAAGTTCACCTTTCACGGGATCCTGATGGACAGCCTTATTTGACACAGACAGAGATGAAGGTAAAGTAAATTGAATAAATCCTCATCTATTTTGTTCGGTAGCATTGTAATTCAAATTGTTTTGATGAGATTGAAATTTGTCACCTCTAAGTGGACATTTTCTTTTGAATTTGGTTGGAGTTTAAAATTTTGAAATTATTCATTTAATTGCAGAGAAGCTCATTGATTCACTGAAGTAATAATGAAATGATAGTTAGATTTCATTCTTATGGAGCTTCCAGAGCTAAAATCTATCTTTTGATTTTTAATGAGTATTGAGAAGTAAACTGCTTTTGTTAGTAACATTTTGATATATAAAAAATTGAAGTGAATTCAGTTTTCTTAAACTTGTTAGTTAACACAATTTCTTAAATGCTGAGTATTTGTGTCTGACCTTTTTATTTAATTTTACCTGCATGAAATGTGTTCTTGCAGGCCGTGGCTGATATCATTGTCCGAAGACATTTTGACAGTCAGATCGATCCGGTATGTCTTCCTTAATATATTATGATTATGGGATTTTCTCTTTCAGTTGTTTTTTTTGAGAGTTTTAGTGGAAAGCTTCTGTTTCCTCTTGGTCTTTGTTTCACACCTTAAGAGGAGTGTTTGCAGGGTGGAGTTATTTGGTGTGCCTCACCTCTTTGACCCTCGCACTCTGATTTTTCCCTCTCTTTTAAGTTCTATCTTTTAGTCAAAAAGTTGTGGAACTTCTTACGGAAAGGGATACATATATGCTATTCTATTGGAGCCCCATATGAGCTTTAAGCCAAATTAATGCATGGTTATGCACTTTAATCAGCTAGATTGCGTGTGGCCTGTAACCTAATTTCTGAGAAGCAGTTGTTTTATTTGGTTTATTGCAAGAAAAATGCACAGTAAATGCTGAGAACTTATGTTGATGGAGTTGGGTGCACTGGTTAAATGTGCGTCTGTCTAGGTGTTTGATATATATTTAGTTTCTGCCTGTTTGGTTGAGATTGAATTAGGAGTAAACTGGGATTGGATTAGGGTGGTATTGTTGTTGTCCATTGTTTGGTTCGCAAGTTGGATTGAATACTCCTACACTAGGTGACCAATTTTGGTGTGGGAGCAAGAGTGCGAAAACGTCCTCTTTTAAAATTCGATAGTATGAGACCGCTTTGAGAGGGTCTATATTATATTATAAAAATAAATATTTTTTCTTATAAATATCTTGTCGATAGGTTTGAGTAATATTAAATTTTGGAAGTAAAAAGTGCCAAGTTTAGTGATATAAATCTTGCAAAGTAAAAATTCATCAAATACTACAAGTTTACAACACCATATATATATAAAATAATATTTCTGTTAGTTTTATTTTACTAGAGAAGTTTTCAAATGATACTCCCAAGTTCGTCTCTAGATCCATTTAAAAGGAAAAAAGAAAATGGTTTCAATTAACCAATATATATTTAATTGACTTGGTCTGAAATAGAACGGCAGCATGGCAAGATGGTCAAGGGTGTTTTCTAATTGATTCGCAAGGTTCAAATGCTCTCTATCCTTTTGAGCTATCTGAACATTTGCTAATTATAATGGCTAGATGAGTCCTCTCCGAATCACAGGAGATAGTTTCCCATCATACGGCTCACCAACTTCACTTGCCTCTATGGGAGGTTCATTATGGGCAGGTTGTCCTCTAATAAGAATTCAATATTTGGCGCAAAAAGATACGAAGCATAAGATTCGCGTTCTGGTAGCGGAAAATCTGCAAGTTGATGGCGAGAAAACTGCGGATTTACCCCATCTTCACTTTCAGTCTGCTAAAACCGTGGATTTGCCCGGATCTGCTAACCTAAAGTGGCGAATTAGGGAACATAGGTCCTACATGATTCCAATCTTTGGTTCATGGAATTATAGGTTTGGTAAAGGTTAGATTAAGTTGTAAATGACTCAAAGATCCTTGGTCCTTACATATAAATTGAGAAAAAATGAAAAAAAAATGGCCAAAATAAAATAATATAGTATAATAATAGATAATAGATAATAGATAATAAAAAATAAATAATTATGTTAAATAAAAAATATAATTTTTTAAAATAATTAAAATATATAAGAATATAATAAATAAATAATATCATAAAAATATTAATAGTAATAAATAAGATAATAAGTATATATTAAATAGTAATTAATAAATAATGTAAAATAATAAAGCATATGCTATATAATAATTAAATATATGCAAAACAGACAATAGCTAAATAATATAATTCATAATATAAGAAAAATAATTATAGTTGTAAATATAATATGAAATATATTTTTATATAATATAATTATAGTTTTTTGTCTATATCTTTTTAGATTTATCAAGTCAGGGGCTGAGGTTGTTGTGTCTTTTATTTTTCACTTTTTGTAGCCTTAATGGCACTTTCATTTTGTAATTCGCATTTCTTTGCAGAGATTTTCTTTTTCTTTGTTCTTTTATTTTCTTATTATCAATAAATCTGGTAGGGGTCCTTGCGAAGATCCCCTCCACCTCAAAGGAACTTTCTTTTAAAAACTAATAATAAGAAAATAGTATTCATCAAAAAAAAAAAATAGTAATAATAATGAAATAATATAGTAAAATGATATAATAATATAAAATGATAAAATATACTTCATATAGTAAATAAAATAGCTGGAGGGCGTCTTCTCTGTCTTAGAAGCTACAAATTCTTCTGCTTTTGGTCCAAAAAGCCGCAGTTTCCTTTGGATCTGATGTGGAAAAGCTGAAGCATGAGTAATCAGTTGAATTTTCTTGCACAAATTTGTTGTTCCTGGAAAAACTGCAAGATGTCATGCTTTTGATTTCGTAACAGCTTTTTAGAAGTGTAAGTTGTGATATTATTCTGTGATTTCCAAGTTTGAATAATTTACATGTTTTTGCAGGGGATGATTTGTGCTATTGCTGAACTTGAAAGTGACAGACAGCTTCTTGCTATGCGAGATAATAAAAATACTAAGGAGACCACTGTAGGAATTGTACAAATTTTACCAAAAACTGCAGAGTGGCTGATCAGGTATCAACTCGATGCTGTGACTCTGTCAAGGAATCAAGTGTGTAACCTTTATTAAAGGTTCCTTATTTTTTAGCATATTTTGGTTCTATAAGTCTTAACTACAACCTGCCCTTAGGGAGTTGGGTTATCGAGCATATGAAGTGGAAGTGGAAGGGAATCCAGATCTTCTGCACAGGCCATTCATCAATATATATTTTGGAGCTGCTTACCTCAAATGGTTATCAAACTTTCAGGAAATGTAAGATGCCAAGTTTAGACTTCATTTGGTATCTTCCATGTATGGATTTTCATTTCGACGGGATTAAAATAGCTGTAATTTAATTTTATTAGTGCTGAAAATTTTAATATTAGAGATTCTATTTGCAGAGAGAGAAGTGAAGAGTTCGTAGTCAGGGCATATAAAGGTGGTACGAAAAAAGCCACCCACAAATCAACTTTACCGTATTGGAAACGTTATCTTTCAGTCAAAGAAAGTCTTCCATCCAGGTGGTTGTTTCCACTCACTGGTGGTAATTTGTTCTTTACATCAAGCATGGCATTATTTTAAAAGCATCTCTTGAGCATTTTCAAGAGGCACACTTAGTTACTTAAGAACATGACATGTCTGATAAACACGGAATAAAACGTCAATATCAAATATTTTGATCATGTCATCATGCTTTCTACATTTACTGATAACAAAAACTTTGTTCACCTTTAATGTTCATTTTGTTGTTACTATAAAACATGCTGAACAATTGAACTTCTGAGCTTTAATTTTATTTTCGCTAATAAATGTTGTTTCCTATCATATTTATTCTGACTTATACTATTAATGTTTTGTTTTCCTTAATAGTTTTGGTCTCCTTAATAGTTTATTAATTTATTTTCCATGTATTCTGCAATTCCATGATCAATTGGAAAAAGAGAAATTTTTCTGATCTTTCTGTGCTTTTAAGAATTGACCTCAGAATTAGATGGCTGAGCGGCATTTGCTTAACAGAACTTGAACAGTTGGGATAAGGCCTGGTACATATAGATTTTATACTACATATTGATGGGGAACACGAGGAGGATTTGATTAAAGATTTTATTATAGGAATTGGGGGATATGGGGATAATTATGTAATTGGAAATATTAAGAATTATTATCTTAATTAGCTTCCTTATTTGAATAGGATTAAGATTAGACTTGTCTTCTTCCATTGTTATATGATCTATTGTTCTTATCTTTTTAGGATTTAGTCTTTATCTTTAGGTTAGGATTCTCCTATATATATATATATATGAGAGATTCATTTGTTATTCGGTAGCTTATGAATGAATTCAGATTAAATTGTCAATTTTCATACTAGTGTTGAATAGGATTAGGATTAGGATTAGATTAAATTGTTATTAGGATAATATTAAGAATTATTATCTTAGTTAGCTTCCTTATTTGAATAGGATTAGGATTAGGATTAGACTTATCTTCTTCCATTGTTATATGATCTATTGTTCTTATCTTTTTAGGATTTAATCTTTATCTTTAGGTTAGGATTCTCCTATATATATATATATATATATATATATATATATATATATATATATAAGTTGAGTTGTAATCTAGGGTTTAGGTTAGACATGAGAGAGGGAAAGAGAGAAGAAGATGGAGAAGAAAGGTTTAGGGTTTATTCGATTAACCCTTCACCTGCTAACATATTATTTATATATGAGATAGATAAGTTCAAGTACAAAACTACCCTTCAGGAAAAATAAAGGAAATAAAAATAATAACTCTAACACTCCCCCTCAAGCTAGAGCATACAAATCAAACATGCCCAGCTTGGAAGACAGCTATTGGAATGATGTACGAGCAAGAGGCTTTGTGAGAATATCACCAAGCTGATCAGTCGAATGAACATATGGAGTAATAAGCTCCTTTCGGAGCAACAAGTCCCGAATAAAGTGACAATCCACTTCAATATGCTTGGTACGTTCATGAAAGACGGGATTATTAGCAATAAAAATAGCAGCCTGATTATCACAATACATCTCCAGAGGAACAGAAACATCAATACCAAGGTCACGAAGGAGAGCACGAATCCACCACATTTCAGAAGCCGTATGAGCCATAGCTTGATACTCAGCCTCAGCACTAGAACGAGCAACAACATTTTGCCTCTTACTCCTCCAAGTAACCAAATTCCCACCAACAAAGGTACAATAACCGGACGTAGACCGTCGATCAGAACGAGAACCAGCCCAGTCAGTATCACTAAAGCCAGTGATAGAAAGAGAAGTAGAGGGTTTATACAACAAGCCTCTACCAGGGGTACCCTTCAGATAATGGAGAATATGACAAACAACATCAAAATGAGGTTGTCGAGGAGCATGCATGTATTGACTAACGACGCCAACGGCATAGGTAATGTCAGGGCGAGTAACAGTAAGATAGATTAACTTTCCAACCAACCGACGATATCGACCAACATCAACAAACAGATGACCCTGTTCACTATCAAGTTTTGCTGCAGAGTCCATAGGAGTATCCACAGGGCGTGAGCCTAAGAGACTGATTTCAGACAAAAAGTCAAGGACATATTTCCGTTGGGAAAGGGAAAGACCCCGAGAAGAGTGAGCAACTTCATTCCCAAGAAAATATCGAAGAGCACCCAAGTCCTCAGTATGGAACTGCTAGCTCAAATAGCACTTCAAATCAGCAATGCCAGTTGAATTACTCCCAGAAACAATAATGTCATCCACATAAACAATCAAAACAATGGTGCCAGCAGTGGAATGACGAACAAAGACGGAATGATCAGAGGTAGAATGTTGGAACCCATATGCAAGAACAACAGCACTGAATCGATCAAACCAAGCTCAAAGAGACTGTTTCAAACCATACAAGGCCTTCTTTAGACGACATACAAGATGGCTGTTCCCAGCAACAACATATCCTGGTGGTTGGTCCATATACACTTCCTCCTGAAGATCACCATGAAGGAATGCATTCTTGATATCAAGTTGATACAAAGGCCAAGAACGATTAACAGCCACTGAGAGCAAGATGCGAACAGAGTTTAGGCGAGCAACAGGGGAAAAGGTCTCCAAGTAGTCAACACCATAGGTTTGAGTATAGCCTTTCGCAACCAACCGCACTTTACGACATTCAATAGAACCATCAGGAAGATACTTAACAGTATAAACCCAACGACAACCCATTGTTTGTTTTCCTGGAGGAAGGGGAGTAAGCTCCCAGGTGTGGTTCTTGTGAAGAGCGCTCATTTCCTCATCCATAGCTTGTTTCCAACCAAAAGAAGATAGTGCCTGCTTATAGGATAAAGGAACAGAAATAGAGGACAAAGAACAAGCAAAAGACTGCAAACAAGATGAAAGACGACTATAAAACAAGAAATGAGCAATAGGATGTTGTGTACAAGTTCTTTTACCTCGGTGTAGAGCAATAGTTAAATCATCGGTGTTCGAGGAAGGAGACAGAACAGGATCCTCAAACCTTGAAGCTGTAGGAACAGGGCCATAAGAAATAACACGCCTATCTTGAGATTGGTGGTATACCTGCAACGGAAGGTTAGAAGGAGCTGAGGAAACCGGAGAAGTGACCATAGGTGGAGACATGGGCATCGAAAGAGTAGGAGAGGGAAAAGAACGCTCCCTCTCACAACAAGATATAAGATCTGAAAATAGACTCTCACCTTGGGAGGAAAAGAATGAAGTAGACTCAAAAAATGTGACATGAGCACTCACAATGTAGCGATGAGAATCAGGACTGTAACAACGATAACCTTTTTGAGTACGGGAATACCCAAGGAAGACACATTTTCGAGCTTGAGGAGATAATTTATCCTGACCCAAATCAAACACATGAACAAAAGCAACACAACCAAAAACCCGAGGAGTGAGGGAGAAAAGAGGCTGAGTAGGATAAACAAGAGAAAAAGGGGGACTTATGGTTCAAAATAGTAGAAGGCATGCGATTAATGAGATAACAAGTAGTTAAAACAGCATCGCCCCAAAAATGTTTAGGTACCTTCATATTGAACATTAAAGTGCGAGCAATATCAAGTAAATGGCGGTGTTTTCGCTCAGCCACACCATTTTGCTGGGAAGTGTGAGAACAACTAGTCTGATGAATAATGCCTCTATCAATGCAAAATGAATTCATAATGGTCTGGGTATACTCTAAGGCATTATCAGATCGAAAAATCTTAATACACTTATTAAATTGAAGAACAATTCTAGGAAATTCAGACCTCTTTTTCATTAAAACTAACCAAGTCACTTGGGAATAATCATCAACAAAAACAACAAAATAACAAAAACCACTCAAAGTAGCAATTCGAGATGGACCCCAAATATCTGTATGAACCAAAGCAAATAACTCAAAATGACGATCATGAGTACTACTAGGAAAAGAACTACGGTGATGCTTGCCTAGCTGACATGCCTCACACTCTAATTTAGACAAAGGACTCAATAAGGGAATAGTAGTCTTCAATTTAGCCAAAGATGGATGACCCATGCGGAAGTGCCACTAAAGAGGAGAAACTGTAGCAGACAAAGCGGATGAACTGAGAGATAGGGATTCACTGGGATCCAAAAGATAGAGACCATCCTTCTCATGCCCTGAACCAATCTTCTTCTTGGTCTTGAGGTCCTGAAAAATACAAGAAGTAGGAGTGAAAAGAATTTCACACTGTAACGCTTTTGTCAACTGACTAAAAGAAAGTAAATTAAAGGGAAAATTAGGAATATAAAGAATAGAAGGTAAGGAGAGAGAGGTGGTGGGGTGGAGAACACCTTGTCCATGAATAGGCCGAAAAGAGCCATCAACTAACACAACATGATGATTAGCAGGTGTTAAATCAGAAAAACAAGATGATAACCAGAGATATTTTTGGTAGCACCAGAATCAATAATCCATGAAGAGGGAGAAGCTGCGACACATGCAATATTACTTGAATTAGCTAAGGTAGTAGTAGATGAGGAAGAAGGCTGTAAAGAAGGAAGTGCATTGCACAAGTGATGGACGAGAAGCTCGCCAAGTCGAGTACTGAACGTATCACGAGAACCAGAACTAGAAGAAGCAGATCCAACAGAGGTGGGTTGTGACTGTACCATACTTGGAGACTGTGCTACACCATCACTGACTTGATTCACATAATTTGGCTTACCATATTTTTGAAAGCAATAAGGTTCAATGTGATTTGTCCCCCCACAATAATTGCACTTCCTGTCACTACATCCACCAACGCGACCACCACCACCACAAGAATCACCATGAAAATTACGGCCTCCATGGCCACCGTGGAAACCACCACGAAATCCTCCACGGCCTCCACTGTTAGAGACCAAGACAGTAGTCTCTGAAGAAGTAACAGGGGAACTAATCAAGGGAGAATGTTGTCCTAGGGAAGAACGCAATAGCCGGGAATAGGCATTAGCAGTCGTAGGCAAGGTCTCACTTGTAAGGATCTGATCTTTAAAGCCACGAAAATCAGAGTCCAAACTAGACAATAAGCTAGCAATCATAAACTCCTCACATTGCTTCTTTTGCTGCTCTAAATTAGTGGTAAAAGGCCTATGCTGCAATAATTGATCCCACAAGTTCTTAAGTGTGCTATAATACTCAGCTAAAGGTTTCTCAGACTGTTTGGTGATGAAAATTTTCTCATAGAGCTCATACACACGAGAAACATTACTCTGATGAGAAAATGAATCTGCAATTGAGTCCCAAATTTTATTGGAGGAGTCACAAAATTCAACGGTGGTAGCAATATCGGGATCCATACTATGCCGTAGCAATCCCATAACAGCGGAGTCCTCACAAATCCAATCTTCATAAGTTGGATCACTAGCACTAGGAGGATTGTCAGTCAAATACTTCAACTTTCGATGTGCACGTAAATAAACTCTAACTGCATGTGCCCAAGCCATGTAATTCAGACCATTCAACTTTTTCGAAGTGATAGATTTAGGCAAATCATTGTTAACATTAAAAATAGGGAGTTTTTCTTCAGTCTTAGTGCTAGATTTCTCTTCTGCCATCTCAAACATAAGGTTCAAACAACAAAAACAGATCTGATATTAAACCAACAGGCCCCTAAATCAGTCAAAGAAGCAGTAACAGACTTGAGAAAAGGAAAACCTCCCAAAGCACTTGAGAAATCCACAAGAAGATCAACAAACTGATGGAAAGGCACATAAACAGCCCTCTTAACACAGCAAGATGAATTAGAGCAAAGCTACAACCACCATACCAAAGCAGCAAAAGCAGGAAACCATGAAAATAGAGGCCAGACTTAAAGAAAAAACACAGCCGACTCTTCAAATCATATAAAAAAACAACCAATTGTGATCCAAACATCAAAACAACACCAAAGCCAATCAAGAATCACCTAGTCGGCACCCATAGAGACTACCCCAAGCAACAAAGTCGATCCAAAGTCCCAAAAACTGGAGTTTTTAAAAATTGCACTAAAATCTGGAAAAATGGAAGAAAAATTCGAAAACCATACCAAACGACCTCGGATCGCGACGAAACTTCACCAAAAATTTTCCCTTGGTGAGTCGACCAGATTGAGGCGATCAACTCACCTCGTTGACGTCAGCATATACGTTGATGACGTCAGCAGATTTGTGTTGATGATTTCTTGCTATGTTCCTCGTTTATTCTTCAGATTTGTCACACAAGGATCGATTAGGAGGCTCTGATACCAAGTTGAGTTGTAATCTAGGGTTTAGGTTAGATATAAAAGAGGGAAAGAGAGAAGAAGATGGAGAAGAAAGGTTTAGGGTTTATTCAATTAACCCTTCATCTGCTAACATATTATTTATATATGAGATAGATAAGTCCAAGTACAAAACTACCCTTCAGGAAAAATAAAGGAAATAAAAATAATAACTCTAACAATATATATATATATATATATATAGGAGATTCATTTGTTATTCGGTAGCTTATGAATGAATTCAGATTAAATTGTCAATTTTTGTACTAGTTTTGACTTGTCAATGTGATTTGGACTATTGTTCCATGTGATTTGGTTCAATGTTCTCATGTGATTTGGGAAGATCTATGTGATATGGATCGTATCTATTTTAACTTCCTGTTGCTTTACAATTCTTCCTTATTGTACTGCATCAAGTGGTATCAGAACCCAAACCTTGATCCCCCATCACCACTACCATCACACCAAAATCTATCTAAACACATCTACCCAAACATGTCCTAAACCAAATCATCTTTGAAAAAAAACCATAAAAAACACAAAGCATACAGTAGCAGCGCCTGTTCTTCGCCTTCAACCACCATCCCAAGAGCTCGCGCCATAGCCAAACAGTGCGGCTTTTCCGTGTGACCAAAACCGATAAGTGCGACCTGATCAGCCACCTTCCTCACCCTCAAAACCAATCACTACTATTCAACCTTTTCGCCTTCACCGTTGCTCGCCACCACATGCCACCCCAACCATCCGCGCCACCACAGGTTGGTGCGGAATCATTAGGCGACCACGACCCGAGCTATCCAACCCTCACCGCTGTCGGATCTGCCACCAACGACCAGCTTCCAGACGCACGACCCTTCAGCTACCACTCTCAATCTGCTCTTTTTCGGCCACCCAACTCCGGGTCCGACACTTCCAACGTGACCGGAGGCCAGTTCCAGTCACCTCCCTTCAGTCTGCCCTGATCTGACCTGATTTGAATCAAATCCGATCCGACCTGGTTCAGTTGCGTAGAACAGAATAAGAAAGAGAGCCAAGCCTTTCCAGAGAGAGACGAACCTCCTACCTGAGTCGAGCTGAGTTGAGCCATGAACTGACTGAGCGAAGCCGAGTTGAGCTGTGAACAGCCTGAACCGAGCCGAGATGATACCAGAGCCGTATCCAAGCCAGTCTTATTCAAAATTCAGGTTTTTTTTTTTTTTAAAGTTTACTAGAATTATCCTTATTTTTTATTTTGAAAAAAAAAACCAGAAAAAAGAGAGGACAAAAAAAAGAGCCAAAAAAAAATGAAAAGTAAAACAGAAAAAGAGAAAAAAAAAGATGGAAAAAAATGTTTGAGCTATTTTAGTTTACTATTATGTCCTACCGTACTGGGATTCATATTCAAAACCTACAAGCCCAACTGTCAAGTGTTTACTCTCTCCTGGATGAGTTGAAATCCAAAGCGATAAAGTATGATTGGCCTTATCTTCCTTGAGGTATGTATGAAGAATATGACGAACTTAAATATTGGGTTTATCGTGATGAGAGACTGCTTGATGAATTACAACACCAATATGAGCATGAATGTGAGGAGAGTTCTCAAGATATCCATGCTTTGAATGGTAATGGAGATTATATTTATGATGATGAGGGAGTTGCGTATAAAAATTATTATTATGCTCCTAAAGATGCTAACCATAGTTGTGTTAGGTATGTCGTGCTTACATAATCCAATTTATGAAAGAATATAAAGAATTGTGCAAGCCCTTGGATGTTGTGACAGTGTAAACTGATCCCAAACTCGATAACTCAAAGCCCACTAATGATAGAGAAGACTTCACAGAGCACCAAGATGAAGTTAACTAGAATGAAGATATTCAAATAGGGGTTGAACATGTTGTCCCAATTTCATGTGAGATTGTCGTAGTTGAGCCATGTCAGTTAAATGATGACTTGGTTATGCCCATTGAGTCTCTTGATCAGGTTCAAGACCAAGATGCCAACAAAAATGAAGGTCAGGTCAACGACCAGTTTGATGCTGTTGAGTATATTGAACTAGTTCCATGTAAGGTTATTTTATTCGAACCAGTCTAGCAAGATGATGAGTTTGCTGAGCACATGGAGACAGTTGAAGAGATTTCAGGACGACAAGTTTGATTGTTCGTTGGAGGTTCGAGCTGATACATCTGTCAGTTATATTGAGTTTGTCCTCCCTACCTGGTTTCAAGTACCTAGGCAACAAACGTTTTCGACTGAATTTTTTTTTCCCCTTTTGGTGATTTTGCCACAAGACTTTCATGACCATGCTTTGTTCCTCTACACCTTTCGAGCTCTTACTACTGGAATATTTTTCAACACGAGGATGAGTTCTTTCTAAGGGGTGGAGAATGATGGGAAACACGAGGAATATTAGGATTAGAGATTTTAATCTAGGAATTGGGAGATATGGGGATAATTATGTAATTGGAAATATTAAGAATTATTATCTTAGTTAGCTTCCTTATTTGAATAGGATTAGGATTAGGCTTATCTTCTTCCATTGTTATCTGATCTGTTGTTCTTATCTTTTAAGGATTTAATCTTTATCTTTAGGTTAGGATTCTCCTATATATATGGGAGATTCATTTGTTATTCGTTAGCTTATGAATTGAATTCAAATTAAATTATCAATTTTCATACTTTGTGATTGAGTGTTGAATTGTCCATGTGATTTGGACTACTATTCCATGTGATTCGGATCGTATCTATCTTTAACTTCCTGTTTCTTTACAATTCTTTCCTACTTTACTGCATCACATATACTCTGGTAGTTAGCCCAATCTTTATGTTCTTCTTTCCGCTTCTATTACTTTGACTAGATTATTTAAGAAAGTATTATGTCATTATTCCAAGAAACTGGAATAACCCTACCGCTTGATGAAAGTTTCTATTTTACCCTAGTATTAGTTGTAGCCACTTCTATGTGTGGTAGCACATAAATAGTGAGTCATGTGAAGCACAAGTGCACAACTAAGATGTGGGACCGACATGGTAATTGCAAAGCAGGATGTATTCTATTTAAGAAGCTAAAGACAATGTCACAACAGAAATCTTACAGTATTATTAAATGTTTTTGAACTTGTATTGTCATTCTGCAGAAAACTTGTTGATGGTGGTCCTTCAATGAGTAATCCCACATCTTCTGCTGTATCTGCTTCATCTGCTTCACAGAACTCAGGTTATCCCTTTTTTGGTTACCTATTTTTAATTTAATGGTATCATTTTTTTTTTTTTTTTACTTTTGTAATGGTATCAACTTGTGTGAACTGCGGATGTGTCAGAACCTAAGTTGGAATCTGCCACAAGATCATGTTTATTGCAAGCATGATAGCTTATATGATCTCAATATGATCACAGAAAATTTTGACTATCAATTCTTCTTCAGTATTTCCAATATGCTAAACATGGTTTATATTTGACAATACTATATGTTAAGTTTCATCAATTGTCTAATGTGTTTTTGTTAGTAACTAGATCTGCAGCCTTTATATGTAGACATCGATCTAAGTTTTAATATTGATCTTTAGGATATTTAGAGTATAAGTTGTGAAATAAGCATGTCTAGAATGTAGAGACTTAATTTTAAAAGCAAGTTTATAAGACATTTTCCTGGTCTGACCTCTCTTTTCTTTCTTTTTTCTTCACATTTTCCTTGTGGACCAAGTGTATCTCGCCATTTGCAGTTTGTGATTTGATAAATTTCATTATGTATTGATACATTTAATAGCATACAATTGGAGGATATGTTTCCTTTTTACTACATATGGAGAAGCCCGGTGAAATTACTATGATGGTTAGTGTGGGCCGTACTTTGATCCACCCAATTAGGTGGTAACTGAAGTAAATGATGTCTCCCATTATTATGCTAGTTGACTTCCAAAGATTAGAATTCTTGTAGGAAGATCACTTCCCTAACAATGACCAAGCTGATAAGCATTAATTTTTTTTTTTTTTATATTTCTTACTTTACTCATACAATGCTATTACTTATGGAGCCATCAGTCAATCTTGGTTGCAAGCCTTCTCACTTCTTTTAGATTAGGAGTGTGAATCTGATATTCGCTTGTGCTTTATTTTGTTGAACTCTAGATTATAAGATCTTGTTAAGCACATTTAGCGTTGCCAAATTTTTTTGTAATATTTGAGACAGCCTGAGTGATTTGCCTTTGTTTCTTTGATGAGGGAGCAGGTTCTGAATTTTCATACTGGGACTCTAGTGCTTCTCCTGAAGACATGGAAGAAATGTGGCATCATCCCGATGTTGTTAAAGAGTGGACTAAGTCTGGAGAAAAACGGGGAAGAGTTCACTTTTCCCAAGATGCAAATAAGAGACCCTATCTTTCCCGAGTGGAGCTGAAGGTATGATTTATGATTAAATGGATCTATGGACACTCTTTGAGCATTATTACCTGTCCACAAAAAGAGTAGCGATGGTTAAAGCTATTTTTCACCTGAGAAAGGAAAAAAAATGTTGGATAAGATGTTCTTCAATTTTATGGGGACCAGAATAATAAATATATTCTTAAATGAGTGTGCAGTCAAATATTTTAGTTTATTATTCCTCTTGCTTTAGTTTAAAATTTAGATTCAGGGATTCTTATGAATCTTCATATTCCTGAATTTTCATCTGCTCTTTTCTCTGTATTTATGTTTCTCTGAAGATATTTTTTATGGTTTAAAGAACTTACTGTCTCTATGTTTTGGGTATATGGAAATATGAGATTAGATAGGTTTTATCCCCCCCACCCTCCCTCTTTCCAACGACGAGCAGTGCTTTTTCATTTGTGCAATGGGTGTATCTATATGCTCTTGTTACTAATATCTGCCCTTGTTGATCATCAGTTGCTCACAACTAGTAAATGCTGATCTCTATGTCTGGACATGTAATTGGCAGAGAATTAGTTTTTTTATCAGTTCAGAGTCATATGTGACTGTTTGGCTTTCTTCAACTGTTCATGCTGTGCTGCTGAAAGCATTTTCTGATTAATAACATTATTTCCTTCAATTTTCGAAAAAGAAAAATGATATTACGTAGCATCTCCATGGTTGTAATGATAAAGGCCTCATTTAATAACAATTGTGCCCTCCTATTGCTACTGTCCTCTTATTTCTACTTTCGGATTCCTTGAGCAAGGAAACTTATATTAATGTGAAATATGTCACCCTTTTTCAAATGAATGGTATTGATCTTGCAGGCGGTTGCAGAAATCATTCTTTCAAATTACTTCAGTACAACAGGAGTTAGACCTGTAAGTATATATAGGATCTGGTTTTATAAATTAGCTGTTACTAAGTGGCATGCACCCCTCCTCCCAACCTTATAAGCCATTATGTATTTGTATGCCTTCTCTTTGTTAATTCAAATTTCCCCCCTTTAATGCACAAATATTTTAGTCAAGAAGCCCAGATGTTTGTTGATGTAGATAGGACATGTCCACAAAATAAAGGAAGAAACAAATAGAATGAAAAGTGGCTGAAATTTATGATATGCTTGGTACTGTTGTCATCAGTGAACTTTTTGCTTTTATGTTGAAGAGGGTACGGTTTTAGGGAAACAAATTCAATAAGTTCCGGTTTTACTGGGTTGTTCTGGTGCTCTTTCTGATCAAAGTTATCTTATTTGGAAATATCTTCCCAATAAAGCAAAAGATTTGAGGGGGATTTGTTATCGTAGTCACTTAAAACAGACACGTTACTTCCTGGGATTGGATGCTTAGCAGAAATTATTATGTGAAGGGCACAGTACAAGATGTTATGCTGCTTTTATAAGAAGATTTGAAAACTCACCTTAGATATCGAGAAGCCAAGAAAATATACACGATTTGTACACCACCAGAATTTTCACGTCTTTTGAACTTATTTTTTACTCGTGATCTTTTGTTTTGTAAAATTTCCCTGTGATATTTTCTGTACAGACAGTTCTTTGTGCACTAGCAGAGCTCGTTAGCATGCGTTTTGTGAATAGACTTGGATCACGAATTGGAATAATGGGGATTGACTTCTCCACAGCTTTCTGGCTTTTCATGTAAGTTGGTACTAAAAGTAGTAGTGATTTTTATGTTATGAATATACCCAAAAAAAGGAACATATCATATTTCCAGTTTTTGTCCAAGTCCAATTAAAAATTTGACAGTCAGTTTCTTGCTTCATGGTAGATGGATGGAGTCATCACCAAATTCTATCTTGTCAAAAAAAAAAAAAGAAATCAATTAAGCTCCTCAGGCACTAAATTGATCATATTTCAAATTAGTTCTAATAGAAAAATATACGGTTTTTAGTACCACAAGAACAAGAGATTCCTTTTATATGCTATATCTTTTTTCTTTAAAACCTTTTTAAATTTATTTACTACTGCATTTTAATTTGGTGTATGGACAAATACCAATACTGAAATGCTTTTGGACCTTCTTGTGTCAAGGGAGTTAGGCTACCGAGCTTACAGAGTTGATTCCATTGATGATCTAACCAAGCCGTTTGTCTCCATGTACTTTGGTGCAGCCTATTTGGCTTGGTTATCAGAATATGAAGGAAGGTAGGGTGTTCCCAAAAGTAGACTTTATGCAGCTGTTTCTTGAGTTAACTAATATTCTTGACAAGGTTACATCCTCTTGGACGATTGAAAAACAGGGAAAGAACTCCTCAATTTGTTGTTCAGGCTTATCTTGCTGGGCCACAGAATGTGAATCTTCAGGAAACTGGTCCACTTTGGCTTAAATTCGAGCAAGCTTTTGGAAACTATGAAGACACAAAGAAGTAGTTATCATTCAACTTCTAAATTATCTAAACGGAATTTTATGTTTGCCTTATTTCTGATGATTTATATTGTCTCTATAGGGATCATGGTTATTGCACCATCTTGTGAACTGATAAATTCAACGTCAGAATTCTATATTGATTTCGAGCATTGTTGTAAAAGCCGAATGAAATGAGTGAAGGCGGCTGTTGTAGTTCTCCAGTAGTGTTATCAAACACATCTGCCTACACCCTATAGTTTGTCATCCTTTATGGTACAATGCTGAGCGGTAAATTTTTTGGTTCCATTGAGATATCTTGGCTTGAATTTAGATAAATAAAAGATAGTAGGATACTTGTCTTCAGATATGATCAATGCCCACACCCTTTGTCTGTACAAAAATATGCTCAACCATATTTCTTTTTAATGAAGATTTAGTACTTATTTAAATGAGAGATTAGCAGCATTTAGACGTAATTGCCAACTCTTGTTTGAATACTTGGTAAAAATAAAGGAAAAGGGGAAAAGAAGAGGGTGAGCAAAAAAATACAAGAGAACTGATATTTTTTATTATGTATTTGGTAAAGATGATGTAAAAGTAAAACAGAAAGAAAAAAAAAGAAATTTAGATTATTTTAGTTTTTACTCTTCAAGTTTCTCAATTTGAGAGAAATGTAATTTGTAAATATTAAGAGAAAACATCATATCCAATTTTTTCTTTGCTTTTTATTTCTACTAAAACGATAAAATTGTTTTTTTCACTCATTTTTTTATTACCTTTTTCATTCCACTTTTCCTATACTAATTATAGGAAAAACAGTTGTGTTTTAGACTCCATCGAACAGTGAACATGTGCTTCGGTAACTCTTAGGAAGTCGAATTATAATTTCTAAGACAAAAAAATAGAAAAATTCAAGAGTTATTACTCGACTTTTCATGTGTTATCAAGATGACTATTTCATGGGATTCAAAACACACAATAATACCTCCAATTTTTAGGTCATTATACAAACACTCATTGGAGATGAAACCTCTTAACTCATTCATCAAGTGCCGTACTCTATATTATGGGGAGAGGAGGTGATAGGTCTTTGTCTAACTTGGTGTGTTGTTGTTAGAGGTGACAGTCAGGTCAGGTTATTTCAGGCCTAATCATTCCGGTTTAGGTCATTTCGGATCGTTGGTCAGCTCGGATCAGGTTCGGGTCATATTGGTCTCGGGTTGTGTTGGGTTTCGGGTCATCTCGGGTTAGGTCGAGTTGGGTTCGAATCGTATCGATTTCGAGTAGGGGTGAGCATAAAAACTTGTGGATCCACGAACCCGACCCAAGTCGGTGTAATTTGGGTTGGGTTTGTGTTGAGAATTTTTTAAACCCGATGGGTTGGGTTTGGTTACGGGTTAAAAAATTTCAACCCGACCCAAACCAGTAACTCGATCATTATGTAATTATATTTTATATATATTTAAAATATACTTATTTTAAATATTGATGGACTACATTTATATTTTGGCAAGTTAGTTTGGATTGCAATATATATTTTGTGTGTGTATATTTGATAGACTACATTCATATTTTGATAAGTTAGTTTGGATTGCAATATATATATATATATATATATATATATATATATATATATATATATATACATGTGTGTGTATATATATATATATATATATATATATATACATGTACCTGTACACGTGTACATATGTACATATATTCTTATTTCACTTTTTTTCTTCTTGGAAACCCTCAAACAAAAAATGTTAGCTTCCATAAAAAAAACCAATTAGAATTTAAATATGCGATAAACATGTTTCTTTTTAATACTCTTTAGTTAAAGAAGACCGTTTGTTCTTGTGAAAGTATTTCTTTCGAACTTTCAATATAGTTTCCAAAAGCTTATTGAATTGATTTGCTTATCCTATGCTCATTCACTTTATGTTTTTGGTGTGATGGAACTGAGTTATAGAGATTCTAGGACCGTATACTAGTGTTGAAGAATTGAATTGATCAAACACCTTTAAAATCTAACTTTTATTTACTTTTGTATGGTTTGTATTAAATTAAAGTCATTTGAACTTTATGTGAAGTAATTTAAAGTACTTAATTTGTAAATGATTGTTTGTAAGATTTAATAAATTCTTGTTGGATTTGATTTTGGATATAATGAATGATGAATAAATGTAGTAAAATATTTTTTATTACGTAATATGTTTGTATTTATTTTTTAAGTGAAAAAGTACTAAATTGTTGACCCAGACCGATTTAAATGGGTGGTTTGGGTTGAGACTGGATGGGTTGAGATTTTTCAACCTAATATAATTGGGTTGGGTTAATTTTTGAGGCCAACCCGACCCCTGATTTCGAGCCGTGTCGGGTCGCAGATCATCTCGAGTTGGGTCATCTTGAATCGAGCGATTTCAGGCTGGGTTAGGTCGTTTTGGGTTCAAGTCGTTTCAGTTTAGATTGTTTCGGATATTTGAGTAGGCTGAATGTGACCCATAAGATTTGCTCTATTTTTCTATTTTCTTTTCCTTCAGTTTTTGAGGAAATCATTTAGACTTCGCTTTAAATTTAGATTACCATGATATTTTTTTATGTTTCAATGTAATTAAGTTAACAAAAATAGTAATAAGTTAATATACTTTTTCTCGTTTTAATATATTTAACTAATTATTGTTTGATTAAATATAAATCAATAATTTTATTTGGAAATAACACAAATATAAAAAATTGATCAATTAATAATTAATAAAAAATATGAACTTTTTTTTTCAACATATATGATGGTGGTGAAGGCTGACGTGCATTATCTATATGAATATTATATTAAATCTAATGATCGTTTTTTATAAAATAAAATAAATAAATTAGAGTGCGTAAGATACATTAATATTATTAATTTATTACACTAGATATCAATTGATAACCTGATGTATTGTAGGTATCGCTCTTTTCTGCTTAAGACCCATGCATCTAGACCCTAGGCCACTCCCCTTAAAGAAGGTGGATATGGAGAGAGTGTGAATTACGATGAGTAGGCAGGTGTAAATGAGTGAAACCTACCAAGTCTAAAACAAACCCTTTATAAGTAGTAAGGAGGCTTCCGTTACGGGTGCACTTTTAATATTTTAGACAAGAGGCCATTTGTCATCCAAGCAGAAAACAAAGATGACGGGTTGGGAGCCACCATGTGATCTTGAAGGGGTTAAATCCCTTGTTATTGGTCTACATGAGAAATTACAAGGCTCAGAAGATTTGGGTGTAATGGAGTGACGATTTAAAGCTCCCTCTCTTACCTAGAACGAAATTTAGCCATTTGTGTTTCACGAAAATTAATTGAAATTTTAATTCAAGTATTATTATGATGCACTAATAATAAAGCCAAGCACACACTTTACAATTTATATTCAAACATAACGACACCAAATGTCAACTGTAAAGTAATGCGGTAAAGTAAGTGTGATAAAAGTAAGTATGTAAAGGAAATAAATTACTTTAACTATGAAACAAAGAAAATATTAAACTACATGCAAAGTGTGAATTAAAGTGCATGCATTTAAACTAAATGGATTAATTATGTAAGTTAAACTAGATCGATTAGGACTAAGCAATTTTAAACTAAATGAATTAAATATGGAGATTAAGCTAAGTGGACTAAGACTAATTTAATTTAAACTAGGTAGTTTTGATATAGAATTTAAAATAAATATGTGTGGTATGCATGCGGGTTAATTCTAAGTGCGTGCAGGTGCATGCACGTGTGTTCAGGCATGTGTGTGCTGGTGCAGATGCCAAGTGTGCAAGTGTGTGGAGATGTGCACACATGTGCGCTAATGTGTGTAGGTGTGCGCACGTGTGTGCTTGGTGTTTGCAGGTGCGTGCACGTGTGTTCTAGTGCGTGCCATGTGTGTGTAGGTGTGCGCTGGTGTATGTCGGCATGCACATATGTGCTTGGGTTTTTGCTAGGCATCACAGTCTGCTAGATTTGCCATAAATCTAGAGGATCGTGCGGCACAGAAACTTCTCCAAGTCTTGGAAAAACTTACTTCACCTCAAGTTTTTGTCTTAAGAATCCACAAGACAACCTTTTTGAAGCCACATAACTCATTTGATTTCTTTGAAACTCACACTGCAATACCAAGAAACTCACTCAAGTGCGCATAAAAGCCCCTAAGGTCGTTGCTTAAAGCTTGGCTCACTACCAAGCAACTAATCCTACCGTGCCTCCGATTCTCAACTGATACAAATTCTTTAAGACCATACTTAATGCTAAGACCCACAAGATACTTAAACTTATCCAAAAGGTTATCACACCAGTCTCGAACCAACCGTAACATCCTAATGACCCGAATACCCAGAAACGTGTGCTAATGGTCCTCATCAGCCCTCATGCCTTTATACCCAAATAAGGAACACTTAAAAGATTAAGCACACACGAGTGATAGGAGCTTAAATATTCATATTTGAGCCCCTTAATTTACATTTATTAAGCTCTTAGTTTGCATAATTTATTCCATTTTACTTCCTTTTTGTGTTTTTTGTATTTTTATAGGTTTTTGGAAGAAAAGATGATTTGGAACTCAAAGAGCAAAACTAGAACTGGGAGCTGCAGAAGAGTGCGATCGAGCGCAGTGCTTGGTGCGATCGAGTGCACAAGCACTAGTGCGCACAAGGTGAAGGCTCGAGCGCAACCATGCGCTCGAGCGCAAACTCATGCGATCGAGCGCACACGCATCAATGAAACATCAAAATGGCAGTTCCTATTTTGGAAAGTAGGGTTAGAGACATATTTTGGAAATTAAGGTTTCCAAGTGTCCTTAGAACCCTATAAATAGACTTGTAAAACATAGAAACAGTATCTCCCTTTTAGCTTTAGCTTTAGGTCGGGAGGCCGGAGGCCAGAGGCAATTCTACGAAGAATTGACGACTCTTCAATGGAGCTCTTTCGGGTTTCTTCTTTCCTTTATTTTATTATGTGTAACTAAAACCTAGTAAGGGCTTGGTTGAAGCCCTAATTATGTTTAACCAATAATTCAGTATTGGCACCTTTGTAATATTTATGCTGTGATTTTTAACTTGATTAATGTCTGTTTGTATTTAAATTCCTCATATGTGTGTGTCTGATCAACGTATGCATGTGGTATGGATTAGTTAATTGAATCAATTTGGATGACCTAATCCTGGGTTCAACAATAGTAACAAAAGATATCTTATCCGGATTCTTGGGTTAATCAACATGGGAAACCGGGAGTGGACCAAGCCCTAGGTCCCGTGTGGTTATTGATTTCCACAGATTCTATGCTCTCTTAAGGAACAACTCAGTATACACCATGCTGAATCCCTTAAGAGAGAAAAGAGTTAGAGTATACACCATGCCTAACTTGTTGCTTAGGGAAATCAATAGCTTAAGGAGTGGACCAAGCCTTTAGGTTGACAACCAGTAGGTATTCATAGCATGAGTAGAGCATTAGTATATTGTCTTGTTGGGGTAGCATGATTAGTGGTGGATACCAAGTCCCTACGCCTTTATCATTATCATCTAAACTCAATATTTATTCCCATCATCTATTTTTTACTTTGTGAAATTAATTCTAAATCGAAATTCACCCCTGTGGAAATGATCTCGCACTTGCACCTATACTACTGTAGACCTTGTGCACTTGCAAGTAAACAAGTTCAATTATTTACTTATTTATTTAGGTAGATAAACATCCAACAAGTTTTTGGCGCCGTTGCCGGGGATTGCGCTAAATTTCTTTTTAGAATTATTTTTGTTTGTAATTTTTATTTTTTATTTTCTCTTTTGTTTATATTTTCTTTATCAAACAACCCTAATTTTTTTTCTTCATCTTTTTGTTTTTTGTTTTTCTGTTTTTGTGCAGGTGTGCAGCAGAGGAGTTTTTGTCCTCATTGCGATCGAGCGAACTAGTGTAGCGCTCGAGCGCAGGAAGAACAGCGATCGAGCACAGTTCAAAGTGCACTCGAGTGCAAAAGATCCAGAGAGTACCCGAGCAGCTGTACTGAAACTGCTGCATTGAAGTGGTTCAACTGATTCATGCAAGGGCTTCGATCCAAAAATTCAACCTTCTTTCCACTCAATACAGAGCAAGGAGTAAAGGGCAAGGGCATGTATGAAGTGAACTTAAATGGTGGATTTCCAAATTGGTTGGATGCTATGGAAAGAAAGATAGATATGCTTGTAAAATGCGCGACTGCGCAGAACATCCTTCCTCGTCCACAAGCTACACAACTCCAGGTATATGCTATATGTTCTAATGTTAATCACACTTCTGAAACTTGCCCTGTGTATTACTTTGCAGATCCAGAGTGTTGTGAGTTTTAAATTACTTGCAAGCGCGCGAGTCGTTTGCAGTATAGCGTTGTGCAAGTGCGAGGTCGAATCCACAGGGAATTGCGTTGTGAAAGTATATTTTCAATCTAAACTAACTCTATCTTAACCTAGTTCCGAATTTCAGATGATAATTTGCAAAAGAAATTAAAATTAAACTAAATTGATTTTTAAAAACTAATAATTAAAACACTAAGGTTTCCAAATCCACCCCACCGAAGTTAAGCATATATGTTCAAAAAATATAGCCTATCAAAACATTCCATGAATCCAACTATAAGACGAAAAACAAAGAATATCCCAACTAAACCAAAAGCATCCAATGTATCCGCTCTCAACAAATCACAAAGGAAATCCAATTTAATCGAAAAGCATTCAATGTATCCATCAGATGAAACACAAGGAATATCCAACAGACAATTTAAACTCAATCAATTATAAGATTAACTCAAATAATTGACAGAACATTTATACTAAAAATTGTCAGATTTGTACAAGCAAATCTGAACTACTACGCCAAACAACGGCGGGGCTTCATCTTCAACCTTAGCTGAAGAGTCTAGCCACTCATAACTATGAAACTACAATTCATAATAAAAGTGCTAAACATTTAAACTAAAACAACTAAATGTAAAGAAATAAATAAATAACTTTACATGGGAGAAATTCCACTCGCTGACGGGAGGCGCTTCCCCTCGTGGTGACAAAGCCTTCTAGATCCACTAGAATGCTAGTGGACGTCCACCGATAAACACCAAAGTGGCTAAGAAATTGTACACTAAAGATGAAGTGAAAAGGGGCTTATATAGGGAAACATCACAAGTGCAATGTGTTTCCAATCCGATGTGGGATACTACAGATTCCAGCTTTTGCTCTTTGACCTTTGTCTACTAAAAATGCCATAATTTTCTCTAGAAAAATCATTTTATTGATCCGTAAAATTCTCAGAAAATAGACATCCGGATCTTTCCAAGCATATATGGCTCATCTCCTGGTTCTTCCTGAATCAATACAGTTAAATCCTCGAAAATGGATGATCTGTCACGCTAAAATCATGCATAGCCTAACCTTTGTCTACTAAAACTGCCATAACTTTCTCTAGAAAAATCATTTTATTGATCCTAAAAATTCCCCAGAAAATAGACATTCGGATCTTTCCAAGCATATATGGCTCATCTCCTGGTTCTTCCTGAATCAATACAGTTAAATCCTCGAAAATGGCTGATCTGTACGAGAAATTCTGGCAATTTAGTGAAACTCCTTTCCAAGCTTATAAACCTGTAAAACAACGAAAAACAACTCAAAGTAACGAATTCTTAAGCTAATAAATGTAAATTAAGGGGCCAAAATATGAAATATTTTTCACTCATCACAGACCAAGCAAACTATGTGGGACCAAACAACTATCATTCCAAGAACAATGCATATGCAAATACCTATAATCCTGGATGGCGAAACCACCCCAACTTCTCGTGGAACAACGATCAAAATGCCCTGAACCTTCAAAGACAGCAAAGGAACTCCCAACCAGTAGCCCAATCAGTTCTGAAATCAAGGGATATTGACCTAGAGAGCATTGTGAGGCAATTGGCAACTCAGCAAAAACAACTGATAACTTCACAAGAACAGTTCATGGCAGAGGAAATACAATTTCAAATAGGGCAATTGGCTAAGGACCTAAGTGAAAGAAAACAGGGAGAATTTCCAGCCGATCACGTTGATCCATTAGAAACTGCTCATACCTATAGTGTCACAAGATCAGATTTTGAGCCCGAATGTGAGGATGTTACTGATGACATCATTGAAACAATACACCTTCTTGAGGCCCCTCCAAAGAATCCAAGTAAGTATACCAATCCATTTGACACTCTTGTGCCTTCTAATACTATTTTTTTTCCTTTTGTTGTCTAGGCACCAAATTTGGAGTTGAAGAAATTGCCGAAGTATTTGACTTATGCTTATATGGGAGAGAATAAGACACTACTTGTGCTAGTTGCTGCAAATCTTAGTTTTGGGGAAGAATAAGGCACGGTTCGACTGAAGACGTTAAACTTAGCGCTCATGGGAGGCACCCCACAGCTTATCCTTTTATTTTTATAGTTTTACATATTTATTGTTATTTATTTATTTATTTTTAGTACTTCTTGTTTTCCCGTATTACGTTAGTTTTTATTTTTTAGGGACAATGTGTGCATTCGTTCAAGTTTGGGGGTGTGCTATGAGCCATGCCGGCCCAGCTAGTTCTCCATCTCCCAGGTCAGATCTTTTCATGATAGTCAAACACTGGTGACAATGTGTAATTTAAGTTTGGGGGTATGAGAGCCACATTCACACACCTTGTCCTAGATTTTTTTATTATTGTTATTGAAAAGATAAATGCATGTTCATATTGTTTTGAAAATTTTGGTTGATTTAAACAAATTTCATGATAAGATTTCATCAGTAAGCTTAAAATATTGAACACATGGTCTAAATAATAAAGTTTTAAAAGTTTAATTACTTACTTTAAGGCATTTAAGAATTCACAAGTTTGATCTAAATCTGACACGAGCACATTAGCACATAATTGTGTGGGGTATGACATGTAATTTTAATTTGTGCGTTTCCTTGGCTTAACTATAACCGGATGACTTGTTAGATGAACACTCTGGCATCGAAAAATAGAAAAATTTTATTGCACAAAAAAGAGAAAATAAAATGCTCCTACTGATCATTAAATAAACTTTCCGCTGAGTAACTGGACCTCTTGCCTCAGTAAGCAGTGAGTGTTCACATCAAAAGATGGGAATTGTGCTTATAATGATCATTAAAATATAGTTTTTACTGAGTAACTAGACCTTTTGCCTCAGTAAGCAGTTAGTGTTCATATCAAAAGGTAGGAATTTTGCTTGGCAGCATTAAGACCAATTAGTTTCATAACCTTTTTGACTCGAGTTAGTAAGTCCTTAGGGGTGTCTTTACATCTAATGCCCTAAAACCATCTGGTTTGAGAGTCATTGGCTAAATACTCACTACATAGGTCAATTAGAAAACTCAAGGGAACTCAACGTGGCAAAAATCTCATAATAAAAGAAAAAAAGAAAGAAATAAAACTATGCCATTATTATTATTCTGATAGGAAATTCAATGAATGTTGAGATGCCGAAACACTACACATTGGAATCATTTGGAAGCTTCATCTTTTATGTACTAGTTCACCATACAATGATTTAGACTTTTGATGCCTTAGCCTGCCTCTTGTAAGTAATTAAAATTCAAAACTCCTATTCATTGCGAAGATGGGTTTGTACTTTAAGCTTGCTCATGAATAAATATCATGGTTTGTGGGACACTAAAATTTTCGGATACCATGAATGATGGATTTATCTTTGTGTCTTTGTTTTTCATTTAGTTTTTAGTTTCGTATTGGTAAGGGACTAGCAATATGTAAGTTTTGGGGTGTGATAGGAGTTTAAATATTCATATTTAAGCCCCTTAATTTACATTTGTTAAGCTTTTAGTTTGCATATTTTATTCCATTTTACTTCCTTTTTGTGTTTTCTGTGTTTTTATAGGTTTTTGGAAGAAATGAATCATTTTGGAACTCAAAGAGCAAAACTGGAACTGGGAGCTGCAGAAGAGTGCGATCGACCGCACAAGCACTCATAAGCACAAGGAGAAGGCTCGAGAGCAACCATGCACTCGAGCGCAAACTCATGCGATCGAGTGCAAACTCATGCGATCGAGTGTAAACTCATGCGATCGAGCGCACACGCATCAGTGAAACATCAAAACGGCAGTTCCTATTTTGGAAAGTAGGGTTAGAGACCTTTTTTAGAAATTAAGGTTTGCAAGTGTCCTTAGAACCCTATAAATAGACTTGTAAAACATAGAAACAGTATCTCCCTTTTAACTTTAGCTTTAGATCGAGAGGCCGGAGGCCAGAGGGGATTCTACGAAGAATTGACGACTCTTCAATGGAGCTCTCTCGGGTTTCTTCTTTCCTTTGTTTTATTATGTGTAACTAAAACCTAGTAAGGGCTTGGTTGAAGCCCTAATTATGTTTAACCAATAATTCAGTATTGGCGCCTTTGCAATATTTATGCTGTGATTCTTAACTTGATTAATGCTTGTTTGTATTTAAATTCCTCATATGTGTGTTTGATCAACGTATGCATGTGGTATGGATTAGTTAGTTGAATCAATTTGGATGACCGAGTTCTAGGTTCAACAATAGTAACAAAAGATATCTTATCCGGATTCTTGGGTTAATCAACATGGGAAACCGGGAGTGGACCAAGCCCTAGGTCCCGTGTGGTTGTCGATTTCCACATATTCTATGCTCTCTTAAGGAACAACTCAGTATACACCATGCTGAATCCCTTAAGAGAGAAAAGAGTTATAAACCATGCCTAACTCGCTGCTTAGGGAAATCAATAGCTTAAGGAGTGGACCAAGCCCTTAGGTTGACAACCAGTAGGTATTCACAGCATGAGTAGAGCATTGGCATATTGTCTTGTTGGGGTAGCATGATTAGTGGTGGATACCAAATCCCTACGCCTTTATCATTATCATCTAAACTCAATATTTATTCCCATCATCTATTTTTTACTTTGTGAAATTAATTCTAAATCGAAATTCACCAATCCCTGTGGAAATGATCTCACACTTGCACCTATGCTACTGTAGACCTTGTGCACTTGCAAGTAAAACAAGTTCAATTATTTACTTACATATTTAGGTAGATAAACGTACAACAACGAGCAAAGTCCCTATGGAACCTTAAAACATCCTAGAAATGCCATAGAGCTACCATCTGGGTCAATTCTTAGCTCAATGTGTTGTAATCCCTTTACACGGTTCACCCACCAAAGACACACAACATCGCCCCACATTGTGCTAGCCACTTATGCATTGCTCACCCACTGAGGTGCAATTCTTTCCTTCCTGGTGCGAGACATAGGAATGATAATCCATAAGCCTAACCAAGAGATAATCACCAACAAATCTGACTGCACGCAAACAACTTCACAAGCATGACTACAAGGATGCAACTTGCAAGCCCAATCGAAGATAGCTGATGCACAAATCACCTGTTGATGCACAGTGCCTCCCATCATTGTGTTGGAAACACCGGTGATAGCCCACAACATAACCGAGAGTCTGCACACATTTAGATATGACTATACGCACTCAGCGCACAACATAACCGATGATACCCACACGGGTGCCTCATTGCCACAAAAGAACCGCACATTGCTTGCCACACAATGCCAAGATAATATTTGATAGCCCACACGATAGCGAACATAAGGTCAAACCTCATGCACGGGAGAAGAGCACAATGTAGTGCAAGCAAGCCACTTAAACTGTCCATGATGCTCCCAGCTTCATTGAGGCGTGAGTCACCTTACGGTGGCCCCAAACCCACACTCCAAATTTCCTTGGGAGGCTCACTTACTACCCACACATTGCTCAAACCATGGCCCATGTGCATGCACCAAGGATGGTGGAGAGCGTGATACCATGTCCCACCTTAAAGAGTGTTTTAAGTAATTTTGCGCATTTCCATAAAAAAAGTCATAATCCTTTAATAAATATAATTTATACAATCTGCCAAATCCAAACATACTATATCGCTGCACGCATCGTAAAAATACTCCCCAAAAATTCCCATTAATTTTCGGTGCATAAATCACATATTTATGAAAATGTCATTGTGCCACTCTAGCACACCACTGACACACATCTGTTGTACAACTTCCCCACAACTAGGCCACACTTATTGCAAAGAACTCACAAAGATCACCACACAACCTACTCAGAAGTCAATTCACGGGTAGCAACCATACCAAATGGTGCGTCCTGTGATGTTTTCAACCCATTTCATTCTGTCGATGTCCCCATAGACGCACAACGTAAGAACTAGATCAAAGCTTCCTAGAAATCTTTGTTACATCTTCCTACGATTCATAAAGCACCACATGTGCCGATCTAGGGACTCAACAGTCCTTTTCCCATCTCTATGGATTTGATTGAAGATGTGCACTCACACTTCTGCTTCCACCTCGCTCGAGCTCGAATCCACTCCTTCTCATTAACAACCCACAAACCTAACTCAAAGCTCCATAGCAAACTTAACGCAAGCCAACTGAAACCTAAACTGATTACCTAATGATGATGCTACATTATGTCTCAAAATTGAAACTCGACTCCTAACGAGGTGTGCAGCTTTCTTTGCCACACCACGAGGTAACCCTTTAACTTAGCACAAGTGAAATAGCACACCCCTCAACACTCTTATCCCTTTGGTTAGATCCTATGAGATGGGCACTTATGCTGGCACCACTTCTTTTGGGTGTGCCCCTCTAGGTGAGGCCCTTATGCCCACCAAACTCATGATCCCTCCCTCTAGGACTAGAGATGTCTTATGCGTGGACTCACTAAGATAAGTTATCGGGCTCCAACCACGAGACTTACCCCAACTCAGGCACCACTGAGCCATTACCAAAATCCAACTCTAGATGAACCTACTGCTCAAGGTTCCAAATGAGGAAACTCAATAACTCAAACTCTACTGCACGTGCACCCACTCTTAGGTAACATAAAGATGCAAGCAAGGATGCACCCCTCCAAGTGTGGTTCATAAGTCAACCGCCCACTAACGATAATCCCACTCTTTTCCAAACAAACTCAAGATACCTCAACTCTCAAGATCACTCTCTCAAGAACCATGCTTAGGTTTAAAGGGCACTTTTCCATTTTAACTTTCAACTCAGGGCCTATACAACTAGGATAAAATGATCCCCTCACTTCAAAGGGTCCTCACATGAAACTCAAATCTAAATGTGTCATTCCTTGACACTGTGGGTTCCTACCACTTGCTCACTTAAAGCCAATCCTTAGCTAGAGAAATCTGTTTCCCCTCTCAAGATGGCAACCTCGCTCTTCACAAGGAAGCCACCAATCCGCATGCCTCAACATTGTAATCGATCCTGGGCCTTTAACGCCCCACAAAGCAAAAATTTAACCTAAAACAAATGAACCAAAGCATCACCCTTGGCCAAAGTCCTCAAAACTGACACTGAACTAGATGCCAACTCCATTCCCAACCGAAGCAAGTACCACACCTCACGGTACCCATGCCAACACACAACCAATGTGCTCAGTAACCAAGTCTCATGTGCAAGTCTGCCCTCTCAGAAAAACACACCAACCAACGCTCAAAAGTGTCCACATGAAACATACCCACGTATGTTCCATGGGGTTATGCTCTCCTAAGCTATTGACGATATGCATGCCTTATACATACTTTGGTCCATTAGTCAAGAACACAACACTAAGCATAATTTAAACTCAAGACAAGGCCATAACATACCTCATTTCAAGTTGGTCATACCGAATCCTGCCAATTCATGCACATCGCAAAGTCGATAACTGATACCATCATCTTGCTCAAGAAGATCGAAAAGTTCAAGAAGCCATAACTAACTCAATAATTGAAGTCCCTACTCAAAGGTAATCAACTCCAATAGGAAGTAGTTTGACTTTGATAAAAACTATCACAGTCTGTCAAATTTTCCCAAAATCATGAGGATTATGCGGTACTAAAACTTCACTAAGTCCTGGCCAGCCTTACTTCACCTTAAGTTTCCTCCTTAGGAATTTGTAAGACAACCTTTTTGAAGCCATATAGCTCATTTTCTTTCTCTGAAACTCAAACCGCAATACCAAGAAACTCATTCAAGTGCGCACACAAGCGCCTAAGGTCTCCACTCAAAGCTTAGCCCACCACCAAGCAACAATCCTACTGTGCCTCCGATTCTCAACTGATACAGAAGTCTTCAAGACCCCACATACCTGATTCCAAGACTCAAAAGATCTTAAACTTATCCCAGAGGTTACCACCCTAGTCTCGAACGAACCATAACATCCCACTTACTTAAATCGCCATAGACGTGTGCTAATGGTCCTCATTAGCCCTCATACCTTAAGACCCAAATAAGGAACACTTACTCAGTTAAAAGTAGACGAATAAAGTCTTATTGTAACCCTAAGAAATCCTAGAAATGCCACATAATTTTCATCTATGTCAATTCCTAACTCAATGACCTGTAATCCCTCTACACGGTTCACTCACTAAAGACGCACATTGTTGCCCCTCATTGTGCTAGCCACTGATGGACTGCTCACCTACTAAGGTATAATTCTTTCTTTCCTTGTGTGAGACACATGGATGATAGTCCACAAGCCAAACCAAGAGCCAATTACCCACAAATCTGACTGCACTCAAACAACTTCACAAGCATAACTACATGCGTACAACTTGAAAGACTAACTGAAGATAGCCGATGCGCAACTCACCCATTGATGCACAATGCCTCCCATCATTGTGCTGGACACACCGATGATAGCCCACAAACATAATTGAGAGTATGTACACATTCAGATATCACTGCACGCACTCAGCCCACAATATAACCGATGATACCTATACGTGTGCCTCATTGTTACAAGTGAACTGCACATTATTTACACACAGTGCCAATATAATATCCGATAGCCCACACGATAGCAATGTAAGGTCAAACCTTATGAATAGGAGAAGAGAAAATGTAGGGCATGCGAGCCACCTACACTGTCTATGAAGCTCCCAGCTACATGGAGGCCCGAGTCACCCTATGGTGGCCCTAAACCCACACCCCAAATTTCATTGGGAGGCTCACTTAGTGCCCACACATTGCTTAAACCATGGCCCATATACATGCACCAAGGATGGCAGAGAGCCTAACACTATGTCCCCCCTTTAAAGAGTCTTAAGTCATTTTGAGCATTTCTAACAAGAAATATACCTCATTCTTGAGCATTCATAATCCTTTAATAAATATAATTTATGCAATCTGCCAAATTCAAGCATACTATACGACTGCTCGCATCTTCAAGATCCATCCCAAAAGTTCTCATTAATTTTTGAAGCATAAATCACATATTTATGAAAATGCCATTGTGCCACTCTAGCACACCACTAACAAACATCTATTGCACAACTGCCATACAACCTGGCCACACTTGCTGTAAAGAAATCACAAATATCACCACACAACCCACTCAAAGGCTAAGTCACTGGTAGCAACCATGCCAAATGGTGCGTGCCATGACACCAGGATTGTGTAGGTGCACGCACGTGTGTGCTTAGTGTGTGCACACGTGTATGGGTGTGTGCGAGTTTAAATTAGATGGATTGAAACTAAGCTAATTGATTTAGATAGATAAAACATAAAGATTAACTAAATGGATTAAAACTAGACTACTTTAAACTAGGTAAATTAAACTTAGAGATTAGCTAGATAGGTTAAAACTAGACTACTTTAAAATAGGTAGATTAATTGGGTGCATTAAACTAAATGAATTAAGACTAAGTTACTTTAAACTAGATGGGTTAAAATAGAGATTAAACTAAACTAACTTAAACTAACATGTGCGAATTTCCTAATTGAAATTAAGGAAACAACAAAATTAACCATAACTGATCAAGGAAATTAAATAACAAGTTGAGATCAAGGAAACAAGATTCTAGGGCTTTTGATTGACCATAACTGATCATATACAAATTTCCTAACTGAACTAATTGCAATTATTTCCTATTGTTGATAATCAGGTCTCTAATTTATTCATTAATCTTTCTCAAGCATTAACAAAATATCCCAACAAGCAAATCTTCTACATCTCTGTGAAAACTCAAACCTATCAAAATTCAGTAAGAACAAGAAACCCCATAAAGATTACGCAAGTCCATAGATATCTCTATCCTATAGATTCCTTGTGGTATCTCAATCATATGCTGAAACAATTATCACTTCTCAGTCTCAAATTGAATCCCAAATCATGCAAATATTGATCAATCATTCCCAAACATTAAGCCTAGAATGAAATACTCAACAATATAAAACAACTATTAAAATAGTTCAATTAAAGGAAGATTCACATAATAATAGTTAGGCTACATCTTTACCCTAGAAAATGGAGATTAGTTCATGATAAAACTGAATAAAAACATAATCAAAGAGTTTAACGTCAAGAAATTCAGAATAAAGAAAAAATTCAAAAACCAGTCTTCTCTTTGATGTTCTGCTTCCTTTGATTGCTCCAGAAAATGAATCCCCCAAAAAACCATGAAAAACCCAGCATCTGGTTCTCTCCAAGTGATAGATTCCTCTCCCCCCTTGTTTTGGAACCAACCTCCCAAGGAAAGAAAATAATTCCCTCTTTCCGAATCATAGATTCTGTAGATTTTTGGCCTCAGATTACGGGGCTGTTTTTGCCTCTTAAACGTCAGAATCATGAAACTGCTATTTTAGTAACAATTATAGCCCGTTGACCTAGCTTTCCAACACTTCTTGAGTCAGCTCAATAAAATTTCACACAAGTAAGATATGGTGAGATTATTGGTGAGATTATTTGAGACTGTCAGGAGACGTTTCCAATTCGGGATTACATTAAACCCACCATGCCTTCCATTTGTTTGATCCCTTCCATTCAACTTTCATTTCTTTTGACTGGGTTGGGCCAAGCCCACTTGAATTAAACTTTATCTTTTAGGCCTTGGGATTTATTGTTTTTAGCTTCATCTTACTAAGATAGCAAACTTGACTCGATTTGAATTGCAGGCTCAAGGACATTCCAGAATGTCAACAGTGCAGGTGCAGCAACTTCAAGCACAGTTTCATCCTTGATGCAGCCAGTATATCTCAAAACTCAAAACATGAACGTTATAGAGATTCTTCTTGGCATTCCATGGCATCTTTAGTCATCTCAATCGGAGTGAGGATAAGAGAGTTATGCCTAGATTATGAAACGCTGTCGAAACTGTCCAAAATCGCCCAATTAGCTTCGTTTTGCATCCTAAATCAAAATATAAGAATAATGAGTACATTTAGGAACCAAATTAGTATAAAAGACTAAACATTGAGGGAGAAAAATATGACATATTTCATTCTCATCAAATTCCCCCACACTTAACTTTTGCTCGTCCTCGGGCAAAGCTTAAATTCACTTTTCCAAAAACACCAAGGGTGCAACACCATCAACAAAGAACAACCAAGCTCTTCAAAACTCATAACATATCATGGACAAACATTCTTAAACAAATTATAATTACTTAATAAGCATTTTCACTCGAAGATGTAGTAAATTAAATACGTAGACCCTTACAGAAGTAAACACTCAACTCTCATGTGTTTGAAGGGCATGTGTTTCACTCAAATTCATTCCAATGGAAATGACCTACCATAGGCTTGCATATCTTCTCATTCTCCACCACTGGGATCACATGCATAACACGAATCAGAAGAACTTTTCAAGGATTGTAACGTGGTTTAGGATCAAGGTGGGAAATATTTGGGAATGTAGCTCAAAAGCCATTGAAACTAGAGGAGCAAAAATGAATTAACTCAAGCTCGAATATATAAGACATGTAAAACCAATCACTCCATTCATTAGCTTCTTCAATTTGGCTTTAAAGCATTTAAACCATGTAAAACTCTTGCATTGAAAAAGAGATCGTTCAAAGGAATACTTTTCGTTTGCAATAGGGAATAATCCTTCGCAACAACTTCCACCTTTGTATATATCACGTATAAACATATCCCTTTCTTGGAATTTTAGGAGGAATTATGAGCATGGACAGTTTGTAACATTAAAAGTAATTTCCTCCATCACTTCCTTTCTTCTTTTCTCTTTTTTTTTTAAAAAATTACATCAACAATGGAACTCACGAATTAAGAATGAAAACATGTTCCATTTCACTAGTCATAGCCATACCACAAATCCAGATACCCCCACACTTATTTTTTGCACACCCATACATATCATAATGATGAATAATGCTCCACTAGCTCTATGGCTTGGGTAAAGGCATTTTTTTTAGGTTTAAAGTTTGTAACGTGGGTTGACAATAAACGAAAAAAAAACCAATAAAGCTCAAAGGGGTTCAACAAAGGGGAAAAATTAATTACAAGGTAGGCTTTTGGCTTATGTAGCTTATAACAATGAGGGCCCTAATAATATTCATGCATGCATGTGTTAATATGACCTCGAAGAGAATCAAGGAAAATTCTAGAGAAACAAATCCATGGAAGAATATCTCACATGAAAGAAAATAGAGAGACTGATATGGATGTGTCAGTCTAAAGGCTCAAAATCTCACCAGCTTTTGTCTACTAAATTTAGTCACTACTGTTCTCAAGGAAAATAACTAGACTAATTAATTCCAAGTGGGAAGATTACTTATTCCATCATGTTATGAATTTTTCAAGCTTAATTGAATTTTGCTCATGACATACACAACCAAAAATTGCTGAAAACCACAAAAACAAAAAGCAAAACTCTTTTTTTTTTTTTTTTTTTAGAGATACAAAATTAAAACACAACCTAAATCTCCTCCCCCACACTTAAAACTTATATTGTCCCCAATGTGTAGCAAAGAAAGCAAATACATGGTAGAAAGAAACTTCCCTGACCACTGGTGGAGATGGATCAAGCTCCCTTCCCTCAGTATCTCCATCAATGCGTTCAGGTTTCGGAGCAAGGAAGTGGGAAACTGCATCATTGCCACACCCATATAAAGAAAAAAAATCTGAAATCAAAATACATAGAAAGCAATTGAGAAAAAGAATAATTAGAAAACTGAACCAATTGTAGAGAATAATGAAAATAACAAAAAAAAAGAAGGTTTAGAATGCTTGGGTTGCCTCCCAAGAAGCGCTTAGTTATAGTCAGTAACTTGACTATTTCTCTTCTTCTAGGCCGAATCACGGAGAATTGTGGTCTTTTTGCTGTTAACTCCACCATTCAAATAAGCCTTCAGACTTTGTCCATTTACTTTAAATGTCCCCTTCTCATCATGAGTGACTTCTACTGCTCCATGGGGAAAAACTTTAACGACCATGAATGGGTCTGACCATCGCGATTTGAGCTTTCCTGGAAAGAGGTGAAGCCGTGAATTGTAAAGCAAAACTTGTTGTCCAGGTAGAAACACCTTCTTTGAGATGTGCTTATCATGCTAAGCCTTGGTCCACTCCTTGTAGATTTTTGCATTCTCATAAGCTTCACTGCGAAACTCGTCCATCTCATTAATTTGCAAAAAATGTGTTTCACTTGCCGCTTAGAGATCTGTGTTTAGGCACTTCATCTCCCAATAAGCTTTATACTCGAGCTCTACAGGAAGATGATATGTTTTCCCAAAGACCAGTCGATAAGGAGACATTCCCAAAGGTGTTTTTAGCCTAATATTTTCGGCAGATGTTAACTGTTTTCTCTAGAATTTGTTTCACCTCCCTATTTGATACCTCTGCTTGTCCGTTTATCTGAGGATGATAAGCCAATGTCATCCAGTGTCTAACTCCATATTTTAATAATAGAACTTCAAATTGCTTGTTGCAAAAGTGAGTTCCTTCATTGCTAATAATGGCCTTGGGAGTCCTAAATCCGGTAAAAATATTCTTTCGGAGAAAATTAAGCACCACTTTTCCATCATTAGTGGGAGTTGCGATTGCCTCTACCCACTTGGACACGTAATCCACTGCTAGAAGAATGTATTTTTTGTTGTAGGACGAAGGGAATGGTCCTGTGAAGTCAATACCCCAAACATCAAACAACTCCACCTCTAGAATATTTTGCAAAGGCATTTCATTCCGTCTAGATATGTTCCCAGAACGTTGGCATCTATCACAAGCAGCAATAAAAGCATGAGCATCCTTGAACAAGGTTGGCTAATAAAATCCAGGTTGGAGAACTTTAGCCGCGGTCCGATGAGCTCCAAAATGCCCTCCACATTCTAGTGTATGGCAATGCATCAAAATGTCTGTCATCTCCTCTTCTGGAACACATCGCCTAATGATTTAGTCCGCACAATGCCTATAGAGAGCCGGTTCTTCCCAATAGTAGTGCTTTACTTCCAAGAAAAATCTCTTCCTTTGTTGGTAAGAAAAATTTGGAGGAATGATTTTTCTTGCAAGAAAATTGACATAATCTGCATACCAAGGTAGAGACTTGTTAGAAGAAATGGCTAAAAGTTGCTCATCCGGGAAATTATCATATATGGGTGGTTGTTGGGACTCAAGTTGCTCTTGTAACTCCAGCCATAAGAGATGATCCGCCACCAAATTTTCGGTTCCCATCTTGTCTTTAATCTCAATATCAAACTCTTGCAATAAGAGAACCTAACGGATGAGTCTTGGCTTAGCTTCCTTCTTGACAATAAAGTATTTAATTGCGAAATGATCGATATAGACTATTACTCTATTTCCAATGAGATAAGGCTGAAACTTGTCAAAAACAAAGACTATAGCAAGTAGCTCCTTCTCGGTTGTGGCGTAGTTGAGCTGGGCATCATTAAGGGTCTGACTAACATAATAAATTGTATGAAACTACTTGTTCTTTCACTGCCCCAATACCACTCCAACCACATAGTCACTTGCATCACACATCAATTCAAATGGTAGATCCTAATATGGTGTTATAACAATTGGAGCTTACACAAGCTTCTCTTTAAGTAACAAGAACACCTTCTCACACTCTTCATCAAAGACAAATGGAGTTTCCTTCACTAGCAAGCTACAAAGGGGTTTGGAAATCTTGGAGAAGTCTTTGATGAATCTTCTATAAAATCCTGCGTGTCCAAGAAAACTCCTAACTCCCTTTATTGTTGATGGAGGTAGCAACTTCTCTATTGTCTCAATCTTGGCTCTATCTACTTCAATCCCTTTAGAAGAGATCCGCTAACCCAAGAAAATTCCCTCTTTTACCATGAAGTGACACTTATCCCAATTAAGCACAAGGTTAGTTTCTTCACATCGCTCCAAAACTAACTCCAAATTCCTAAGGTAATTATCAAAAGAAGATCCGAATATGAAAAAATCATCCACGAAAATTTCAATAATCCGCTCTACCATATCCAAAAAGATTGCCATCATTCACCTTTGGAAAGTGGCTGGGGCATTACAAAGCCCAAAAGGCATTCACTGGAAAGCAAAAGTACCGTAAGAGCATGTGAAGGTGGTCTTCTCTTGGTCCCCCGGTGCTATGGCTATTTGATTATACCTTGAATAGCCATCTAGGAAGCAAAAGTAATCATGCCCGGCTAGCCTATCCAACATTTGATCAATAAATGACAAGGGAAAGTGATCCTTCCGAGTGGCCTTGTTTAATTTTCGGTAATCCATGTAAATTCTCCACCCGGTGACGATTCTTGTAGGGATTAACTCATTGTTAGCATTCTTCACCACCATCATTCCTCTTTTCTTTGGTAGTACTTGAACAGAACTAACCCATGAGCTATCAGAAATTGGGTAAGTCACTCCGGTATCTAACCACTTTAAGATCTCTTTACGCACCACTTCCTTCATTGTCGGATTGAGTCTTCTTTGGTGCTTTATCGTCGGCTTGCACTCTTCTTCCAACAAAATTCAGTGCATACAAATAGAAGGGCTAATTCCCTTGATATCCGAAAGGGTCCACCCAATAGCTGCGTTTTTGTTTTCTAAGCACTCTCAACAACTTTTCTTCTTCTTCAGTAGGAAGCTTAGATGAAATAATTACTGGAAGAGTAGATGATTCGCCAAGATAAGCATACCGAAGGTGTTTCGGTAAAGGCTTGAGCTCCATTATAGGCGACTTTTCAATAGATGGAAAGGGCATTGAGGGTCTTTGTTCCAAATCTTCAAAATATTTCCTGTTGTTAGGACCAAAGGAATCCATCCAGGAGGCATATTCTAACACTTTAGGATCCTCTACCATAGTTGGATTAGGACTAACTAAACAAGCTTCCAATGATTCCTTTTGTTGATTAAGCACTTTGGTGATCAAAGAGTTAATCGCTTGGATGCTAAAACAACTCTCACTTGTATCTGGATACTTGATGGCACTAAAAACATTAAAGGTTACCTCATCCTCTTGTACCTTTAACCGCACTTCTCCTCTTTAGACATCAATAAGAGCTCGGCCAGTAGCTAAGAATGGTCTGCTAAGAATGATGGGGATTTCCCGATCCTCCTCAATGTCTAGAATGATGAAGTCAGCTAGAAAAATAAACTTGTCCACTTTGACAAGCACATCTTCAATAATTCCTCGTGGGTGTTTTATTGAGCGGTCTACTAATTGCAATGAAACTGTAGTAGGTCTCACCTAATCCAAGCTTCTTGAAAATAAACAAAGGCATTAGATTAATACTTGCACCTAAGTCACATAAAGCTTTTTCGAACACAGAATTTCCAATTGAACATGAGATAGTGAAACTCCCTAGATCCTTAAGCTTTGGAGGCAATTTCTTTTGTAGAATTGCACTGCACTCTTTAGTAAGGGCTATCGTTTCATACTCTTCCAATTTCCTCTTATTTGACAAGATATCCTTCATAAATTTCACATAGCTCGAATGAAAGTGAATTTTTGGATGAGAATTAATTGTTGAACTAGAGAGTTTAAAATAACGAAATTAAATAAGCAAGTTGAGATCAAGGAAACAAGATTCTAGGGCTTTCGATTTACCATAACTGATCCTATACGAATTTCCTACTTGAATTAATTGCAATTATTTTCTATTGTTGATAATCAAGTCTCTAATTTATTCATTAATCTTTCTCAAACATTAACAAAATATCCCAAGAAGAAAATCTTTTAAATCTCTGTGAAAACTCTAAACCTGTCAAAATTCAGTATGAACAAGAAACCCCATAAAGATTACGCAAGTCCATAGATATCTCTATCCTACAGATTCCTTGTGGTATCTCAAACATATTATGAAACAATTATCACTTCTCAGTCTCAAATTGAATCCCAAATCATGCAAATGTTAATCAATCATTCACAAGCATTAAGCCTAGAATGAAATACTCAACAATACTCAACAACTACTAAATTAGTTCAATTAAAGGAAGATTCACATAATCATAGTTAAGCTATATCTTAACCCTAGAAAATGGAGATTAGTTCATGATAAAACTGAATAAAAACATAATCAAAGAGTTTAACATCAAGAAATTGAAAGAAATTCAGAATAAAGAAAAAAAAAACTCAAAAACCAGTCTCCTCTTTGATGTTCTGCTTCCTTTGATTGCTCCAGAAAATGAATCCCCCAAAAAATCATGAAAAACTTAGCATTTATTTCTCTCCCAACCGATAGACTCCTCTCCCCCCTTGTTCTAGAACCAACCTCCCAAGGAAAGAAAATAATTCCCCCTTTCCGAATCGTAGATTCTGCAGATTTTCGGCCTCATAAACATCAGAATCACGAAACTGCTATTTGAGGAACAATTATAGCTCATTGACCTAGCTTTCCAATTCTTCTTGAATCCACTCAATACGATGTCGTACGAGTAAGATATGGTGAGATTACTTGAGACTATCCAAAGACATTTCCATTTCGGGATTACATTAAACCCACCATGCCTTCCATTCAGCTTTCATTTCTTTTGATTAGGTTAGGCCAAGCCCACTTGAATTGAGCTCTATCTTTTGGTCCTTGTGCTTTATTATTTTTAGCTTTATCTTACTAAGATAGCAAACTTGACTCGATTTGAATTGCAGGCTAAGGGACGTTCCAGAACGTCAACAGTGCAGGTGCAGCAACTTGAAGCCTAGTTTTGACCTTTCTGCAGCTAGTGTATCTCAAAACTCAAAACATCAAAGTTGTAGAGATTTTTCTTGGCGTTCTATATAACCTTGAATCATCTCAATCAGAGTTCGGATGAGAAAGTTATGCCCAGATTACGAAACGATGTCAAAACTGTCCAAAATCGCTCAATTAGCTTCGTTTTGCACTTAACGCCTCCATTTGCATCATAAATCAAAATATAAGAATAGTAAGTAGGCACCTAAGGAGTATAAAAGACTAAATATTGTGGGAGAAAAATATGATATTTTGCATTCTCATCACCCAACCACAGCTGAGACTTGGCTTTATCACGCCAAGCACAACAACGCCTTGGCCGCATCATGGCAAACACCGCAAAGCCTTGGTTCCGTCAGGCCAAGCACATGAAAGCCTTGGCTTCGTCACGCCAAGGACAAAAAGCCTTGTCTTCATTATTCCAACCACAAAAAAGCCTTAGCTTCATCACGCAAAGTACAATAAAGTCATGGATCCATCACTCAAAGGACATCATAGCTTGGGCTTCATCATGACAAGCACACTAATGCCTTGGCTTCATAACGCCAAGCAAAACAATGCCTTGGCATCATTTAGCCAAGCATAGAAAACAATGCCTTCATCATGCCAAGTACAACAAAGCCATGGCTTCATCACCCCAAGAATAGTAATGCCTTGGCTTCATCATGCAAAGCACAACAAAGCTTTGGCATCATTACACCAAGCACAAAAAAATTGTTGGCTTCATCACTCTAAGCACAAGAAAGACTTGGCTTCATTTTGCTAAGCACAGAAAAGCCTTGGATTAATCACGCCAAGCACAATAAAGCTTTGGCTTTATCTCGCCAACCACAGAAAAGCTATGGCTTCATCACGCCAAGTACAACAAAGCCTTGGCCCCATCACACCAAGAACAGCAAAGCCTTAGCTTCATCTCGTTAAGCAAAACAAAGCCTTGGCTTCATCATGCTAGGCACAGCAAAGACTTGGCTTCATCATGCCAGGCACAACAAAGCCTTGGCTGTATCACGCCAAACATAGCAAAGCCTTAGATGCATCAGGCTAAGCACAACAAAGCCTTGGCTTTATCACACCAAGCACAACAAAGCCTTCGCTCTATCACGACGAGCACAATAAAGCCTTGGCTATATCACGCCAAGCATAGCAAAGCCGTGGCTCCATCAAAGCAAGATCAACAAAGTATTGGCTTCATCACACCAAGCATAGGAAAGCCTTGGCATCACCATGCCAAGCACAACAAAGTGTTGGCTTCATGACGCCAAGTATAGCAGAGACTTGGCTTCATCACGCCAAGCACAGCAAAGCCTTGGCTACATCATGCCAAACACCGCAAAGCCTTGGCTCCGTTAGGCCAAGCACAACAAAGCCTCGGCTTCATCCCACCAAGCACAACAAAGCCTTAGCTTCATCACACCAAACACAATAAGCCTTGTCTTCATCATTCCAAGCATAGAAAAGCCTTAGCTTCTTCACGCAAAGCATAAAAAAGTCATGGCTCCATCACTCAAAGCACATCAAAGCCTAGGCTTCATTACGGCAAGCTCACTAATGCCTTGGCTTCATAACACCAAGCTCAACAATACCTTGGCATCATTTCGCCAAGCATAGAAAACCATGCCTTCATCATGCCAAGCATAGTAATGCCTTAGCTTCATCACGCAAACCATAATAAAGACTTGTCTTCATCATGCCAAGAACAACAAGACCTTAGTTGTGTCATGCCAAGTATAGCAAAATTTGGTTGCAACAAGCCAAGCACAACAAAAGCCTTGGCGATATCACGCTGTGCATAGCAAAGTCATGACCCCATTACTCTAAACATAACAATGCCTTGACTTCATTTCGCCGCAAAAAATCCTTGGCTTTTTCACGCCAAGCACAATCTAGCCTAGGCATCATCACACCAAGCATAGAAAAGTCTTGGCTCCATCATAACAAGTACAACAAAGCCTTGGCTTCATCACGCCAAGAACAACAATTTCATGGCTCCATCACGCTAAGCACAACAAAGCCTTGGCTTCTTCACACCGAGTATAGTAAAGCCTTTGCTTCATCACACCTAGCACAGTAAAGCTTTGGGTTCATCATGCCAAGCACAAAAAAAATGTTGGCTTCATCACTCTAAGCACAAGAAAGCCTTGGCTTCATTTTACCAAGCACAGAAAAGCCTTGGCTTTATCACGCCAAGCACAATAAAGCTTTGTCTTCATCTTGCCAACCACAGAAAAGCCTTGGCTTCATCACACCAAGTACAATAAAGCCTTGGCTCCATCACGCGAAGCACAACAAAGCCTTAGCTTCATCTTGTTAAGCAAAACAAACCCTTGGCTTCATGATGCTAGGCACAGGAAGGCTTCATCATGCTAACCATAGCAAAGCCTTGGCTGTTTCACGCTAAACATAGCAAAGCCTTGGATGCATCAGGCTAAGCACAACAAAGCCTTGGCTTCATAACGCCAAGCACAACAAAGCCTTGGCTTCAACACGCCAAGCACAACAAGCCTTGGCTCTATCACGACGAGCACAACAAAGCCTTGGTTATATCACGCCGAGCACAACAAAGCCATTGCTCCATCACAGCAAGCACAACAAAGCATTGGCCTCATCATGCCAAGCGTAGGAAAGCCTTGGCATCACCATGCCAAGCACAGCAAAGTGTTGGCTTCATGACACCAAACACAACAGAGACTTGGCTTCATTATGCCAACCATTACAAAGCCTTGGCTGAATCACGCCAAACACTGAAAAGCCTTGGCTCTGTCAGGCCAAGCACACATCACCCTAAGAATAGTAATGTCTTGGCTTCATCACACAAGGCATAACAAAGACTTGTCTTCATCATGCCAAGAATAATATGGCCTTAGCTGCGTCACCCCAAGCACAGCAAAGCTTTTATTGCAACATGCCAAGCACAGTAAAAGCCTTAGCGATATCACGTTGAGCACAGCAAAGCCTTGACTCCATTACTCTAAACATAACAATGCCTTAACTTCATTTCGCTACAGAAAAGCCTTAGCTTTATAATGCCAAGCACAATTAAGCCTAGGCATCATCATGCCAAGCATAGAAAAGCCTTGGCTCTATCACGCCAGGCACAACAAAGACTTAGCTACATCACACCAAGTACACTGAAGCCTTTGCTATTTAACGCCAAGCATAGCAAAGCTGTGGCTCCATCACACCAAGCACAGCAAAACATTGACTTCATCATGCCAAGCATAACAAAGCCTTAGCTTCATCACTTTAAGAACAGAAAAGCATTGGCTTTATCACATAGCCTAGAAAGGCCTTTACTTCATCATGCCAAGAACAACATAGCCTTAGCTTCATCATGCCAAGCACAACAAAGCCTTGGCTTTATCACATTAAGAATAGAAAAGCCTTAGCTTCATCACACCAAGGACAACAAGCCTTGGCTTCATCATTCCAAGCACAAAAAAGCCTTGGCTTCATCATGCCAAGCACAAAAAAAAGCCTTGCTCCATTACACAAATCACAACAAAGTCTTGGCTTCATCACACCAAGCACAACGAAGCCTTGGCTTCATTTCACTAAGAACAACAAAGCTTCGGCCTAATAACCTAAGCACAACAAAGCCTTGGCTTCTTCACACCAAGCATAGTAAAGTCTTTACTTCATCACGCCTAGCACAACAAAGCTTTGGCTTCATTACGCCAAGAGAAAAAAATTGTTGGCCTCATTACTCTAAGCATAACAAAGCCTTGGCTTCATTTCGCCAAGCACAGAAAAGCCTTGGCTTTATCACACTAAGCACAATAAAGCTTTGGTTTCATTTCACCAACCATAGAAAAGCCTTGGCTTCATCACGCCAAGTACAGTAAAGCCTTGGTTCCATCACGCCAAGCACAGCAAAGCCTTGGCTTCATCTCACTAAGCAAAACAAAGCCTTGGCTTCATGATGCTAGGCACAGTAAAGACTTGGCTTCATCATGCCAAGCACATCAAAGCCTTGGCTGTATCACGCCAAGCACAGCAAAGCCTTCACTGTATCATGCCAAACACAACAAAGCCTTGGCTGTATCACACTAAACAAAGCAAAGCCTTGGATGCATCAGGCTAAGCACAACAAAGCCTTGGCTTCATCACGCCAAGCACAACAAAGCCTTGGCTCCATCACGATGAGCACAATAAAGCCGTGGCTCCATCACGATGAGCACAACAAAGCATTGGCTATTTCACGCCAAGTACAGCAAAGTCATGGCTCCATCATAGCGAGCCTAATAAAGCATTGGCTTCATCATGCCAAGCATAGGAAAGCCTTGACATCACCATGCTAAGCACAATAGAGACTTGGCTTCATGACGCCAAGCACAACAAAGCCTTAGTTGCATCACACCAAACACCGCAAAGCCTTGGCTCTATCAGGCCAAGCACAATAAAGCCTCAGCTTCATCCCACCAAGCACAGTAAAGCCTTGGCTTCGTCACACCAAGCACAACAAAGCTTTGGCTTCATAACAACGAGCATAACAAAGCGGTGGCTCAATCACACCAAGCACAACAAAGCCTTGGCTTCATTAAGCCAGGCACAACAAATCCTTGGCTTCTATACACTAAGCACAACAAAGCCTTAGCTTCATCACGCCAAGCATAGAAATGCCTTGGTTTCATTACACTAAGCACAACAAAGCCTTTTCTTCATTATGAGAAGAACAGAAAAAGCATTGGCTTCATCACTCTAAACACAACAAAGCTTTGTCTCCATCACCCCAAGAACAAAAAAGCCTTGGCTTTATAATGACAAGCACGGAAAAAGCCTTGGCTTCATCACAATAAGCACGAAAAAAGCCTTGGCTTCATCACACTAAGCACAACAAAGTCTTGTCTCCACCACGCATAGAACCGAAAAGCCTTGGCTTTATAATGCCAAACTCAATAAAGCCTTTGCCTTATCCCACCAAGAAGAGCAAAAACCTTGGTCTCATTACACCAAGCACAACAAAGCCTTTTCTTCATCACGCTAAGCATAGTGAAGCCTTGGCTCCATCATGCCAAGCACAGCAAAGCCAAGGCCTTATCACTCCAAGAACAAAAAAGCCTTGGCTGTATCATTTAAAGCACAAAAAAGCCTTAGCTTCATCACGCCAAGCATATTAAAGCCTTGGCTTCATTATGCTAAGCTCTGCAAAGCCTTGGCTCCATCACGCCAAGCATAACAAACCCTTGGTTTTAGCTCGCCATGTACAATAAAGTTGTGGCTTCAACATGCTAAGCACAGCAAAGCCTTGGCTCCATCACGCCAAGCACAACACATCTATGGCTTCACATACTAAGCACAGTAAAGCCTTGTCTCCATCATGCCAAGCAGAACAAAACATTATGTTCATCACACCAAGCACCACATAGCCTTATCTTCATCACACAAAGAACAACAAAGCCTTGGCTTCATCACACCAAGCACAGAAAATCCTGGGCTTCATTACACTAAGCGCAATAAAGCCTTGGCATCATTTCACCAAGCATAACCAAGCATAGCAAAGCCTTGGCTCCATCATACCAAGAAGAACAAAGCCTTCGCTTCATCACACCAAGCACAACAATTCCTTAGATCCGTCATGCCAATTACAGCAAAGCCATGGCTTCATCATGCCAAGTACAGCAAAGCCTTGGCTGCTCCTCGCCAAGCCCAACAAAGAATTTTCTCCATAACGTCAAGCATAACAAAGCCTTGCCTTTATCACACCAAGCACAATAAAGCCTAGCCTATATCCCGTCAACCACAACAAATCTTTAGCTTTGTCACGTTAAGCACAGGAAAGGCTTGGCTTTATCACACTAGGCACAAAAAAACCTTAGCTTCATCACGACCTCCATCACGCTAAGCACAACAAAGACTTAGCTCCATCACGCCAAGCAAAACAAAGCCTTGACTTCATTGCACCAAGTACAAAAAAGTAGTGTCTTCATGACACCATAAACATTAAAGCCTTGGGTTCATCATGCCAAGAACAAAAATGTCTTGGCTTCATCACACTAAGTAAAGCAAAGCCATGGATCCATCACGCCAAGCACTTCAATGCATTAGCTTTAGCACACTGATGAGAGTCATAAAATGCATCTAAAAAATACTTAATTGTTAGCATTTTAGGGTTGATCAAGGTTGGAATTACACTTTTATACCTTAATAACTATAAAGTGTTATTCTTGAATCGTTGACTTATTTCAGTGCATTTTCAGGTACTTTGAGCCTAAAAAAGAGATAGAAAAGCTATCATCATTTTAAACACGAAGCTTCAATGAATACTTAAGTGAGATAATGGTCGTGGAAGAGCCAAGATGAAGAGAAACCAAGCAAAGAGATTTACCAAATTGCCAGAATTTCCCGTACAGATCAATCATCTTTGAAAATTAAACTGTATTGATGCAAGAAGAACCAGGAGATGAACCATATATTCTTAGCAAGATCCGGAAGTCTATTTTCTGGAGAATTTTACGACTTATAAAACTGATTTTTCTAGAAAAAGTTATGGCAGTTTTAGTAGACAAAGGTCAGGATGTGCGGGCTGTGCGGGATTTCAGCGTGATTTTGGGATTAAATTTTGCATCCCACATCGGTTAGAAAACACATTTCTATATCCCACATCCCATATCGGATTGGAAACACATTGCACTCGTGGTATTTCCCTATAAAAGGCCTACTCCACTTCAGCTTTGAGGCATCAATCGGAGCTCATCTGAAATCATCAGAGAGTGAATCCAGAGGGCTTTTAGGAGCAATCCAGAGGGCCTTTAGGATGAATCCGAAGTAAAATTTTGGAGGGCAAGCTGAGGAATCGCTGAAGCTTTCGCTACCAAGGAGGAGATGATCGTTGAGAGGCCGGAGGCAACTCAAGGAAGCATGAGTTCCATAGCCAGCTAGTCTCCAAGTAAGGTGAAAGGATGAATCCCTAGGTGTAGTTTGGTATTATTTTCATTAAATATTGTTATGTTTTATTCTTAATTTAATTAGTAGATTTATTATTACTCCGGTGATTGCATGCTTCTTTTCCATATAAGTTCAGTCATGCTTTTCTTATGTGTACCTGTTTGGATGTGATTGAGTCCGGTAGATCTCCTTTATAGATTTGTCCATTGCTGCAGTATTGTCGTTTAGATGTGTCGTCATCTCTTGATAATTTATAAGTTAGGTCATGTGTGCTTGAAAGTAAAAGAAGATTTCATAATAATTACATTAGGATTTATAAATGCGCTTTAATTAAATATTTTCCGATTGCCTGTTCGGGATGTGAAACTTGCAATCGAGATAAAAACAACTGAATCAAGTTAGGATTAGAGCAACGAACCTAGGGAGGATTTCCAGAACCTTGTCGTTTCTTTATTATATTATTCAATCATTCACATAATTTTCATAAAATCAACAATTCAAATTCTTTAAATCAATCTTTTATCGTCTGTGTTAAAATTCATACTTTCTTTGTATAGCAACCTAGGGAGGATTTGGAGCCGTTGCCGAGGAAACGCGCTTAAATACAAAGAAGATTGTCAACTTTTGACATGATGATAGAAGAATTGTAAATATTTTTCTTTTCAGCAGTTTGTATATACGGTAATATTGTTCCTTTACCTTAGTTTTAATTTTCTGATTATTTATTTATTATTTTGTTTTATTTATTTCCCCTCTGATTCATTTGGTGTATGCTTAGACTGAGAGATTTGCGAGGTAGATTCATTAGAGGACCTGAACTAGAATTACTCTCTCCTTCCGAGTCTGATAGTGAAACCTCGCCTAGATCAACCAATAGTGGAAACCCAAGTGAGAATTTAGAGGATTCTGTTAATATGGCCGATAACCGTAATGAGAATGTTGCTAGGACACTTCAGGATTACCTCCACCCTACATGCACAGCCACACCATCATGCATCATGTTTCCAGCCAATACTCACCAATTAGATCTTAAACCAGGGATGATTCAGTTACTCCCTACGTTTCATGGCTTGGATAATGAAAACCCATATGTGCACATTAGAGAGTTTAAGGAAGTAGTCACGACTTTTCATAGTCAAGATGAAACTGGTGACATTGTGAGGCTTAAGTTCTTTCCTTTCGCTTTGAAGGATAAAGCTAAGAGTTTGCTATACTCACTAAGACCACGATCTATTAGGTCATGGACTGAGATGACTCGGGCTTTCTTTAACAAATACTTTCCCCAACATAAGACCAACGCTTTGAAAAGGAAAATCTCCACCTTTGCACAAAAGGATAGTGAGACCTTATATCAGTCTTGGGAAAGATTTAAGGAGTTATTGAGTATGTGCCCTCACCATAGGTATGAGAGTTGGCGCTTGGTGAGCTATTTTTATGAGGGACTTACATATAGAGACTGCCAATTCATAGAGATGATGTGTAATGGTGGGTTCTTGGAGAAAGATCCTGATGAGGCCATAGAGTACCTCAATGAGCTTCCTGAAAAAGCTCACACTTGGACTGGACCTAGTGCTACTAAAAGCACAAATAGGTCACGACCTATAGGGAACCCAAATGGTGGTGGAATTTACCATCTTAGGGAAGAGGATAACCTTAAGACCAAGGTCGAGATGCTCACTAGGGAACTAGAGGCATTAAAGAATAAAAGCTCAAAGCCAACACACGTGGTCAATCATGCAAAATCTTTTGAACCATGTTTTGTGTGTGGCGGGGTAGACCATCTCGCCCAAGAGTGTCCCACATTTGCTGATATGAGAGGGATGTATAAGGAACGATGTAATTCCTTAGGCATGTACACGAACCCTTTTACACCCTTCTTTAATACCTATAATTCGGGATGGTGCGATAACCCCACCTTCAGCTGGAAATCTAAAAATCAGCAGTTTGCACAACCCCTAGCTCATATTCTACACCATATCATGCACCTGTGTCTTCTAGTAGTTCTTTAGAAGAAACTTTACATGCTTTTATTGAGGCACAGGGTAATACTAATAAAATACTTGAATCGTTAATTGTGCAGGTTGTTGAAGAACATAAGGAGATAAAGAGCCAAATGTCCAAGTTGATGAGCTACTTGAGTGTGACTGAGTGAGGTAAGTTCCCTGCTCAAGCTCAGTCCACATCCCATGGTTAGTACCTGGCGCAACATAATTTGAAGGAGGTGAATGCCATTAAGACAGTAAGTGGTAAGTCCTTACACATCCCAACAACGAAGAAATCAGAGGATGTGGACGAAAGCCACCAAGTATACATGATGGACTCATTCATGGAAAAGGTCCAGCATCTTAATCAATTGGAGTCCACCCCCACCCATGGCTTCACCAGAGCACATATCGAGCCAAAATTTGCGGATGTTATTGATGACATCCTTGAGGCCCCTCCCAAGCATAGAAACACTGAATTTGGCAATGAAGCAGTGGCGGGTGCATTCAACCTATGTCTTTCTAGGAGGAAATAAGAGCGTCTGGCTAAAGACGTAAAACTTAGCGCTCATAGGAGGCAACCCATAACGTATCCTTTTATTTTTATTGTTTTCCATATCTCTTTTTTCTTGTTTATTATTATTATTTTGATGTTTTCCAGTTTTATTTTAGTATTTATTTTTCAGGGATAAATAAATGAAGCAGTTCAAATGATCGTGCACAACTTTCAACTCCATGCATCGTTGGTTAAAAAGGGAGTTTCCTTAACTTTTGCTTTTTCATTGAGGACAATGCTTATCTTAAGTTGGGGGTGGAAGATATACATTTCTTATTGCATATCATTGAACTGCTTGGTGCCATCTTTGTTTTTGTTTAGCATGCTTTGTGTTAGCCTTAGAGTCAATTTACATTTCAATGATATAAACTTAATTGAGATAGCAGATAGCATGTAGAAGAAGTTAAATCTTGCTTCAGTTCGAAATTAATTTAAGTATCAATCTTCATTTGGTTTGAGATTCTAGTTTATGGTAAGATTGTATGATTAGTTGTAAACCTTTAGAGAAATTTTATGTGTGATTGTTTTATGAATAATTTTGCGGTCTTGACAAGCTCTAGAACTTACTTGATAATCACTTGAGGCGAATTCCTACAATGCACACTACTTAGGATATGATATAGGCCATTTTAGAACCGTTTGAGCCTTTCAAACCTATCATTGCTATATTTATCACTAGTCACCTATTTGAGCCTTTTTCTTGAAAAGAAAAATTGAGCCTTGTTTCTTTCGATAAACCAGTTACTTACCTTTATGAGCCTAAAAATATTTCTATCCTTACCTTTCTTTTAAAAGAATTTAGTTATACACATGTTGTGAGAAGCACTTAAAAGGAGTAAGGGTGGAAATATGAAAATATATCACTACCGCAACCCAATTACATTAAAGGAGATAAGTTGGGGGTTGTGGAAAAGAAAAGAAAAAAAATGAAAAAGAAGGTGAACGGTTATCTGCCAAAAATAAAAAAAATAAAAAAAAGAATTATGGCAAAGAAAGAAAAGAAAAAAAATGGTGATTTGTTGAAAGAAATGCTCAAAAAATGGTTGAAAGAGTTGGGTGTTGAAGTAAGGTTATCCAGTGCTTAAAGAGTTGTGTTCAAAACTAAAACATTAAGTTCTTCTACTTGTTGAATCCTTCCCGTTCTTTCTTAACCTTTACCTTAGCCTAACGTTACAAGCTTATTAAAGACCTTTTGATCCAATGTAGTGTGATTTTTCTATAATAGTGGAGAGTGATTTGAAAAGTGAGCCTATGGAGCTTGTTTTTGTGATTAATGTCACGCAATTTATTATGTTTTTAGAGGTCAAGACTTGTATTCACGAATGTTATGCATAAAATCATCCGGGTGTTTGGATTAATGGTTTGTGGTAAGATTGATGTTAAGAGTCAATAACAATTTTAAGATTGATGTTTGGATTACTTTTGGACTTAGGTGAAATTTAATGATTCTATGTGCCGTATGTTATGTGCAATTTTTAAGACAAAAAGTGAATTACTCTTGGTTCAACACTAGCATTGCTTTACTTTGTTTTTAACTCCTACCATAGAATTCATCTCTTATTTTCACTTCAATTGCTAGGGACTAGCAATAAGCTAGTTGGGGGTTGTGATGAGAGTCATAAAATGCATCTAAACAATACTTAATTGTTAGCATTTTAGGGTTGATCGAGGTTGGAATTACACTTTTATACCTTAATAACTCTAAAGTGTTATTCTTGAATCGTTGACTTATTTTAGTGCATTTTTAGGTACTTTGAGCCTAAAAAAGAGATAGAAAAGCTATCATCATTTTAAACACGAAGCTTCAATGAATACTCGAGTGAGATATTGGTCGTGGAAGAGCCAAGATGAAGAGAAACCAAGCAAGAAGATTTACTAAATTGCTAGAATTGCCTGTACAGATCAATCATCTTTGAAAATTAAAATGTATTGATGCAAGAAGAACCAGGAGATGAACCATATATGCTTAGAAAGATCCGGAAGTCTATTTTCTGGAGAATTTTATGACTTGTAAAAATGATTTTTCTAGAGAACGTTATGGCAGTTTTAGTAGACAAAGGTCAGGCTATGCGGGCTGTGCGGGATTTCAGCGTGATTTTGGGCTTAAATACCGCATCCCACATTGGTTGAAAAACACATTTCTATATCCCACATCCCACATCGAATTGGAAACACATTGTACTCATGGTATTTCCCTATAAAAGGCTTACTCCACTTCAGCTTTGAGGCATCAATCGGAGCTCATCTGAAATCATCAGAGAGTGAATCTAAAGGGCCTTTAGGAGCAATCCAGAGGGCCTTTAGGACGAATCTGAAGTATAATTTTGGAGAGTAAGCTGAGGAATCGCTGAAGCTTTCACTACGAAGGAGGAGATGATCGTTGAGAGGCCGGAGGCAACTCAAGGAAGCATGAGCTCCATGGCCGGCTAGTCTCCAAGCAAGGCGAAGGGATGAATCCCTAGGTGTAGTTGTTCTTATTTTCCTTTATTTGATTCAGTTGTAGTTTGGTATTATTTTCATTAAATATTGTTATGTTTTATTCTTAATTTAATTAGTAGATTTATTATTACTCCGGTGATTGCATGCTTCTTTTCCATATAAGTTCAGTCATGCTTTTCTTATGTGTACCTATTTGGGTGTGATTGAGTCCGATAGATCTCTTTTATAGATTTGTCCATTGCTACGGTATTGTCGTTTAGATATATCATCGTCTCTTGATAATTTATAAGTTAGACCATGTGCGCTTGAAAGTAAAAGAAGATTTCATAACAATTACATTAGGATTTATAAATGCGCTTTAATTGAATATTTTTCGATTGCCTGTTTGGGATGTGAAACTTGCAATTGAGATAAAAACAACTGAATCAAGTTAGGATTAGAGCAACGAACCTAGGGAGGATTTTCGAAACCTTGTCGTTTATTTATTATATTATTCAATCATTCACATAATTTTCATAAAATCAACAATTCAAATTCTTTCAATTAATCTTTTATCGTCTGTGTTAAAATTCACACCTTCTTTTGTAATTAACTTGTTTCCCTATGGAATCGACACCCCAAAGCTGTACTACAAATAACCGTGTTATAATTTGGGCGTAATCACACACCAAGCACAGTAATGCCTTCGCTCAATCATTCCACATGCAACAAAGCCTTGGCTTCATTACTCTAAGCATAGAAAAGCCTTGGCTTCAACACGCCAAGCACAAAAAATCCTTGGCTTCATTTCGCCAAGAACAAAAAAGCGTTGACTCCATCACAACAAGTACAACAAAGCTTTTGGCTTCATCACGTAAACCACAAGGAAAACCTTGGCTTCATGACACTTAACACAACAAAGCCTTGGCTTGATCATGCAAACAAAAAAAAGACTTAGCTTCATCACGCCAAGTATAACAAAGCCTTAGCTCCATCAGCCAAGCACAACAAAGTCGTTGCTTCATCACGCCAAGCATAACAAAGCCTTGGGTTCGTAAATCCAAGCACAAAAAAGCCTTGTCTTCTTCATGCCATGCATAACTAAACCTTGGGTTCATAACGACAAGCACAACAAAGTCTTGGCTTAATGATACCATGCAAAACAAAGCCTTGGCTTCATCACGCTACGCACAACAAAGCCTTGGCTTCATCACACCATGCAAAAGAAAGCATTGGCTTCATCACTCCAAGCATGGAAAAGCCTTGGCTTCATCACCCCAAGAATAAAAAAACCTTGTTCTAAGCACTACAAGGCCTTGGCTCCATCATGACAAGCATAAAAAGCCTTGGTTTCATCAGGCTTAGCACAACAAACCTAGAGCTCCATCTTGTCGAGTACAAGAAAGCCTTGGCTTAATCACACCAAGCCTATCAATGCCTTGGCTCCATGATGTGCAAATTTTAAATGCTCGCAAGTGCACGAATCACAAATAGTATTGCGATAAGTTTACTCTCGAGGTCGATCTCTCAAGGAATTGCAGTGGTTTAAATCCTAAATTACTTTCTTAAAATTACTAAAACAAACTCTAAAATTAAATCCTAAACACTCAAATTAAAAGATTGGTGAAGAGAAAATTGAAATAAAAACAATTAAGTAAATTAAACAAAATGAAATATGAAGAGATGAGTATAATCAATGAGAACAATTGGGAGTTTAGCTTGCTATCCAATCATGAATTGTAACATTTGGTGAATATAGAGAATTAATCAGCATCCAAGATTATTGGTATTTCCGCTAAGACTAGAGAATGCCATTGATCGTGTTTATTCTCAATTTATAACTAATTAATTAAATCTCATGGATCGTGTTCATCAATTAATTAGTTAAATTAAGTGTAAGGAAAATGCAACCACCTAAATCACAATTTGATTTGAATCTTGATTTAAATTCCTATTCAAGAAAGCTTAATTAGGTCTAGATGATTTGTCCTCAACCTAATCTCAAATAGTAACCTTAACTATCAATAATAGATGGCCAATCCACAAGCAATAATCAAAGGTATGAAGGATATTGAAAAAGAAATAATCTGGAAAATTTCATAAAACTAAATCCACCAAAATATCCAAAACAATCAAGGCAGCTAAGCCAAACGCCTAACAATGCGTTCAGTCGCTCATGTTTAAATCCCAATCACAGAATTCAAATACTAGGGTTACAAGCATATCAAAGGACAAAAGAAGCAAAGATAGAATTTCTTCCCGAATTACAAGAAGAATCCTCAAAGTCTTGAAACGATTGATCGTCGTCTTCAATATCTTGATAAGTTGTCTTGATGAAAGAAACCATCTCCTCCTTCAATCTCCCAAAACTCCTCTTGATAATATATCTCCAAGAACTGCCGTCGTCTCCCCCTTCTTGTTGTGCAAAAATCTACCTAAATTAATAAGCAAATAATTGAACATTTTACTTGTAAGTGCACAAGGTCAACATAGTACTATAGTGTGCAAGTGCGAGATCATTCACATAGGGATTGGTAAATTTTGATTTAAAATTAATTTCGCAATATAAAATTAGAGAAGAAAATGTGAATTTGATTCGATAATGATAAAAATGTAGGGCTTTGATATCCACCCCTAATCATGCTTTCTTAATAAAATAGTGTGCCAATGCTTTAGTCATATTATTAATACCTAATGTTGTCAATCTAAGGGCATGGTGTATACTCCTTAACCTGTTAATTTCCCTAAGCAACGAGTTAGGCATGGTGTATACTCTAACTTTTTTCTTTCTTAAAGGATTTAACGTGGTGTATACTAAGTTGTTCTTTAAGAGAGCATCATATACGTGAAAATCGACAACACACAAGACCTAGGGCATGTTATATACTCCTGGTTTCCCATATTGATTAACCCAAGAACCCGGTGTGAATTCTTTTGTTACTATTATTAAACCCAGGACTCGGTCATCCAAATTGGTTTAATTAACTAATTCATACCACATGCATATGTTGACCAGGCAAACACATATGAGGAATTCAAGAAAACAAGCATTAATCAAGTCAAGCATCATAACATAACTATCGCAAAGGCAACAATATTTATTTATGGAAAAACATAATCAGGGCTTTAATCAAGCCCTACTAGCAATTTAGTTACACATGAGTTTGATGTTAAACATCTTCATAAAGTAAAATAAAGGGAGAAGAATAAACCCGAGAATACTTCCTAGAAGAGCCGTCAATTCGTCTCCAATATCTCTCCTCCTCCTTTATTTCTGTGTTTACAAGCCTATTTATAGAGTTTAGGAATATCTGGAAACTCCAAAACTCGTAAAACAAAACCCTACATTTATTTCCAAAACAAGAACAGTTGTTTTAATCTTCACTGATGCACGTGTGCACTCGATCACAGAATGGTGCACTTGAGCCTTCTTCTTGCGCACGTGAGCGCAGGTGCACTCGATCCTTGGCTTGGGCGCTGTTGCGCTGGATCGCAAGTCTCTGTGCTTGATCGCACTAGGCAGACTCCATCTTTTCTAGATTTGCTCTTTAAGCCAGATAATTCTATAATGCTCCCTTTTCTCCAAAAACCTAGAAAAACACAGAAAACATAGAAAAAAAATAAAATAGAATGAAATAACACAAACTAGGAACTTACAAATGTAAATTAAGGGGCTTAAATATGAATATTTAAGAACTTATCACTTCTCTGAGTCTAAAATTCCTATATATAGCTGTATGGAGACGATTTTGTAGACAGAAAAATTGCCCTAGGTTTTCAGTTCAGGCCGTGTGCTTCTGCTACTGTCCGGGCCCAGTTCTGCTACTGTCCAGGCCGTGTGTTTGCTGCTATCCAGGCCATGTGTTTGTATCCATGCTAGGTTTCTACTGTCTAGAACTTGTTCGGTTGTTCTGCTATCAAGCCTGTGCAAATTTGAAAAAAAAAATGATTTAATAGCTCCTTCACTTCTGCCACATTGAAATCTCGCACAGCCTGACCTTTGTCTACTAAAACTACCATAACTTTCTCTAGAAAAATCATATTTATGAGCTGTAAAATTCTCAAGAAAATAGACACCTGGATCTTTAAAAAAAATATATGGCTCATCTCCTGGTTCCTCATGAATCAATACAGTTTAATCTGCAAAAATCACTTCTGCCACGCGGAAATCACGCACAATCTGACCTTTGTCTACTAAAACTGCCATAACTTTCTCTACAAAAATCATATTTATGAGCCGTAAAATTCCCAAAAAAATAGACATCTAGATCTTTCCAAACAAATATAACTTATCTCCTGGTTCTTCCTGAATCAATACAGTTTAATCTAGAAAAATGACTGATCTGTACGGGCAATTCTGGCAATTTAGTGAAACTCCTTTCCAAGTGCTTGTGAACCTGTAAAACATTGAAAAACAACTCAATAAGCTAAAGATATAAATAAATACTTGAAAAACATACAAAATACTAGGACAAATATTCATTCATCAAATACCCCCAAACCTAGATTTTGCTAGTCCTCATGCCGTAATTCTTATTATGACTCATATCTAGATATCTTATGCACAATTATGTTCACAGTCTCAACACTTCACAATTCATTGCTCAAATCAAGTACACATCGCACATCCATATTCCAATGTTCAAAACACCTCACGTCAATTACCCCCAAACCTAACATCAAGAATTCGAATTCGCTTCGACTATAGGCCTCACAGGATTCACTCATTAAGCACAATGAACCTAGGTTTCAAACACTCATCAAGCATATGCAAATAGAAGTTATGTAAACAAGAAATTTCGAATATAAATTTGCATATGAATATGGATATCATCAAAGAACGCTCATATGTTCGCAAAATAGATCTCATGAAAGGAATCAAATGTTAGGATTGCAAAGCTATCACATCGCCTATATCATATCCTAGTCAAACACCTCAAGCAAAACATATTGAGTATGAACCTATGCATAGATGGGCATAGTTAGCTGAACCTGATTTACACCAATGCTCTTTCTTTTCAACTCTTTATAAGAGTGACTTCAATACCCTTAAAGTATCTTTGGTCCTCTTTCTTGTCTAACCAAATCCCTTTTTGACATGTTTCTCATATATATATATATTGTTTTTTTTTTTACTTTTTACTTTTTTTTTAATAGGAATTTGGATCTTTCTCCAGAGACAGTGGCAACTAGGGCGTATAACGATAGGCACATACTCAAACTTCTTACTCAAGTCATTCAACTAAAATAATGAAAATAGAAAACAAGATACTTCAAGTGAGTTATATAATCCTAGCATTCAATGCAAAAGCTATAGAGATCATCCAACAATTAAGGTCATAACGAAGACTGTTTAAGAGTACCAAGAAACTAACTCTAAAAATAAAACGCTTATGGCTCAAATAACTCACTAGGTAATCTCCACTATTTGATTCTCAATCATTAGATCTAGGTTCATCTCAATATCAACATTAAGAGCACGGTCTATGAAATATCAATATGCATCAATCCTCACAACAACCTGTTAGTGTTAAAGAAACTAAACTCAACGTGCATAAAAGACTTGACTACAAACCATAAACCAAATTGTAGCACGAAAATTTTGTCTCAACAAGTTCTAAGTATACCCCCAAACCTAAACTAAACATTTTCCTCAATGTATGAAATCAAACACATGTTCAGAAAAACATTTAGAAGGGAACAATGAAAATGAAAGAACAAAAAACATACTCTATCAAATGGGTGAGTTACCTCCCACCGAGTGCTTTCTTTAACGTCTTAGCAAGATGTTGGTTGAACTTATTCAGGATTGTGCACCTTAATGCACTCAACAACCCCTTTCTCATGGACTCCTTCCAAGTAAGGCTTCACACGATGCCCGTTGACCTTGAATGTCACTTGAGTCTTCGGGTTCAGCAACTCTACCGCTCCATGAGAAAAAACATTGACTACCAAAAATGGTCCACACTATCTTGACTTCAATTTTCTTGGAAATAATTTGAAATGAGTATTAAAAAAAAGAGCTTTCATTCTAGGAGAAAGAGACTTACGGATAAGGCTTTGGTCATAGTAACGCTTAGTGCGTTCTTTATAGATCTTTCTATTCTCACAGGCTTCATCACAAATCTCTTCTAACTCATTGAGTTGTAGTAACCGCTTCTCTCCTGCCATTGCTATGTCCATGGTCAACTCCTTCATTGCCCAATACGCTCGATGCTCAAGCTCAACCTGTAAGTGGCATACCTTTCCAAAAACTAACCGATATGGGCTCATCCCAATGGGTGTCTTGTATGCCGTGCGGTATGCCCACAATGTGTCATTAAGCTTGGTTGCCCAGTTCTTCCGTGATGGTCGCACTATCTTTTCCAGAATGCCCTTGATTTGTCGATTCCTTACCTCAACTTGACCCAAAGTTTATGGATGATATGAAGTCCCCACCTTGTGTGTGATGCTATACTTCTTCAATAACCCGTCACAGAGTTTATTATAAAAATGGGTTCCTCCATCACCGATTATGGCTCTTGGTACCTGCTGAATATCACATCCTTCAAAAATTTCACAACATAGTTAGCATCATTGGTTCGGGTTGGTATAACCTTAACCCATTTGGACACATAATCAACTGTAACTAATATATAGTTATATCCAAGTGAAGGCGAAAAAGAACCCATGAAATCAATTCCCCATACATCAAATAATTCAATGACAAGATTGTTAGTCAGAGGCTTCTCATTTCTCTTTCCAATACTACCTGTCCTCTGACATTTATCACAACACATACAAAACTTATGAGCATCTTTAAAGAGAGTTGGCCAATAAAATCCAAATTGCAATACCTTGAGGGTCATTTTCTTACCTCCAAAGTGACCCCCACATTGAAGTTCGTGGCAAAAAGAAAGATTACTCTCATGCTCAGCCTTAGGTACACATCTCCGAATGATTTGATCTTGACCAAATTTGAACAAATACGGCTCATCCCAAAAGTAACTCCTGCAAGAAGACAAGAATCTCTTCTTTTCTTGAAACATTGTCTATGATTTACTTTTTGATTAAATAAAAAGGATTTGAATTCATGTGACAACTATAATTTATGTTATTCTTCTCTTAAATCTTCTTAATCCAGTGATTGCATTCTTCTTCTCCATATAAGTCTAGTCAAGCTTTTCTTATGTCAAAGTTGTTAGATGCAATTGATTTTGGTAGATCTATCTTATAGGTTTTTCCATTACTGCAGTATTATTATTGAAATATATTATCGCTTCTTGATAATTTATAAGATAGATCTTGTGTGTTTGAATTGGAATTAAGGAGTAATTTATGGCAATTACATTAGGGTATTTATGTGTTTTGATTGAATATTTACCAATTACTTGTTTGGGATGTGAAACTTGTAATTGAGATAAAACATTTGAGTCAAGATAGGAATAAGGCAACGAACTTAGAAAGGATTCCTGGAACCTTGTTATTTCTTTATTGAATTCTTCATCATATTTTCACAACTCTCTTATTTAATTTCATTTGTAAAACTCAGATTTTCTTATTTGAACTTTATTGTTTAGTGTTTAAGGTTAACACTTTCCCTTGTAGTTCAATTTCCTCATGGGATCGACACCTCAGCTATACACAATAATGGCGTGTTAGTTTAAGTGTTATCAAATTTTGGCGCCGTTGCTGAGGAACTGCGCTTAATCAGAAGGAAGATTGTCAACTTTGAGACAAGATGGTAACATTGTTCTTTGCTCTTTGTTTTGAATTTCTATTTTTATTTTATTTTGTTTTCTTTATTCGTCTCCCCTCTAATTCCTTTGGTGCATGCGTAGACTTAGAGATAAGCAGGGTAGATTCATTAAAAGACCCGAAATAGAGTTACCCTCTCCTTCTTTGTCCGATAGTGAAAGCTCGCCTAGATCAAATCATAGTGCACACCTAAACGAGAATTTAGAGAATTTTGTTAACATGGCCAACAATAACAATAAGAATGTTACTAGGACACTTAAGGACTACTTGTACCCTAGCCGAACGACCACACCATCTTGTATCATGTTCCCCCCTAATGTTCAACAACCTGAGTTTAAGCCGGGCATTATCCAACTACTACCAACTTTCCATGGATTAGAGACTGCAAACCCCTATGTCCATATTAGGGAATTTGAGGAAGTAGTAGCAACCTTTCATAGTAGGGTCGATATGTTAGACACCATAAAACTTAGGTTTTTCCCTTTTTCACTTAAGGAAAATGCCAAGGTTTAGTTGTACTCGTTAAGGCCTAGGTCTATTGGTAGGGATGAGATGACAAAAGCCTTCTTCCAAAAGTATTTCCCAACCCAAAAGACTAATAACCTCAAGAGAAAAATCTTAAACTTTTCACAAAAAGAGAGTGAAACCTTTTATCAAGTTTGGGAACATTTCAAAGACCTTTTGAATTCTTGTCCACACCATGGGTATGAGAGTTGGTGGGTAGTTAGCTATTTCTATGATGGACTTCTAAGTAGGGAAAGGCAATTTATAGAAATGATGTGTAATGGATATTTTCTTTAAAAAGATCCCGACGATACCATAGATTTTCTAGATGACTTATCGAAAAAAGCCCACACTCGGACGAGGCCCAATGCCATAGAAAGTGCTAAGAGAAACAAAACCACTGGAATTTATCAACTTAAGGAAGAGGATAGCCTTAAAGCCCATTTAGAGGTCCTAACTAAGGAAATTGAGGTTTTAAAAACCAAGGATGCTAGAGCCCCCGAACTAGTTGCTAGGGTAGAGTCCCACAAACCTTGTTTTATGTGTAATGGGGTAGATCATGTACCTAAGGATTGTCCAAGCTATTTTGAGATGAAGGAAGAGTGTAATGCTTTAGGTACACCCTTTAGGAAAACATAATCACCCTACTCTAACACCTTCAATCCTGGTTGGAAGAATCACCCTAATTTAGTTGGAGATCCGATACATAACCTTATACCCAATCTAGTACCCAATGGAGACCGAAAGCAACTTCATCTAATGTACCACAACAATCTTTACCTTTGGAAGATGCTTTTAAGTCATTTATGCAGGTACATGCCCCGAGTGTGGAAGAGCAAGGCAAGATAAATCAATGGTTGCTAGAGGAGCAACAAGGGGTCAAAGAGGAACAAAAGGTGATAAAGAGCCAACTCACCAAGTTGACTAATTTATTAACGGTTCAAGAGAAAAGTTATTTTCCTTCATAGCCATAACTTGATCCAAGGGGACAACATATGGCACAAACCTCTAATCCCGAAAATCAAAATGTTAAAGAGGTTAATGCTATGACTACTCGCAGCGGTAAGGAAGTTGATGGACCCACTCTGCCATCAAACTTGATTCCTAACACCATGAGTAATAAGGATGAAGCCCCCAAAGAACAAGATTCCCATAGTGATTCCATACTGGTGCCTTTCCCTCAAGCACTCCTTAAACCTAAGGAGAGAAATTCGACATTAAAACGTGAGATTTTTTAACAACTTAAGCAACTTAAAATTAACCTTCTTTTTCTTCATGTCATAAAACAAATTCCCAACTATGCTAAAGTCATTAAGGATCTATGCACACTCAAGAGGAGGCACAATGTGAAGAAGACAACATTCTTAATGGAGCAAGAAAGTGCAGTAATTCATAGCAAGACACCCCCCAAGTATAAAGATCTGGGTTATCCTACATTGGCTTGCCAAATTGGAAACAAAGCTTGTGGACGAGCATTGCTAGATTTTGGGGCTAGTGTGAATCTCATGCCCTACTCCGTTTACTTGCAACTTGGTCTAGGTGAGATCAAATCGACTTCTGTGGTACTTCAACTAGTGGATCGATCGGTAAGAAAACCATGAGGTATTTATGGAAGATGTTTTAGTGCAAATTGATAAATTCTATTATCCCGTTGACTTTTTGGTGTTAGATACCATTTCTATTGTGAACACGGAGTCAAAAATTCCTTTAATACTTGGAAGATCATTCCTTGCCACTGCCAATGCCCTCATTAATTGTAGGAATGGTCTAATGACATTATCATTTGGAAATATGACTCTAGAGGTGAATGTTTTTTTAGTCTCAAGGCAGTCGAGGATGAGTATTTCGTGTTGTGCGATTATCTACCTAAATAAATACGCAAATAGTCATACTTGTTTTACTTGCAAGTGCACAAGGCCAATGGTAGCATAGTGTGCAAGTGCGAGATCATTTCCACAGGGATTGGTAAGCTTTCTAAGTGTACGCTCGTGTGCCTGGGCGCTCGATCACAAGGGAGGTGCGCTCGAGCACACCTTGCTGGATTGCAGAACTTTACTTTTTATTTCTTAGAGCTCCAAAATGTCATCTTTTTGCCTGTGAAAACACATAAAACATGAAATGAAATAGAATCTACTAAAATAGATAAACAAAGAGCCTAACAAGTGTAAATTAAGGTGCTTAAATATAACTATTTAAGCACCTATCACACCCCTGAACTTACATATTGCTAGTCCTTTAGCAATACAGAACGAAAGACTATGTCAAAACAAAATTAAAGATAAATTCATTCTTCATGATATTCAAAAATTTGGGTTGCGCATAAAACCATGATGACCGTTCATGAGTAAGATTATAATAATAAAAAAAACATTTTTGTATTGAATAAGGATTTTTAAAAGATCATATTACTTACCTAAGGTTGGCATAAGGCATCGCAAGTTTGATTTGTGTGTAACAAATTAGTACATAGGAGATGGGGCTTCCAAATAATTTTAATGTATAGTGTTTTGGTGTCCAAACCTTCATCGAATTCCTTATTAAATAGAACAAAAATGGCATAGTGCTTACTTCTTTTTCTTTTTTCTTTCATCATGAGATTTTTGCCATGTTGGGTTCCATTGAGCTTTCTAATTGACCCTTGTAATGAGTGTTTAGCCAATGACTCCCAAAGTAGATGGTTTTAGGGCATTAGGTGTAAAGACACCCCTAAGGACTTACTAACTCAAGTCAAAAAGGCTACGAAACTAACAGGGCTTAATGCTTCCAAGTGAAATTCCCACCTTTTGACATGAACACTCACTGCTTACTGAGGCAAGAGGCCCAATTACTCAGTGAAAATTTTTATTATGATCATTAAATGCTTAATTCCCACCTTTTGACGTGAACACTCATTGCTTACTGAGGCAAGTGGTCCAGTTACTTAGTGAAAATTTTTTAATGATCATTAGAAGTTTTTATTCTCTTTTTGCATGATGGACATTTTTTTTTTGTTTTTCTTATGCCAATGTGTTCTTCTAACAAGTTATTCGATTACAGTTAGGTCATGGAAACATATACATAAGAATTATATGTCATACCCCACACAAATGCGTGCTAATGTGCTCGTGTTAGATCTGGCTCAAACTCATGAATTCTTAAGTGCCTTGAGGTAGGTACTAAACTTTTAAAATTCCTATTATAAGAGTATGTGTTCTAGATTTTAAGCTTACTAATGAAGTTTTATCATATTTTAAATCAAACAAAATTTTTAACACAAAATGAACATGTATTTATCTTTTTTTTTTAAAAAAAAAATTGGGACATAGTGTGTGCATGTGTTTCAATTTCGTGTATGTGTCAGTGTCTCCCACTACCCCCAAACTTAATATACACATTGTCCCCAATGTGTCATGACATGGAAAGATCTGATCTGGGAGATGGAGAACTAGATTGCTTATACTGCTCGTAGCACGCCCCCAAACTTGAACTGGATGCAAGCACTAAGTTCCTGACAAAGAAAAAAAATGTTGTGCCAGAAAACAAGAAATATAGATAATAAACATTTAAATATAAACATAAATATTAATAAAAAAATACTATAATGAAAAGGATATGCTTTGGGGTGCCTACCATGAGCGCTAAGTTTTATGTTTTCAGCCAGACGAGGTATCCTCTCACTGCTGGTCATCATGTGGTGCAGACTACTTGCTTAAGCATTGGAGTGCGGCAACAGAATGATGATGGAAGTGGCTGCCTCCATCACTGATGATCGCTCTTGGTGTCCCAAACCGGGTAAAAAGACTATCCTGTAGAAACTTTAATACCACTTTATGATCATTAGTCTTTGAGGGGATAACCTCGACCCATTTAGACACATAATCCACACCCACAAGAATATATAAATTACCAAAGGAATTTGGGAATAGACCCATGAAATCAATGCTCCATACATCAAAAAGTTCTACTAAATGGATATTTTGTAGAGGCATCTGATTTCGTGATGAGATGTTACCTGTCCGTTGGCATTTATCACATGAGCTGCAGAATGTGAAGGCGTCTTTAAACAGATTAGGCCAATAAAAACTGAATTATAGTACCTTAAGTGCTCTTTTCTTGGCCCCAAAATGTCCTCAACAAGCAAACTGATGGTAATGTTGTAATAAGCTCAAATGCTCCTTTTCCGAGATACACCGTCGGATGATCTGATCGGGACAGAATTTGAAAAGGTAGGGATCATCCCAATGGTAGTGTCGAGACATAGATATTAATCGCTTCTTTCCTTATGTGGTCATACCTAGGGGGAAAAACTTTAGCAGTTAAATAATTGACAATATCAGCATACCATGGAGTTTTACCTCTAGTGCAAACAATTGTTCATTAGGGAAGTTCTCATTCAAGGGCAGCTCATTTTTGTCCTTCTCATAGGGTAGCCTTGATAAATGATCTGCAACCACATTCTCATTGCCTTTCTTGTCTTTGATTTCCAAATCAAATTCTTGCAATAGGAGTACCCATCTGATTAACATAGGCTTTGCATCTTTCTTAAAAAAAAGATATCTCAAAGCAGCATGATCAGTGAATACAATAACCTTGGAGCTAATAAGATATGATCTAAACTTCTTTAAAGCAAAAATAATAGCTAAAAATTCCTTTTCAGTAGTAGAATAGTTAAGTTGAGCATCATTTAAAGTTCTAGAAGCATAGTAAATTGTATGAGGTACCTTATTGACTCTTTGACCTAAGACAGCTCCCAATGCGAAATCATTGGCATCACACATCAATTCGAATGGAAGATTCTAATCTGGTGCTATTATTATTAGGGCGGAGGTTAGAACATCCTTCAATGTGTTGAAATCTGCCATACAGTTATTAGTCCACTCAAATTTGGTATCTTTAGCTAACAATGCACAAAGAGGTCTTGAGATCTTGGAGAAATCCTTGATGAATCGTCTATAAAAACCTGCATGTCTGAGAAAACTTCTAAGACCCTTGACTGTGAGAGGAGGAGGTAGCTTTGAAATGATGCCTATTTTAGCCTTATCTACCTCAATACCTTTGTTGGAGATGGAATGACCAAATACAATGCCTTGTTGGACCATAAAGTGACATTTCTCCCAATTCAATGCTAAGTTGCTCTCTTCACATCTCTTGAGGACACTCTCTAGATGACTTAGGCATTCATCAAAATTGGAACCAAAGACACTGAAACCATCCATGAATACCTCAATGTATTTCTCCACCATATCGAAAAATATGCTCATCATACATCTTTGAAAAGTGGCTGGTGCATTGCATAAACCGAATGGCATCCTTCGATAAGCAAATGTACCGAAAGGATATGTGAAGGTAGTCTTTTCTTGATCCTCGGGTGCTATAGCAATTTGGTTGTACCCACTGTACCCATCCAAGAAGCAATATTAGCTGTGGCCAGCTAATCTCTCTAACATCTGATCAATGAATGGCAAGGGGAAGTGATCTTTTCTGGTCACTTTGTTCATTCTTTGGTAGTCAATACATACTCTCCAACTAGTTGTCTTTCTTGTAGGTATGTGCTTCTCATCCTCATTCTTCACCACTGTAATCCCACTCTTTTTCGGAATAACTTGGACCGGACTTACCCATTTACTGTTTGAGATGGGGTAGATAATGCCAACAACTAGCAATTTTAATACCTTAGCGTTTACTACCTCTTTCATGTGTGGGTTAAGTCTTCTTTGAGCATCTCGAGTCGGCCTTGCTTCATCCTCAAGGTAGATACTATGCATGCTCTTGGCTGGACTTATCCCCTTAATGCTAGCAATGTTCCATCCAATGGCAGACCTATGCTCCCTAAGAACTCTTAATAATTTTTCTTCTTCTCCAATACTCAAATTAGCAGCAACAATCACAGGTAATGTCTTCTTCTCACCTAAGTAGGTATAAGTTAAATGCTCTGGTAGCTACTTTAATTCCAATGTTGGTGCTTGGACAATAGAAGAAAGAAGAGTAGTATTAGTAGCTATGAGAGTTTCAAATGGAGGAGCATACTTACTTGAGTGTTTTGGAGAAGCCTCAAGGAGGTGCACAACTTTAATGATGTCATTAGCAACATCTTCAGGTTCTTGCTCGATATCCACTGTTGTAAAGCTATGGGTAATAGTAGTCTCCAATGGATCGATGTGCTGGACCTGAAAAGCTTGCTCAACAAAATTTTGCATCATACACACATTAAAGCATTCCATATCATCTTGAGGTAGTTTTAATGCATAAAATATTTTAAACTCTATTTTCTCACCATTCACCTTCATACTTACTATACCCTTTTTCACACAAATCTTTGTATCGACAGTTCCCATGAAGGGTCTTCCTAAAATGATGGGCAAGGGTAATGGCATAGGACATTTCTCCATATCTAACACAATGAAATCAGCAGGTAGAGTGAACTCACCTACATTTACTAAGACATCCTCAAGAATACCTCTAGGTCTTTTTATACTTCTATCTACCAACTCCAAGGTAATTGAAGTTTGTTGTAGCTCCCCCAATCCTAGGGTTTCAAATTCTGTGTATCGTAGCAAATTTACACCCGCTCCCAAATCTAGTAATGCTCGCTCAAACAACTGATCACCTATCCTACAGGGAATAGTAAAACTACTAGGATCTTTCAGTTTTGGTGGTAGTTTTCTTAATAGCACAACACTTACTTCTTCAGTTAAGACTACAGTCTCATGCTCTTGAAACTTTCTCTTATAAGCGCAACAATCTTTTAGGAATTTAGCATAGGTAGGTATTTGTTGAATTGCATCTAACAAAGGAATGTTTATTTCAACTTTTCGCAAGGTTTCAAAAATATCAAGCAGTTTATTTTCTTTCTTTTCTTTTACTAACCTTTGCTGGAAGGGTGGTGCATTTATCTTCTCCGTCTCACCTACCTTTGATGCTGACGATTTCTCTAGAGATGTTTTTTCAGATTCATTGGTCCCTATCACCTTACTATTTCTAAGGGTTGTGATAGCTTTCAGTTATTGATGGCCCCCAGGGTGTTGAGCTGGAAGCTCACTTTACTTTTTTGCCACTCAAGTCTTTAGCCAATTGTCCCATTTGTACCTCTAGCCTTTGGATGGCTTGTTTATGTTTTGTTATGGTTTGCCTTAGTTTAGTCTGGAATTTCCTTTCATCTACCTTGAATCGATCTTGTGAAGTCATTAGTTATTGCTGCTGAGATGCCAATTGCCTTACAAGACTTTCGAGGTCACTCTTCTTTGTTTTTGGGAGCTAAGTGGGCTGCTAGTTGGAAGTTTCTTTGTTGCCCTTGACTTTTTTGATTATTGCTCCAAGAATAATTCGGGTGATTTCGCCATCCAGGGTTATAGGTGTTTGCATAAGGATTGTTCTTCGTGCGGATAGTTGTTTGGTCCCACAAAGTTTGCTTGCTCATGATCTGCAGATGAATACAAGGGACATGTATCAGTATTATGATCAAATTGCGAAAAAATAGCACATACTTGTAGTTGTGTAGCTAGTGGGTTAGATGAGGCATTCTAAGCAGCCATGGCTTTAACTAATAGGTCTAGTTTCCTTTCCACAACAGCTATCTGAGTGGATGATCCTCCATTTAAGCTTACCTCATACATACCCTTACTCTTAGTTACATGTTTGCCTCGAGAGGAGAACTACTGAGTGTGTTCACTTAGTGTTTCGAAGAGCTCCATAGCTTCTTTGCTACTTTTCTCCATTAGCACTCTTCCACAACCTGAATCCACAATACTTTTGTTAGTATCACTTAAACCTTCATAGAAAGCTTGTACCAATTCATTCTGAGGTAGGTTGTGATGTGGGCATTTGAGTAGCAGCTCGTTGAAGTGTCCCCAGGCCTCGAAGAATAGATCTCCATCCTTTTGTTGGAAAGACTGAATTTCCTTCCTCATTTGCCTTGTCTTTTGGGTTGGGAAAAACTTCCTTAGGAATTTGCTAGCCAACTCCTCCCAAGTGTGGATAGAAACTGTAGGCAAAGAATTGAACCATAGTTTAGCATTATCTTTTAGGGGAAAAAGGAAAAGAATTAACCTTATTCCTTCTTGGTCTAAGCCTCGGATATGCTGGAATTTGCAGAGATCAAAGAACTCTCGAAGGTGCAAGTGTGGATCCTCATTAGGTGTACCCCTAAAGTGAGTCAGTGCACTAAGTATCTGCGGAGATATGTAGTAGTTTCCTTCTGCCTCAGGTTGATACGCAATGCATGATGGCTGATCGAGGTTCCGTAAGATGAAGGATTGCTTCATCGGCCTTCGCTCAGGTGGTTGTTGATTGTCGATCTGTTCTGCCATTAGTACTTTTTCCTCAATTTTTTTTCTACCTCTTCTGAATTGTCTCTAAGTCTTTGTCAGATCGTCTGTAGAAGCTTGGTATTGAGGGGAAAGAATGTTGGACGCTTGGATCGAAGCCTGTGCATGAATCGGTGACAATTGCTTAAGTGCAGTAGTCAAACACTGCTGCTAGAGTAACTCTCTGCCTCAATTGAGCTCGATCGCACAGGAGGGTGTGTTCGATCGCAAGTGGCACAGAAAGTTCTCCTGGTGTGCTTGAAACAGAAAACAAAGAGGAATTAGATCAAAGTTTTTAATGAAACAAAAATAAGATAAAAACAGACACTTTGAGATAAAAATAGCATAGAATGAAAAAGAAATAACAATGATTAAACTAAACGAAAACATATTTCTAAAAAAAAATTTAAGTGCAATCCCCAGCAACGGCGCCAAAAACTTGTTGTGCGATTATCTACCTAAATAAATACGCGAATAATCATACTTGTTTTACTTGCAAGTGCACAAGGTCAATGGTAGCATAGTGTGCAAGTGCGAGATCATTTCCACAGGGATTGGTAAACTTCGATTTAGAATTAGTTTATCAAAGTAAAAAGAGAAATAAATGTTGAGTGTGAGTTAATAATAATAAGAACATAGGGCGGCGATATCCTCCTCTAATTACACTTTCCCATTAAGTAAGGTGCCGATGCTCTAGCCCTATTATGAATATTTAATGGTTGCCAACCTAAGGGCTTGGTCCACACCTTAGGCTATTGATTTCCCTACGCAATGAGTTAGGCATGGTGTATACTCTAACTCTTTTCTCTCTTAAAGGATTCAGCATGGGTGTATACTGAGTTGTTCCTTAAGAGAGCATAACGGCTGTGGAGATCGAAAACCACATGGGACCTAGGGCTTGGTCCGCTCCTGGTTTCTCGTGTTGATTAACCCAAGAATCCGATGTGGATATCTTTTGTTTCTATTGTTGAACCTAGGACTTGGTTATCCAAATTGATTCAACTAACTAATCCATACCACATGCATACGTTGATCAGACACACACATATGAGGAATTTAAATACAAATAGGCATTAATCAAGTTAAGCATTCTAACATGGCTATAGACAAAGGTAATCAATGAATATATATGTGGAAAAGCATAATTAGGGCTTAAATCGAGCCCTATAAGAGTTTAGTTACACATACTAGTTAAACTAAACATTATAACCATAATAAAACAAAAATAGGAAAATAAAACCCGAGGAAGATTAGAAAAATAACAATTCCTCTCCAAGTTTGCAACTTTGAGTCTAAAACAGAAGGTATGGTTTCTGTGTTTTACAAGGCTATATATAAGGCTCTTAGGGTGCCCCAAAACCCTAATTTCTATTTAAGGTATGAAGACTTCTTTCCATATCTGACTTTGCCGCCTCTGTTGTGTGTGCGCTCGAGCGTATGCAGGCTGCGCTCAAGTGCATGTGTGCGCTCGAGCACACCTTGCTAGATTGCAGAACTTTACTTTTTATTTCTTAGAGCTCCAAAATGTCATCTTTTTGTCAAAGCCTTATGAAAAACACATAAAACGTGAAAATGAAATAGAATCTACTAAAATAGATAAACAAAGAGCCTAACGAGGGTAAATTAAGGGGCTTGAATATGATTATTTAAGCACTTATCATTTCGACGCTTACATGATTGATGAGCTTATTTTGGAGGATGGATGCATTAAAGATAATTCTAATTCTTTGGAATTCCTTCTTAATAATTTTGATTTTGATGATTCTTCAATTTATCCCTATGCCATTGATGTTGTTGATGTTTTTGATAAGTTGCAGGGATTTATTAAGAAATCATGGCAACCATGCTTTGAGGAGTTGCCTAAAGAGAGGGAGGCACCTAAACCATCTTCCGAGGAGACACCAACGCTTAATTTAGCTCCACTGCCCAAAGGGCTCAAACATGCCTTCTTAGGCCCAGATGATACTTTTCTAGTTATTATTTCTTCCGAACTTAGTGATGTGCAATGTGATAAATTGTTAAATTTGTTAAGAACGCATAAATCTGCACTAGGTTGGACTATAGTCGATATAAAAGGTATTAGCCCTTTAATTTGTTCCCATGGATTTATCTAGAAGAATGAGCTAACCCTCGTAGAGACCCACAAGGAAGGTTAAATCCAACTATGAAAGAGGTAGTTAAGAAAGAAGTCTTAAAGCTATTAGATGTAGGAATTATATATCCAATATCCGATAGTAAATGGATTAGTCCAACTCAAGTAGTTCCTAAGAAAGCCGGGGTGACCATGGCAGAAAATGAAGAGGGGGTGTTAGTACCAACCAAGGTAGTGACCGGGTGATGTATGTGCATTGATTATAGGAAACTTAATTTGGCTACTCAAAAAGACCGTTTTCCCCTTCTATTCATAGATCAAATCTTAGAACATGTGGCTGGTCATCCTTTCTATTGCTTTTTATATGGGTATTCGACGTACTACCAAATAGGAATTGCCTTAGAAGATCAAGAGAATACCATCTTTACTTGTCCTTTTAGTACTTTTGCTTTTCATAGAATGCCCTTTGGTTTGTGTAATGCACAAGCTACTTTTCAAAGATGATTGATGAGTATTTTAAGTGGCATGGTTGAAAAATGTATGGAAGCGTTTATGGATGATTTAACCGTGTTCGGAACTTCTTTTGATTCATGTTTATCTAACTTAAAAAATGTTTAGTGTAGGTGTGAAGAGAAGGGGCTTATGCATAATTTGGAGAAGTGCCATTTTATGGTGTCTTCCGGAATAGTTTTGGGCCATATAGTGTATGAAAAGGGGATAGAAGTGGATAAATCAAAAATTGAATTAATCTCTAAACTACCCACTCCTAAGAATATTAAAGATGTTAGGTCTTTTCTAGGGCATGCTGGGTTTTATAGAAGGTTTATTCAAAATTTTAGTGGTATCTCTAGACACTTATGTAACCTTTGTTGAAGGATACCGAGTTTAAGTGGAGCCCCAAATGTGAGAAAGCCTTTAGAACACTTGTCTCTAAGCTTACAACCACCACTATTATACAATCATATGATTTTACCTTGCCTTTTGAGATTACGTGTGATGCTAGTGACTATGCTTTAGGGGTTGTTTTAGGACAAAGAAGGGAGGAAAAACTATTTGTTGTTTATTATGCTAGTAGAACCTTGAATCATTCTCAAATGATGCACACCACAACCGAGAAAGAATTACTAGCCGTAGTATTTGCATTGGATAAATTTTGCTCTTATTTAATTGATACGTTGGATTTTTCTTTTGCAAGAATTTGACTTGACCAGCAAAGACAAGAAGGGGGTGGAAAATGTTGTGGTAGACCATTTATCTCATTTGGAATTTAAGAATGATACTGACATTTTTCCCATTCACAAAGCCTTTCCAGATGAGAATTTATTTGCTGTCCTTTGTCACACACCATGGTATTCTGACATTGCAAATTACTTGGTTTCCCGTCAAGTTCCATCTACATGGAGTGCACAAGATAAGTGTAAGTTTTTGGCTGAGGTATAGAATTTTTATTGGAATGATCCTTATCTTTTTTAAATACTGCCCTAATCAAATAATAAGAAGATGCATTCCGGATATGGAAATTGATAGTGTGTTAACTTTTTGTCATACTTATGCTTGTGGTGGTCATTTTTCTATTAAAAAAACAGCTGCAAAAATTTTGCAATGTGGTTTTTATTGGCCTACTTTATTCAAGGATACTAATGATTTTTGTCGTTCATGTGAAAGATGTCAAAAGCTAGGTTCAATGTCTCACCGTCATATGATGCCTCTCAACTCGATCTTAGTGGTGGAAATCTTTGATTATTGGGGGATCAATTTTATGGGACCATTCCCACCTTCTTTTGGGTATCTATTCATTTTGCTTGCTGTTGATTATGTTTCTAAATGGGTTGAAGCTATACCTTGCCGCACTAATGATAATAAAGTTGCTGTTAAATTTCTTAAAGATCATATTTTATCTAAGTATGGTACTCCACGTGTTATAATTAGTGATCAAGGGTCACATTTTTGTAACTATTCTTTTGAGGCTTTGATGCGTAGGTATGGAGTCACCCATAAGGTTTCTAAAGCTTACCATCCACAAACTAATGGCCAAGCGAAACTAGCAAAGAGGGAGATTAAGCGAATACTTGAAAAAACGGTAAATCCAAATCGAAAAGATTGGTCTTTGCACCTATCGGATGCGCTTTAGTCGTACTAGACAACATACAAGATGGTTCTTGGAGCATCTCCTTATCAATTGGTACTCGGCAAAGCATGTCACTTACTGGTAGAACTTGAACATAGAGCATATTGGGCTATTTAAAATTTTAATTATGACTTGAAGATGTCCGGTGAGGAGAGGAAAATGCAACTTTGTGAACTTGCAGAGTTAAGAGATGGTGCCTATGATAATGCTAAGGACTTAAAGTCAGGAATGAAAGTGGTACGTGATTAAAAAATACTCCAGAAAAATTTTGAACAAGGTAATCGAGTTTTTCTTTTTGATTCTCGGTTACACTTCCATCCGGGAAAATTGCGATCACGATGGAAGAGACCTTATGTTGTAAAGAGTGTTTTTCCAAATAGAGTGGTAGAAGTTGAAGATCCCTCCAATGGTCGTGCATTTCGAGTAAATGGCCAGAGGTTGAAGCTCTACTTGGAATATGAACATATTAAAGATAGGCCCGAAGAGATCTCTTGGGTGCCCCCGGTTTATCCTTCTTAATCAGGTACTTTCGTTCCATTGTTCATTAGTTTTATTTATTTATTTAGTTTTCTTTACTTTTTTTTCTTTCACATTAAGGACAATGCAAGTCTTAGGTTGGGGGGGTGGAGGAACACATTTCCTATTTCATAGCATTGAATTGTTTGGTGTCACTTTCCCTTTTTCATTTTAATTCGTTTGTTAGGATAAATTGTTATAAAAAAAATATTTCTTGAAAAATTGAAAATCTTTAAAAAATTAGGTTTAGTTTTGTTTGTTTTTAGTATGTTTTGTGTTAGTTTTGGAGTTAATTTACATGCCAATGATATGATTATAATTGAGATAGCATATAGCTTTTAGAAGAAGTAAAATCTTGCTTTAGTTTGAAAATAATTTTAAGTGTCGATCTTCATTTAGTTTGAGACTCTTGTTTGCGGTAAGATTGCATGATTAGTCTAAAGCATTTAGAGAAGTTTTATGTGCTAATGTTTTGTGAATACTTTTGTGGTCTCGACAAGCTCTAGAACTTATTTGATAATCACTTGAGGCGAAATCCTAGAATGCACACTACCTAGGATATGATGTAGGCCATCTTTGGACCGTTTAAGCCTTTCAAGCTTATCTTTGTTATATTTATCGCTAGTTACCTGTTTGAACCTTTTTTTTAAAAAAAAAAAATTTAGCCTTGTTTCTTTCGATAGCCCATTTACTTACCTTTATGAGCCTAAAAATATTTTATCCTTACCTTTCTTTTAAGAGAACTTCGTTCATACACAATTGTTGAGAAGCACTTAAGAGGAGTAAGGGTGGAAATATGAAAAAAAAAAAAATTACTACCATAACCCAAGTACATTAAAGGAGGTTCAGGGTTGTGAAAAAAAGTAAAGAATGAAAACTTTGATGAATGATTATGTGCTAGAAAAGAAGAATAAAAAAAAAAGTGTTGAATTATTGAGAGAAATGCTCGAAAAATGGTTGAATGAGTTGGGTGTTGAAGTAAGGTTATTTAGTGCTTAAAAAGGCTGTGTTTAAAATTAAGAGACTGAGTTCTTTTACCTGTTCAATCCTTCTCATTCTTTCTTGACCTTTACCTTAGCCTAACGTTACAAGCCTATTAAAGACCTAGTGATCCGATGTAGTGTGATTTTTCTACATTAGTGGAGAGTGAATTGAAAAGTGACCCTATGGAGTTTGATTTGTGATTGATGTCATGCAATTTAATATGTTTTTAGTGGCCAAGACTTGTATTTATGAATGTTGTGCATAAAATAATCCAGGTGTTTGGATTAATGGTTTGTTGTAAGATGGATGTTTAAGAGTCGAAAACGAATATGTTGGATTGTTTTTGGACTTAGGTGGTATTTAATGATTCTATGTGTTGTGTGTTATGTGCAATTTTTGAGACAAAAAGTTGAATTACTCTTGGATTAACGCTAACATTGTTTTTTTTTTTTTTTTTAGGTTTTTGGGTTTTGTTTTGTTTTCTAGTATAGAATTCATTTCATTTTTCTTTCGCTTGAATTACGAAGGGACTAGCAATAAGCTAGTTGAGGGTTACGATGAGAGTCAGAAAATGTATCTTAATAGTGTTTATTTGTTACCATTTAGGGTTGATTTAGAGCTGGATTACACATTTATGCCTTAATAATTCTTAAGTGTCATTCTTGGTATATTGATTTATTTCGATGCATTTTCAGGTATTTTAGGTTTAAAAGAGATGGAAAAGCTAACGTTGATTAAAGCACGAAGATTCTATGCATGTTCACAAGCATTTGGAATGGAGTTTCACTAAATTGCCATAATTGCCCGTACAGATCAGTCATTTTTGTGGATTAAACTGTATTGATTCAGGAAGAATTAGGAGATGAGCCATATATGCTTGGAAAGATCCAAATGTCTATTTTTTGGACAATTTTACAACTCATAAATATGATTTTTCTAGAGAAAGTTATGGAAGTTTTAGTAGATAAAGGTCAGGCTGTGCGTGATTTTAGCGTGATAGATTAGTCATTTTGCAGATTAAACTGTATTGATTCAGGAAGAACCAGGAGATGAGCCATATATGCTTGGAAAGATCCAAATGTCTATTTTCTTTATGAATTTTACGACTCATAAATACAATTTTTCTAGAGAAAGTTATGGCAGTTTTAATAGACAAAGGTCACGTAGAACCGGACCTGGACAGCATCAGAAGCCACGGCCTGAACAGAAACCGTAGGGCGACTTTTCTGTCTACAAAGCCATCTCCATATAGCTATATATAGGATTTTAGATTCAGAAAATAGGGACGAGTGTTTTTGAAGAGAGCATCCATCTTCTTCTTCTTCAAGGTGATCAAGGATGAACTCCATGTCCAACTAAACTCCAAGCAATGCGAAATGATGAGTTTCTAGGTGTAATTGTTCTTATTTCTATCTTTGATTCAGTTGTATGGATTGATTGTTAAACACTGTTTATGATTTACTCTTTGATTAAATAAGAAGGATTTGAATTCATGTGACAGTTGCAATTTATGTTCTTCTTCTCTTAGATTTTCTTAATCCGGTGATCGCATTCTTCTTCTCCATATAAGTCTAGTCAAGATTTCGGTAGATCTATCTTATAGATTTGTTTATTACTGTAGCATTTTTATTGAAATATGTTATTGCTTCTTGATAATTTATAAGATAGATCTTGTGTGTTTGAATTGGAATTAAAGAGTAATTTATGGTAATTACATTAGGGTATTTATGTGCTTTGATTGAATATTTACCAATTACTTGTTTGAGATGTGAAACTAGTAATTGAGATAAAACATTTGAGTCAAGATAGGAATAAGGCAACGAACTTTGGAAGGATTCCTGGAACCTTATTATTTATTTATTGAATTCTTCATCATATTTTCCCAACTCTCTTATTTAATTTCATCTGTAAAACTCAGATTTCCTTATTTGAACTTTATCATTTAGTGTTAAGGTTTACACTTTCTCTTGTAGTTCGCTTTCCTCATAGGATCGACACCTCAGCTATACACAATAATCCCGTGTTAGTTTGAGCGTTATAACATGGCTGTTGACTTATAACAAATAATTGTTCATCGGGAAAAGTGTCAACAATTTTCTTATCTTCTTCTTGCTTACGTGAATCGAAGTCCGAAATTAACCTAGAAAGGTGATCTACAACAACATTCTTGTTGGAAATCACCTTGACAAGATGCCCAGGTGGTGATCTTCCAAACACTCAAGTCTAGAATGACTTGTAGAAAGAAATACAGCAATCAAACACAAGAACAGAAAAACAAAGAAAGAAAGAAGACAAGCAATTTGTTATCGAGGTTCGGTAATGTGCCTACATCCCTATGAGTTCCTCCGAACTCTCTGCACTAAATCAATTGGTTCTTACAAGTTATAGCAATCCCCTTCAAGAAACCACAATGTTCTTGAAGAAACCAAGAAGAGAAGAAAGGAAGAAGATGAGAACTAACAATGCTCTCTATCTAATCTAGACTTCTCTCTCTTTTACAACCAGCCTCACTACAAAGAGTCCCTCTTATGTTTATGTCTCTCACAAAATTCTCTCTATGTGTTTACAACTGATCTCACAATGTCACAAACTTGTGTGTTTCTAATGTTGTATATCTGAAAAAGTGAGGCTAGGAAACCCCTTTTATAGCCATCCACTTCTTGGACATTCTTGAGATTCAATCCATACCCTTTGATCAAAATCATCACTTAATCATGGCCCTTCATCACTTCCCAAGTGATGCTGTGCATTTTAACATTGCACACACGCAACTGAGAGGGTCCTTATGCATGCTGCCTATGTGTGTAGTAGTGTACCTGGGCGGTGTGGCGCTGGGAGTGCACGCTACAGCGCTGGTGCGCACCTAATGGTGTGCATGCTGGGAGGCGCACCCTGGAGTAGGTGCGCTGCGCCTTGACCTGATGCTGCTCCCTTCTGCTGCTATGCACACACCCTTCTGCTTGTGTGCAGAAGTGCGCACACTAGTGCGCATGGCCTTTCCTTACTCCAAATTGATGCACACACATGTGTGCAGTCTTCTAACTTGCTGAAATTTAATCCTCTAACCTCGGTTTAGATTTTAACCATCTTTGAACCATGGTTGGACCTGTGCAAACCTTAGACAAATACCAAAAATCTCTACCTTTGTCTAAGTATTTAAACTTGAACCATTGTGCAGAAAGCTTCGGTATCCGAACTCATCATGAGTCATCTATCAACCGACTCCTATCCGAAGTAGTCCATGGCAAGGATTGAACTTACTTAGAGGTAGAACTTCAGTACCCGAATCCACAGGATTTTCTCCCGTGGCAACCTTGTCCATATGGAAGCATCCTTTCGTAACATTTTCTCGAATGAAATGATACCAAACGTCCATATGCTTCGTCCCCTCATGGAACACCGGATTCCTCCACTTGCCATGCACTTTGGCTATCCAAAGATACCACCACCTGCTCTTTCAGGACCTCCCACTCGTCCAAGAACCCTTTACACCCCATAGCCTCCTTTATGGCTTCCGTAGCCGCTATGCATTCTGCCCCGGTTGTTATGAGTGCTACCACTGGCTACCACTGAGCCTTCAAATACCTCAGCATCCCCTTCATCCCAAGCCAATGCTTCTTTTCGGGACTACTCACAAATCTGCTGAGAACACCCATTTCCCAAGAAACCTTTAACCAGTTTCTCTCATTTTCTTGGATTCTACACATCCCAAGGATCTTTTGAGTAAGGCTAAGATCCTTCCTCTCGAACTCCTCACTGAGTTGAGATGTAAACCTTTCCATCCTCTCCCTGTTGTTCTGAACCAATAGCACATCATCGACATAGATGAGGATACTCACCATCTTCTCCACCTTGTGTCCAGGTGAGAAAGTTTATGTGAAACCTATGTCTTCTCTTCTTGTGAACCCATTCGCCACCATCCTAGCTTTGTTCCGGACTTCATCTCCTGGAGGGTACCCTTCTTTGACCTTGTAAGTGCACTTACATTCCATAACTTTCTGCTTTCCTGGAATTTTCACCAATTCCCAGAAGTTGTTTTTCCTCAAAGAATCCATTTCTTCCTCCTTAGCTAGCTTTCACTTTGACGAATCCTTACACTCCATGGCATCCATGTAAGTCTCTTGTTCACTCATCTCTCTTTCTATCCAAGTAGCTGCTGCATCCATAGCATCCGCAAACCCATATCTTGAAGGTGGTCCGACCAATCTTCCTTCTCGGTCTCTTGTGAGCTAGTAGTCATTCCGACTCGCTGCATCAACCTATTCTTGTTCAGCCTCTTCTTGAGTTTCTTGAGCTTGGCCTTCATCAAAGTGCTCTACCTGGTCCAAACCCTCTTGCCTCCTTTGCCCTACCTGAATCGAGTTCTCCTTGATGCGATGCTCCATAATTTCTGGACTGGTTTGCTCACTAGCCCCTGCAGGGTTAGTTTTCTCCAAGTAAGGAAATAACAATTCATTAAAAATAACATCCCTACTTATAATCAGTTTCATGCCCTTCTTTTCTAAGGACCACAACCTATGTCTCTTAACCCCATCACCATATCCTAGAAATACACATTTTCTAGATCTAGGGCTAAGTTTATCCTCCTTTTGATGTGCATATGCAGCACACCCAAAAGTCCTAAGGTTGTTTAATTCAGGGGGTTTTCCACTCCACATCCCATGGGGGTCTTGAGCTCTAAAGCTCTAGAGAGTGATCTATTTACCAAGTATGCAGCTGTAGCCATAGATTCTCCCTAAAAATATTTTGGTAAACAGGATCCATTTAACATGCACCTAACGTTTTCCATAAGGGTCTTATTCATCTATTCAGCAACTCCACTCTGTTGAGGGGTTTCCACAACCGTCCTATGATCAAGTTCTTAGTTAAAAATTTCTAAGCCATTATTGGTTCTTATCCCCTTAACTACTCTACCCATTTGAGTCTCAACCAGCCCTTTCCACACCACTAATTTATTCAAGGCATCCGATTTATTCCTAAGCAAATAAACCCACACTCTTCTTGAATAATCATCAATTAAAGAAAAAAAGTAAATATTACCTCCCTGTGTTGGTGTCCTTGCTAGTCCCCAAAGGTCCGCTTGAATGTAGTCAAGAATCCCCTTAGATTTGCACACTCTGGTGTTGAAGCTGACCCGGTGTTGCTTCCCAAGAATGTAACTCTCACAGAAATCAAGTTCCTCTACTTTGTCTCCACCAAGTAGGCCATCCTTGCTGAAAACTTGCAGGCCCTCTTCACTCATATGTCCCAAGCGAGTGTGCCAAAGGGCTACCTTGTCCATCTCAACCATCAAGCATACTGCTTGATCATTGATATTTATCTCTCCAATCATCTCATAGAGTCCATCGTTTCATTGATCACTACCAAAGATCCCTTGGTCACCTTGATCTTTCCTCCCTCTACTTTGCATGTATACCCCATGGAATCCAGCTGCAGCAATGAGATCAAATTTCTCTTCAAATCTGGAAGATACCTCACATTTTCCAGCAGCCTTGTCATTCCATCAAACATCCTCAATTGGATGTCTCCAATCCCTCTCACTTGGCAAGAATTGTCATTCCCCAAGAATACCCTTCCATCATTGATCTCCTTGAAATCTTGAACCATTCCTTGTGAGGGCACATGTGATAAGTGCACCCAGAATCAAGAATCCACTTTCCACTGCCTTCTTGCCCCTTGTTCATATCCGAGCATACAACAAGAACATCATCACCTTGCTGTTCTGTTTTGGAAACCGAAGCCTCTCCAATCTTGGTATGGCTTCCTCCTCTATCCCTTGTCATCTTCTTGTAATCTTTCTTGACATGACCCTCCTTATGGTAGCAGTAGCAACTCTTCCCTCCAAATATCAGTTTGGAATGTATTCTCCCATGGCTTTCTCCTCTACCTATGTCCCAGTAGTAGCCATGCATGCTGCTGTGCACTCTCCCATGGCTCTCTCCTCTACCTCTGTCTCGGTAGTAGCTATGCATGCTGCTGTGCACTCTCCCATGGCTCTCTCCTCTACCTATGTCCTGGTAGTAGCCATGGTTGCTGCCATACCGAGTTGTTGGCCTTCTTTTAAAGAAAAACCCTTTATCACTTGATGCACTCCTTATCTTGGCATCAAGATTATCTTGCAACTCTCTCTTAGGATCAAATTTCAAAGCAAAGATTTGTTTACGAAGATACCTCTTATCCGGGAGAGTCTTGGCAAGAAACAACTCATCTAGTTTCTTCCATATTACAGCTGGATCTTCCGAGTCTCCACACTCCCTTGTGACCTTATCCGACAAGTGCAAGAAGATGGTGCTGTAAGCCATTTTCTTTATTTTAATCCACTGGTCCTCCGTGACACTTGTTGGAAAAGCATCATCTTCTCCAATAGCCAAGTCCACTTTTTGTTGCACTAGAACCGCCTTGATCTTCCGCTTCCAAAGGGCAAAGTCTCCCTTTCCATCAAACTTCTCAATACTGAAATTTGAAGCCATCTTTACGGACAAGATCCCTGATTTATGCACAACCCGTAACTGCTTTCTTCAACTTCAAGAACACAGATCAAAGATGGATCTTAACACCGTTCTTGAGTCAACCTTTAAGAAAATGATCAGATCTTGATCTTTACACCGTTTTTGAATCACCCAAGAAGTTGATCTTTGATTCTTGGAGTCTTGGCTCCGTCACCCTCTTGTTCTTGCTCCGATATCTAGCTGTGAAGCTCTGATACCACTGTTCAAAGCTCTGATACCACTGTTGGAAATCACCTTGACAAGATGCCCAGGTGGTGACCTTCCAAACACCCAAGTCTAGAATGACTTGTAGAAATAAATACAGCAATCGAACATAAGAACAGAAAATCAAAGAAAGAAAGAAGACAAGCAATTTGTTATCGAGGTTTGGCAATGTGCCTACATCCCTGTGAGTTCCTCCAAACTCTCTGCACTAAATCAAATGGTTCTTATAAGTTACAGCAATCCCTTTAAAGAAACCACAATGTTCTTGAAGAAACCAAGAAGAGAAGAAAGGAAGAAGATGAGAACTAACAATGCTCTCTATCTAATCTAGACTTCTCTCTCTTTCACAACCAGCCTCACTACAAAGAGTCCCTCTTGTGTTTATGTCTCTCACACAATTCTCTCTATGTGTTTACAATTGATCTCACAATGTCACAAACTTGTGTGTTTCTAATGTTGTATATATGAAAAGTGAGGCTAGGAAACCCTTTTTTTAGCCATCCACTTCTTGGACATTGTTGAGATTCAATCCTCACCCCTTGATCAAGATCATCACTTAATTATGTCCCTTCATCACTTCCCAAGTGATGCTGTATGTTTTAACATTGCACACATGCACATAAGAGGGTCGTTATGCATGCTGCCTATGTGTGCAGTAGTGTGCCTGGGCAGTGAGGCACTGGGCGTGCGATCTGCGGTGCTGGTGCGCACCTGATGGTGTGCATGCTGGGAGGCACACCCTGGAGTAGGTGCGCTGCACCTTGACCTGATACTGCTCCCTTCTGCTGCTGTGCACACACCCTTCTGCTTGTGTGCAGAAGTGCGCACATTAGTGCGCATGGCCTTCCCTTGCTCCAAATTGATGCACACACATGTGTGCAGTCTTCTAACTTGCTGAATTTTAATCCTCCAATCTTGGTTTAGATTTTAACCATCTTTGAACCATGGTTGGACCTATATAAACCTGAGACAAATATCAACAATTCTCACTGCCCTTCTTATCCCTTATTTCTAGGTCAAATTCTTGCAAAAGGAAGACCCATCAAATTAGTCTTGGCTTACCGATTGACTTAGTTAATAAGTGTCTCATTGCCGCATGATTCGAATGCACAATGACCTTAGAACCTACCAAGTAAGGCCTGAACTTGTCTAATGCAAACGCAACAGCCAAAAACTCTTTTTCCATGGTGGAATAGTTGAGTTAGGAATCATTAAGTGTTCTACTAGCATAGTAGATCACATGTGAACGCTTATCCACTTGTTTCTCCAAAACAGCCCCTATAGCATAATCAGATGCATCACACATAATTTCAAAAGGAACTGACCAGTTAGGTGTCATGATAATAGGTGCCGATGTCAACTTTTCTTTCAAAGCATTAAATGCGATAAGGCAATTATCATCAAAAGTAAAAGGAACATCTTTAGACAACAAATTACATAATGGGTGGATTATCTTAGAAAAATCTTTGATAAATCTCCTGTAGAAACCTGCGTGTCCTAAGAAACTCCTATTCCCCTTAACTGAAGTTAGGGGTGAAAATTTAGCAATCAAATCAATTTTAGCCTTATCTACTTCAATAGCTTTACTAGAAATAACATGCCTTAATACAATGCCTTGTTGTACCATAAAATGACTCTTCTCCCAACTGAGTGTTAAATTTCACTCAATGCATCTTTCAAGTACCAAAGTCAAATTATGCAAACAGTTATCAAATGAGGTTCCAAAAACTGAAAAATCATCCATAAATACCTCAATGAATTTCTTCACCATATTCGAGAAGATTGACATCATGCATCTTTGGAATGTGGCTGGCGCATTGCATAGGAAAACGGCATCCTCCTAAAAGCAAATGTCCCAATGGGTAGGTGAATGTTGTCTTCTCTTGATCCTCCGGTGCAATTGGCACTTGATAATAACCTAAAAGACCATCAAGAAAACAATAAAAATCATGCCTTGCTAGTCTTTCCAACATCTGATCAATAAAAGGAAGTGGAAAATGATCATTTCTAGTAGCTGAGTTCAGTTTCCTGTAATCAATGCACATTCTCCATCCTGTAGTTATCCTAGTGGGCACTAGCTCATTCTTCTCGTTTTGCACCACTGTAATCTCAGACTTATTAGGCACAATATGAACTAGACTAACCCATCTACTATCTAAAATAAAGTAGAAAACTCCAACATCTAGGAGTTTTAAAATTTCTTTCTTCACTACATCTTGTAGGTTAGGGTTTAGTCTCCTTTAAGCTTCCCTCACAAGTTTGGCACCATCCTCGAAAATGATCTTATGCATATATGTAGCAGGACTAATACCCTTGATGTCACTTATACTTCATCCTATGGCTCTCCTTAGTCTGCTAAGCTCCTTCACAACTCTCTTCTCTTAGGTTTGGGTCAAAGTAGATGAAATAATCACAGGATATGTGTCTCCCTCTCCCAGAAATATGTACTTAAGGTGCTTAGGTAACTCTTTAAGTTCAAGCTTAGGTTGAGTAGTATCTTCCCTATGTAGGGAACTTAGCAATTCTAAAGGTTTACTAGACTCTTCTTAGAGTGACACTGGTATTGCACTATCTAAGATCTCATGATACCCTTTAGTCTCATTTTCTAATGTTTCCTCTACTCTCTCAGTTGTAAGAGCAATGATGAGTCTTAAATATTGCATATTTTAGACCCTTAACTTATATTTGTTATGCTCTTAGTTAGTAGTATTTCACTTTATTTTACGTCTTTCTTGTGTTTTGTGTATTTTTACAGGTTTATGGAGAAAATAAATCATTTCAGGAGATGTGAAGCTTCTGGAGACATTGCGATCGATCGCACGAGATATGCGATCGAGCGCACCTGCCTACGAACGAGCGCATGGTCAACATCCCACATCGAAATATTTGAAGTTCAGTGCATCTGCGATCGATCGTAGCAGACATGCGATCGAGCGCACATGAGATCGTGCGCACAAGACATGCGATCGATCATACCTGCGATCGATCGCACCACACTGCGATCGAGCGCACACGGGCAGTATCCCACATCGAATCTGCAACCCATATTGCTCCGGGTCTTCCCCTATATAAACACCATCTGGCTTCATCATTCAGTGTACAATTCCTGAGCCACTTTGGTGTTTACCGGTGGACGTCCACCAGCATTTTGGTGGATCCCGAAGGCATTGCTACCACGAGGGGAAGCGCCGCCCGTCAGTGAGTGGAATTTCTCCCATGTAAAGTTGTTTATTTATTTCTTTATATTCAGTTGTTTTAGTTTAAATGTTTAGTACTTTTTATTATAGTTTTATAATTATGAGTGGCTAGACTCTTCAGCTAAGGTTGAAGATGAAGCCCCGCCGTTGTTTGGCGTAGTAGTTCAGATTTGCTTGTACAAATCTGATAATTTTTAGTATAAATGTTCTGTCAATTATTTGAGTTAATCTTATAATTGATTGAGTTTAAATTGTCTGTTGGATTTTCTTTGTGTTTCATCTGATGGATACATTAAATGCTTTTCGATTAAATTGGATTCCCTTTGTGATTTGTTAAGAGCGGATACATTGGGTGCTTTTGGTTTAGTTGGGATATTCTTTGTTTTTTGTCTTATAGTTGGATTCATGGAATGTTTTGATAGGCTATATTTTTAGAACATGTACGCTTAACTTCGGAAGCCTTAGTGCTTTTTATTATTAGTTTTAAAATCAACTTAGTTTAGTTTTAATTTATTTTGCAATATCATTCTGAAATTTGGAACTAGGTTAAGATAGAGTTAGTTTAGATTGAAAATATACTTTCACAACGCAATTCCCTGTGGATTCGACCTCGCACTTGCACAACGCTATACTGCAAACGACTCGTGCGCTTGCGAGTAATTTAAAACTTACAACAAGTTTTTGGCGCTGTTGCCGGAGAATTGTTTGGTTTGTGAAAATTTTTGGTCTAAAATGATTTTATTTTTCTACTAGTTAGTTATCTTTTTGTTAAAAAAAAAAAATCATGTGGACGAATCCAGTGTTGGTTTCACAGTCTTTAGATGATGCCCTCAAGGATTTCATTAAAATAACCGGCCCGTCCCTCAATATTGGCAACACTTTCAATGTTGAAAGCTGTTCCATCTGTGCTAGTCCCATGCATCTAGCACAGAATTGCCCATCAATGCCGTCTTTTGCCAAGTATCCTATAGAACAAATGAATGCTTTCAATGACTATTGTTGGCAATCAAATGGATCTTGCTCCGAAACATATAATCCAGGGTGGTGGGACCACTCTAATTTTTTATGGGAGCAAAACCAACCAATGAATCAGGGAGGAGCCCCTTACCATGCTCACAATCAATACACTCCCGAATTTCCTCCACCAATTCCAAGTTACAGTCACTCAGCTTATCCAGCACTATCACCCGCTTACCAAGCTCCCATTCAAGTGCCAGCGTCGGTTTCGCAGTCATTGGAGGACACTCTCAATGATTTCATGAAAACAACTAGCCAATCTATGAGTGAAGTGATGAGTGCAACAATAGAAAACACCCAAGCGATTGCCGAGCTAGAGAGTCAAATTGATCAAATCGCAAGTTACATGGGTGAAGGAGAGAAAAGAAAGTTCCCCAGTCAACCTGATTCTAACCCAAAGGAACAGTTTGCGGTGGGAAATTTATCAACTCCTATACAAGGGCAAGAAAGTGGCAACAAAGAAAAGAGAGATGCTGAGCCATCTACAGCCACACCTATCATTAAGGATCTCCCTAGGTCGTTTTTACCTAAAGCGCCTTACCTTGAGAGATTACAAGCGCCCAAGAAAGGAGAGGAGTTTGAGGATCCCCTGGAGGCATGCTTTGCTCACTTTGGAGAGGACTTGGGCTTAGATAAGTTACTAGAGGAAGTGAATGCCATTTTGGAGTCTGATCCTCAAAAGAGCAGTGAGACGGAGGCGACTATGGATGAATCACGTATTGAGGACCCCCTGAAGGCATGCTTTGCTCAATTTGAAGAGGATTTGGGCTTAGATAAGTTGTTTGAGCAAGCAAATGCTACTTTGGACTCTGCTCCTCTAAAGATCAGTGAGACGGAGGAAACCACAACACCTAAACCCCCCAAGAAGGAACTTAAGCCTTTATCGGACAATCTTAAGTATAAGTTCCTAGGTCCAGCAGATTCTTTGCCTATAATTATAGCTTTAGATTTGGGTGATGCTCCAGAGGAGAAATTATTGGACGTCTTAAGACAGCATAAGGAAGCTATAGGCTGGACTATTAAGGATGTCAAGGGAATCAACCCCTCGTTGGTAATACACACGATACAGTTGGAGGAGAATGCCAAGCCATCGAGGGAGCCACAAAGAAGGCTCAACCCTGCTATGCAAGAGGTTGTGAGGGCAAAAGATATTAAGCTATTAGAGGTAGGGATCATTTATCCCATCTCTGATAGCAAGGGGGTGAGCCTGATTAAAGTCGTGCCCAAACGTGCTGGATTGATGGTAGTAAATAAAAACGATGAGTTGGTTCCAACTCGAGTGCAGTCAAGATGGAGAAAGTGTCTAGACTACCGTAAATTGAATGCTGCCACTAGGCCTGATCATTTTCCATTCCCATTTATTGATCAGATGGTGGAGTGTTTAGTTGGGCATGTTTACTAATGTTGGGTCTGGCTGAAGACGTTAAACTTAGCGCTCATGGGAGGCACCCCACAGCTTATCTTTTCTTTTGTTTATTTATTATTTCGCATTTTTATGATTAATGTTTGTTTCCAGTATTTTTTGTTTTCCGGTTTTTATTTTTCAGGGACAAAGCGTACTTCAGTTCAAGTTTGGGGGTATGCTATGAGCCATACCAGTCCAGATAGTTCTCCATATCTCAAGTCAGCTCTTTCCATATTAGTCACATATTGGGATCAATGTGTAATTTAAGTTTGGGGGTATGGGAGACACATCACACACTTTGTCCTAATTTGTTGTCTTTTCGTCATAAAGATAAATGCATGCTCATGTTATCGTGAAATTTTGGTTGATCTAAACATTTTCTGTGATGTGATGTCATTGGTGAGCTTAACATTTTGAACACATGATCTGATGATAAATTTTAAATTTTAGTTACTTACCTTAGGCATTTGAGAATTCACACGTTTGACATAATCTAACACGAGCACATTAGCACAAATTATGTGAGGTATGACATGTGATTTTAATGTGTATTTTTCCTTATCTTAACTGAAACTGGACGACTTGTTGGATGAACTCTTGGGCATAGGAAAATATTAAAAAAAAAATTATCAATAAACTTTTCGCTGAGTAACTAGACCTCTTGCCTCAGTAAGCAGTGAGTGTTCACGTCAAAAGGTGGAATTTTGCTTGGTAATATTAAGGTCGGTTTAAATTCGTAGCCTTTTTGACTCGAGTTAGTAAGTCCTTAGGGGTGTCTTTACACCTAATGCCCTAAAACCACCTGGTTTAGGAGTCATTGACTCAACACTCGCTACATGGGTCAAATAGAAAGCTTAAGGGAACTAAACATAGTCGTGCCTTATTATTATTAAAAAAATAAAAAGAATAAAGAATAAAATAAAAACTATGCCTTTTCGTTCATTTTTTATGGGAAATTCGGTGAATCTTGAGACATGGAGACCTTACACATTAGAGTTACTTGGAAGCTTCATTTTTATATGCTAATTCACCTTACACTGATTCAAGCTTGTGATGCCTTATCCTGCCTTTTGTAAGTAATTAGATTTTAACATTTCTATTCATTGCGAAGATGGATTTACCTTTTTAAGCTTGCTTATGAATGAATATCATGGTGATGTGTGCTCCTTAAATTTTTGGATACCATGAGTGATGACTTTATCTTTATGTTCTTTGTTTTTCATTGAGTCTTTTATTTTGTTTTGCTAAGGGACTAGCAAAATATAAGTTTGGGGGTATTTGATGAGTCTTAAATATTGTATATTTTAGACCCTAAACTTATATTTGTTATGCCCTGAGTTAGTAGTATTTCGCTTTATTTTACGTCTTTCTTGTGTTTTGTGTATTTTTACAGGTTTGTGGAGAAAATAAATCATTTTAGGAGATGTGAAGCTTCTGGAGACATTGCGATCGATCGCACGAGATATGCGATCGAGCGCACCTGCCTACGAACGAGCGCATGGTCAACATCCCACATCGAAATATTTGAAGTTCAGTGCATCTGCGATCGATCGTAGCAGATATGCGATCGAACGCACATGAGATCGTGCGCACAAGACATGCGATCGATCGTACCTGCGATCGATCGCACCACACTGCGATCGAGCGCACACGGACAGTATCCCACATCGAATCTGCAACCCATATTGCTCCGAGTCTTCCCCTATATAAACACCATCTGGCTTCATCATTCAGTGTACAATTCCTGAGCCACTTTGGTGTTTACCGGTGGACGTCCGCCAGCGTTTTGGTGGATCCCGAAGGCATTGCTACCACGAGGGGAAGCGCCGCGCGTCAGCGAGTGGAATTTCTCCCATGTAAAGTTGTTTATTTATTTCTTTATATTCAGGTGTTTTAGTTTAAATGTTTAGTACTTTTTATTATAGTTTTATAATTATGAGTGGCTAGACTCTTCAGCTAAGGTTGAAGATGAAGCCCCGCCGTTGTTTGGTGTAGTAGTTCAGATTTGCTTATACAAATCTGACAATTTTTAGTATAAATGTTCTGTCAATTATTTGCGTTAATCTTATAATTGATTGAGTTTAAATTGTCTGTTTGATTTTCTTTGTGTTTCATCTGATGGATACATTGAATGCTTTTCGATTAAATTGGATTCCCTTTGTGATTTGTTAAGAGCGGATACATTGGGTGCTTTTGGTTTAGTTGGGATATTCTTTGTTTTTTTCTTATAGTTGGATTCATGGAACGTTTTGATAGGCTATATTTTTAGAACATGTACGCTTAACTTCGGTGGGGTGGATTCGAAAACCTTAGTGCTTTTTATTATTAGTTTTAAAATCAACTTAGTTTGGTTTTAATTTATTTTGCAATATCATTCTGAAATTTGGAACTAGGTTAAGATGGAGTTAGTTTAGATTGAAAATATACTTTCACAACGCAATTCCCTGTGGATTCGACCTCGCACTTGCACAACGCTATACTGTAAACGACTTGTGCGCTTGCGAGTAATTTAAAACTCACAACAAGCAACTTCAAGCTTGTCCTCTATTTCTGTCTGCAAATAAGTGTCATAAACAAGTGAGCCCACACAATCAATAAAAGAACACTCATCGTTAGTAGAAATAGAAGAAGGAGTGGTTAGAGAATCAAACACTTTAAATTGTACAGTCTCTCCCAAGAATGTTATCGTTAACCTCCCATTATGGACATCAATAATAGTCTTAGTTGTGGCCATAAATGGTCTACCAAGAAAAATTATGTGCTCCTTGTCCTTAGATGGGGTTCCTTCCATCTCCAATACAACGAAATCCACAGGCACAATCACTTTGTCTACCTGCACCAATATATCCCAACTATTCACTTAGGATATTTAACTGACCTGTCGGTGAGTTGAAGGGACATAGTTGTTGACTTAAGCTCCCCCAAACCTAGTTGCAAGTATATTGAATATGGTATGAGATTTATACTTGCTCCTAAGTATAACATTTCTTTGGCGACCTTCTTATTTCTCATTGTGATGTTGATGATGAAACTTTCGGGATCTTTCAGCTTAGGTGGCAAACTTTGTTAGAGAACCGCATTAGTAACTTCTGACACCATCACTTTCTCATTCTTCTTATATTTCCTCTTTTTGGTGTTAAGTTCCTTAAAGAATTTCGCATATGATGGCACATTCCTGATAACATCCAATAGAGGCAAATTAATATTCACTTTAGAAACCATGTCAAAAATATCAGAAAATTGCTTATTCTATTTAACATCTTTAAGATAGCTTTGATAAGGAATATGAGGCCTGTAAGGCTCAGTTGCTGATGAGAGTCAGAAAATGCATCTTAATAGTGTTTATTTGTTAGCATTTAGGGTTGATTTAGGGCTGGATTACACATTTATGCCTTAATAATTCTTAAGTGTCATTCTTGGTATATTGATTTATTTCGATGCATTTTCAAGTATTTTGGTTTTAAAAGAGATGGAAAAGCTAACGTTGATTAAAGCATAAAGATTCTATGCATGTTCACAAGCATTTGGAAAGAAGTTTCACTAAATTGCCAGAATTACTCGTACAGATCAATCAATTTTGTGGATTAAACTGTATTGATTCCGAAAGAACCAGGAGATGAGCCATATATGCTTGGAAAGATCTGGATGTCTATTTTCTGAATAATTTGATGACTTGTAAATATGGTTTTTCTAGAGAAATTTATGGCAGTTTTAGTAGACAAAGGTCAGGCTGGGCGTGATTTTCAGCGTGATAATCTGTCATTTTTTGGATTAAACTGTATTGATTCAGGAAGAACCAGGAGATGAGCCATATATACTTGGAAAAATCTGGATGTCTATTTTCTGAAGAATTTTACAGCTCATAAATATGATTTTCCAGAGAAAGTTATGGCAGTTTTAGTAGACAAAGGTTAAGCAGAACCGGGCCTAGACAGTAGAAGAAGCACACGACTTGAACAAAAACCCTAGGGCAACTTTTTTGTCTATAAAGTAGTCTACATACAACTATATATAGGATTTTAGACTCAGAGAACAGGGACAAGAGTTTTTGAAGAGAGCTTCCATCTTCTTCTTCTTCTTCAAGGTGATCAAGGATGAACTCCATGACCAACTAAACTCCTAGCAATACAAAAGGATGAGTTTCTAGGTGTAGTTTTTCTTATTTCAATCTTTGATTCAGTTGTATGGATTGATTGTTAAACATTGCTTCTGTTGGTATTTGTCTAAGGTTTAAACATAGTTCAAACATGGTTAAGGTTTGAATAGGTCCAAGTATGGTTCAAATATGGTTAAAGTCTAAACCAAAGGTGGACGATCAAAGTTTAGCAAGTTAGAAGGCTGCACACATGTGTGTGCTCCATTTTGGAGCAAGGGAAGGCCATGCGCACTAGTGTGCGCACTTCTGCACACAAGCAAAAGGGTGTTGTGTGAAGGGGACAGCAACTCAAAGCTGCAGCACTGGAACCTGGCAGGAATAACACAAGGGACAGAAACTCAAAGCTACAGCGCTGGGAAGTCGACGCTGCAGCACTAGCCGGCACACATGGAGAACATGCTTTAGCCTTCTATTAGGTGCGTGAATGCAAGGTTAAAATGCACAGCACCACTTATGATTGATGGAGGGCCATGGTTAAGTGGTCATCAAGATCTAAGGGTGGAGAATGACACACAAGATTGGACAAGAAGTTGGTGCACTATATAAAGGGTCACCTAGGTTCAATCTCAATAAGAAGACACAAGAATGTGATGATGTAACTTATGAGACATGTGTGTGAATGAGAGAATTGTGTGAGAGTGCAAAGACACATACATACAAGAGGGACTCATTGTAGAGAGGCTGGTTGTAAAGAAGAGAGGGTAGTATAGAATTGATAGAAAGCTTTGTAATAGGTCTATCACTTTCTAGTTCTCTTCTTGGTTTCTTCAAGAACTTGAGGTTTCTTGAAGGGGGTTGCTGAATTATAAGAACCATTTGATTTAGTGAAGAGAGTTCGGAGGAACTCACGGGGACGTAGGCACATTGTCGAACCTCAATAACAATTGCTTATCTTCTTTCTTTCTTTGATTTTCTGTTCTTGTGTTCGATTGCTATATTTCTTTCTATAAGTCATTCTAGACTTGGGTGTTTGGAAGATCACCACCTGGGCATCTTGTCAAGGTGATTTCCAATAGTAGTATCAGAGCTTTGGACAGTAGTATCAGAGCTACATAGCTGGGTATCGGAGCAAGAACAAAAAGGTGATGGAGCCAAGACTCCAAGAATCAAAGATCAACTTCTTGGGTCATTCAAGAACGGTGTAAAGATCAAGTTCTAATCGTGTTCTTGAAGGTTGATTCAAGAACATTGTTAAGATCCATCTTCGATCTGTGTTAAGATCCATTTTAATTTCATAATTAAAATGCTAAACATTTAAACTTTAAAACTTAAAAGAAATAAATTAAAACTGACTATACATGGATATAGAAATTTCACTCGCAGCTATTGTGCGACGCTTTCCCCCTTTGGTAGCAAAGCCTTGGAGATTCCCCAGATTGCTAGCAGAAGTCCTCTGGATTGCACACCCAATTGATGAAGTGAAATGGGGCTTTTATAGGGGAACTCCATGGATGCAATGTGTTTCCAATCTAATGTGAGATGTGGGATATAGAATGTGTTTCCAACCGATGTGGGATGTGGGATTTAAGCCTTCACATGCCCTTCAAAACTTTTGCCCACGCTGAAATCCCACATAGCCTAACCCTTGTCTACTAAAACTGCCATAATGTTCTCTAGAAAAATCATATTTATGAACCATAAAATTCCCCAAAAAATAGACATCCGGATCTTTCCAAACATATATGGCTCATCTCCTGCTTCTTCCTAAATCATTACAGTTTAAATGGAAAAAATCACTTCTGCCACGCTGAAATCACGCACAGCCTGACCTTTGTCTACTAAAACTACCATAAGTTTCTCTAGAAAAATCGTATTTACGAGCCGTAAAATTCCATAGAAAAAGACATCTGGGTCTTTCCAAGCATATACGGCTCATCTCGTGGTTCTTCCTGAATCAATACAGTTTAATCCGCAAAAATGACTAATCTGTACAGGAAATTCTAGCAATTTAGTGAAACTCCTTTCCAAGTGCTTGTAAACCTGTAAAACAACGAAAAACAACTAAAAGTAACAAATTTCTAAGCTAACAAATGTAAATTAAGGGGCCAAAATATGTAATATTTGGCACTCATCAACGTGGAAAGTCATAAGAAATTTTATCATCAGAATTGTTGTTAAGAATTTTAGCACTTTGCAGCACTGTGATAGCCTTTGCTTGCTCAGGTTGGCTAGACAACTTCCCTTTTTGATGCACTTGCAATTGTTCTGCAAGTTGCCCAACTTTTACTTTCACCCTCTTCATTTATGCCTCTAAGGAATCCAACCTTTGGCTATGTCTCTTATGGTTCTCTTTGCTAACTTGAATAAAAGCACTCAAGTTCTCCTCCAAAGTTGGATTTCTAGGCTAATTGGGTGGTGCAACTTGGTTTTGATACTGAACCAGTCTTGAACTTTGAGCATATGTCAGAGCGTTGTTAGTCTTCCAAGAGAAATTGGGATGATTTCTCCACCCAGGGTTATGGGTGTTAGAATATTGATCATTCCTTGACCTAGGTTGGTAAGACTCTATTGCATTAACTTGTTCTTGTTCTTTCGTACATAAGATTCATAAGACAAAGAACAAGTGTTAGCACCATGACCAAAAACCCTACAAACTCCACATACCTCATTGTTGGGCGTGTTTGTGGTAGTGAGAAGTTTGACTTGTTTGGTCAACTCTGCAAGTTGCATTGCCATATCGTTGTTGGAGCTCAATTCATTAACCCCAACTCTCCTTCCTCTTACACTCTTTTGTTGGGAATTAGCACCCAATATCTCATATAGCTCGCATGTCTCCTCAGTAGTCTTTTCTCCCATGGCTCCACCGGCAGCGTTATCAATCGTATATTGACACTGTTGTGTCAATCCATCATAGAAGAATTGATTTTGTAGCTGTAATGTGTAATGATGGTAGGGATACTAGATTATAAGCATCTTGAACCTGTCCTATGCTTCATGGAAGGGTTCTCCCTCCATTTTTGAGAACGTGGCAATCTTAATTCTTAACTCAGTCATCTTCTAATGGGAGTAGAATTTGTTCATGAATCGATTGTAGACTACTTCCCATGTAGTCAAAAAACCGGGTGGAAGAGTCATCAACCACACTTTTGCTCTATCTTTTAATGTGTAGGAGAAGCATCTCATCTTGAGTTGATCCTCATTCAGTCCCTATAGAGGAAAAGTCTGCACTGTTGCATAGAAATCCCTTATGAAGGTTACTGGGTCTTCATTTGGAATTTTGTAGAATGAAGGGAGCATGCTAAAGTGGATATTTTTTATCTCATAATTCTGTGCAGCTTCACCCAATTAGATGCAAGATGTGGAAGTGATGATGATTGGCCTTGCATACTTCTTCATCATAATTTGTCTTTCAGCTCATTCCATTCTTTCAGGCTCCTTTTTTCTATTCCCTCAACCATTTCTTCATCTTCCGTAGGCTGTAACATCTCCCTTAGCCTATGGATGTTGTCTATTGCTGGCACTAGATTTCTCCCTTGGGATTTTCTACCATGCATGTACCTGAAGAAAACAAAAGAAAAATTAAGCTACCAGGAATCAAGAGAGCGAACATCAAGAAACAAATTAATGCCAATTTAAATAAAGAAAATCAAGAAGAAAATAAAGAAAATTTAACGAAATAAAAGAAATAAAAATTACACCTGAAAGAAATAAAATAAATAAAATAAAAAATAAAAAAACAAAAAATAACTAAAGAATTAAACGTCAATTCCCCGACAACGACACCAAAAACTTGATGTACAAATTTTAAATGCTCGCAAGTGAATGAATCACAAATAGTATTGCGATGAGTTTGCTCTAGAGATCGATCTTTCAAGGAATTGCAGTGGTTTAAATCCTAAATTACTTTCTTAAAATTACTAAAACAAACTCTGAAATTAAATCCTAAACACTCTAATTAAAAGATTGGTGAAGTAGAAAATTGAAATAAAAAAATTAAGTAAATTAAACAAAATTAATTATGAAGAGATGAGTATAATCAATGAGAACAATTGGGAGTTTAGCTTGTTAGCTTGCTATCCAATCATGAATTGGAACGTTTGGTGAATATAAAGAATTAATCAACATCCAAGATTATTGGTATTTCCACTAAGACTAGAGAATGCCATTGATTGTGTTTATTCTCAATTTATAACTAATTAATTAAATCCCATGGATTGTGTTCATCAATTAATTAGTTAAATTAAGTATAAGGAAAACGCAACCAACTAAATCACAATTTGATTTGAATCCTGATTTAAATTGCTATTTAAGAAAGCTTAATTTGGTCTAGATGATTTGTCATCAACCTAATCTCGAATATTAACCTTGACTATCAATAATAGATGGCCAATCCATAAGCAATAATCAAATGTATGAAGGATATTGAATAAGAAATAATATGGAAAATTTCATAAAATTAAATCTACCAAAATATCCAAAACAATCAAGGAAGCTAAGCCAAACTCCCAACAATGCGTTCAGCCACTCATGTTTAAATCCCAATTCAAATACTAGGGTTACAAGCATATTGAAGGACAAAAATAGCAAATATAGAATTTCTTCCCGAATTACAAGATGAATCCTCAAAGTCTTGAAGCGATTGATCGTCGTCTTCAATCTCTTGATAAGCCGTTTGATGAAAGAAACCGTCTCCTCTTTCAATCTCCCAAAACTCCTCTTGATAATATATCTCCAAGAGCTACCATCATCTCTGTTGTAGTATGTGGCTAATATCGAGTGGAACACATTTACAAAGAAATCAAGCTGATGCCGGAGTGAAGCGTAGCGTACCGAGTGGAACGACGGCATCGGCCCTTTTGGGCTTGGAATTTATTATTTTATTGGCAAGGATGATTAATAGGTTAGGGGTGCAGGGGCAACGACCCCGTGGTATGGTACAGGGGTATTTGAGAAATTTTCTAATACCTCTATACGGCTAGGGTTAGTATAAATACATATGATGTAACTCTACTTTGATATAGTGAAATTTAGCCGCTGCTCGCTCCCATGGACGTAGGCATCACGTTAAATCTGTGTTTAATTGCCTTCTTTATCTCTTTATTTTTCGTATTATTCATCATAATTGTTGCACGTTTCACAACAATCTCCCCCTTTCTCTAAGTCTAAAATTTCTATATATAGCTATATGGAGACGGCTTTGTAGACAGAAATGTTGTCCTAGGGTTTCTGTTCATGCCGTGTGCTTCTGCTGCTGTCCAGGTCGTGTGTTTGCTGCTGTCCAGGCTAGGTTTCTACGGTCTAGAACTGATCTGGTTGTGCTGCTATCCAGCCCATGCAAATCCGAAAAAAAAACATGGTTTAATAGCTCCTTCACTTCTGCTACGCTGAAATCACACACAGCCTGACCTTTCTCTACTAAAACTGCCATAACTTTCTCTAGAAAAATCATATTTATGATCCATAAAATTCTCCAGAAAATAAACATCCGGATTTTTCCAAGCATATATGGTTCATCTCTTGGTTCTTCCTGAATCAATAAAGTTTAGTATGAAAAAATCACTTCTGCCACGATGAAATCACGCATAGCCTGACCTTTCTCTACCAAAACTGCCATAACTTTCTCTAAAAAAATAATATTTATGAGCCGTAAAATTCTCCAGAAAATAGACATCCGGATCTTTCTAATATATGGCTCATCTCCTGGTTCTTCCTAAATCAATATAGTTTAATTCGCAAAAATTATTGATTTGTACGAGCAATTCTAGCAATATAGTGAAACTCCTTTCCAACTACTTATGAACTTGTAAAACAACGAAAAAATAACTCAAAGTAACAAATTTCTAAGCTAAACATATAAATAAATACTTGAAAAACATACAAAATACAAGGACAAATATTTGTTCATCACTCTATCATGCAAAGCATAGCAATGCCTTGGTTATATCACACCAAACACAACGAAGCATTGGCTTCATCGTACCAAGCATAGAAAAGCCTTGGTTTCTTCACGCTTAGCACAACAAAGCCTGGGCTTCATCACTACAAGCACAGAAAAGCATTGAGATCATCACACCATGAACAGAAAAGCCTTGGCTTCATCACTTCAAGCACAAAAAAGCCTTGGCTTCATTACGCCATATATAAAAAAGCCTTGGTTTCATTATGGTAAGCGCAATTACACCTAACCTCTATCTCACCAAGCGTAGAAAAGTCTTAGCTTCATCAAGCCAAGCACAACAAAGCCTTAGCTTCATCATGCCATGCACAGGAAAGCTTTGGCTTCATCACATAAAGCACAACAAATTGGTGGCTCCATCATGCCAACAACAACAAGGCCTTAGCTTCATCGCGTTGAGTACAACAAAGCCTTAACTTCATCACACGAAGCACAACAAAGACTTGGCCTCATCACGCGAAGCACAAAAAAGGTATTGGTTTCATCACATCAAAAACAATAAAGGCTCCATCATGCCAAGCGCAGCAAAGACTTGGCTTCATCATGGTAAGCCCAGCAAAGCCTTGGCTTCATCATGCCAAGCACAACAAAGTATTGGCTTCATCATGGTAAGCCTAGCAAAGCCTTGGCTTCATCATGCCAAGCGCAACAAAGTCTTGGCTTCATCTCACCGAGCACAAAAAAGGCTTAGCTTCATCACACCAAGCATAAAAAAGCCTTGGCTTTATCACGCCAAGCACAGAAAATCCTCGAGTTTATCATGCGAATCAAAGCAAAGCCTTGGCTCCATCATGCCAAGCACAACAAAACCTTGGCTACATCACGCCTAGCATAACAAAGCCTTGACAACATCGTGCCTAGAACAACAAAGCTTTGTGTTCATCACACCATGCACAAAAATCCTGTAGGAAAGTTGGCTCCATTTCCAAAACAAAGGTTGACTTCTTCTTACTTACTTTTTTGTTTTTTCTCAACGCCTACAAATTATTGCAAATGTAAGAACCATACTCAGTATCTGTTGAGCGTTTATCTACTTAAATAAATAAGCAAATTATCAAACTTGTTTTACTTACAAGTGCACAAGGTCTACAGTAGCATAGTGTGCAAGTGCGAGATCATTTCCATAGGGATTGGTGAATTTCGATTTAGAATCAGTTTCACAGTGTAAAAATTGATAGAAATAATTATTAAGTCTAGATTGATAATGATAAGAACATAGGGCTTTGATATCCACCACTGATCATACTTTCCCAATAAGTAATGTGCCAATGCTCTAGCCCTATCATGAATACCTAATGGTTGTCAACCTAAGGGCATGGTATCTACTCCTTAAGCTATTAATCTCCCTAAGCAACGAGTTAGGCATGGTATCTACTCTAACTTTTTTCTTTCTTAAGGGATTCAGCATGATGTATATTGTGTTGTTCCTTAAGAAAGCATAAGATCTGTGGAAATCAACAACCATACGAGACCTAGGGTAAGGTGTATACTCCCAGTTTCACATGTTGATTAACCCAAGAATCCGGCGTGGACTTCCTTTATTACTATCGTCAGACCAAGGACTCGGTCATCCAAATTGATCTAACTAACTAATCTATACCACATGCATACATTGATCAGACACACACATATGAGGAATTCAATAAAATAGGTATTAATCAATTAAAGTATCAAAAATGGCTATTTGCAAAGGCAATGAATGAATATATATATATATATATATATATATGGAAAAGCATAATTAGGGCTTCAATCGAGCCCTATAAAGAGTTAGTTACACATGCTGTTTATAATAAACATCATCATAACATAAACTAAAATAGAAAAATAAAATCCGAAAAGTACTGTCGAGACGAGTCATTAATTCCTCTCCAAAGCTTACAAATCAAAAAAAAAAATCAAAAGTGAGTTTTATGTGTTTTACAAGCCTATATATAGGGTTCTAAGGGTGCCTCGAAACCCTAATTTCCAAAATAGATCCGAAAGAAATCTTTCCAAAACAAGCTCTGCCGCCTCTCTATGCATGTGCGCTCGATCGCGTGCTTCTACACTCGAGCGCATGGGTGCGCACGATTGCTTGTGTGCTCGATCGCACTAGCTCTTTCTACATCTTCAATTTTCTTCCTTTAAAGCTTCAAAATGCTTTCTTTTCTTTAGAAGCTTATAAAAAACACAGAAAACACAAAATGAAGTAAAACATAATAAAATATGTAAACAAAGAGCTTAATAAATGTAAATTAAGGGGCTTAAATATGAATATTTAAGCACTTATCACACCCCCAAACTTACATATTGCTAGTCCTTTAGCAATACAAAATTGAAAACTAAATAAAAAATAATAACAAAGGTAAATTCATCATTCATTTTATGTAAAAATTAGGTTGCACACAAAACCATGATATTTGTTCATGAGTAGGCTTAAAATATAAACACATCTTCACAATAAATAAGAGTTTTAAATTTTGATTACTTACACAAGGCTGGTTTAAGGCATCACAAGTTTGACTTAGTGTGTGGTGAATTAGCACATAAAAGATGAAGCTTTCAAATATCTTTACTGTATAGTGTTTCGGTGTCTTAGCATTCATCGAATTTCCTATCAGAATGAATACTAGTAGCATAGATTTATTTCTTTTCTTTTTCTTTTATCATGAGCTTTTTGCCAAGTTGAGTTCCATTAAGCTTTTTAATTGACCCATGTAGCGAGTTTTTAGCCAATGACTCCCAAACCAGATGGTTTTAGGGCATTAGGTGTAAAGACACCCCTAAGAACTTACTAACTCGAGTTAAAAAGGCTTCGAAACTAACTGGTCTTAATGCTTCATTGCAAAATCCCCACCTTTCGACGTGAACACTCACTGCTTACTGAGGTAAGAGGTTCAGTTACTCAGTGTAAACTTTTATTTAATGATCATTATATGCATCATTCCCACCTTTTGACGTGAACACTCACTGCTTACTGAGGCAACAGGTCCACTTACTCAGTGGAAAGTTTATTTAATGATCATTAGGAGCATTTTATTTTCTCTTTTTGCATAATGATATTATTCTTTATTTTTCTATGCCAAAGTGTTATTCTAACAAGTTATTCGATTACAGCTAGGTCATGGAAACATATACATATAGATTATATGTCATACCTCACACCATTATGTGCTAATGTGCTCGTGTTAGATTTAGATCAACTTTGCGAATTCCTAAATTCCTTGTGGTAGGTAATTAAACTTTTAAAATTCTTATTACTAGGCTATGTGTTCGAAATTTTAAGCTTACTAATGAAGTTTTATCATATTTGTTTTAAATCAACCAAAATTTTTAAAACAAAATGACATGCATCTATCTTTAAAACAAAATTTGGGACATAGTGTGGGCATATGTGCGCAAGTGTTCCTCTCTACCCCCAAACTTAATATACGCATTATCCCTAATGTGTGAGTGACATGGAAAGATCTGACCTGGGAGTCAAAAAACTAGACTGCTGGCATTGCTCGTAGCACGCCCCCAAACTTGAACTAGATGCACGCACTATGTTCCTAGCAAATAAAAACAAACGTTGTGCCAGAAAACAAGAAATATGGAAAATAAATAGATAAATAAACATAAATAAGAAAATAAAAATATTATAATGAAAAGGATATGCTGTGGGGTGCCTCCCATGAGCGCTAAGTTTTACGTCTTCAGCCAGACGAGGTATCCTCTCACTGCCAGTCATCGGGTGGTGTAGTCGAAGAGGGGATGCAGGAGGTAGGCAATTGAGGATGGCCTGTAGTATTGCCTCTTGTTGTGTAAACTGAGCCTCCAAACCATCTATCCTCTGATGGATCAGACGGGTCGCCTCTCTGTCCTCCCGGCGAATGTCAAAGAGCTCACAGCGAAAGGAAGATAGCTCCTCTAGAAGGTGCTGGTACTCTGTGGACCCTATGTCTGGCTGGTCATCCTCCTATGTAGGGCTCACTGCCGGGTGCTCGGTGTCCATCGGATTAGCTGCCATTGGCTCATCAATAGGAACATGCACCCGGGGCCCTCAGGGCATGTGGGACTGGCTGAGGCTCTACTGGACCCTTCTAAAGAACAGATGGTCGCTGACTGGTCTGTCAAAAGAGGAGCCCTTGATCCCCTTCTTCTTGAAGATGTGACTGAGTAAGAAGGGGAAAAGGAGCCCCTATGCAGTAGCCGTGGTGGTCTGAAGGCTGTGCATATGGTCCCATAACTTGTGTATCTGACTCCAAATGACGGCTGGTATAGAGTACTAGTGACCCCGATGAAAGGCATAGAGAGCTTGTATGAACTGATCCCTTCTTTGAGTCTTATGCCCTATGGGGCACACATTACGGTGGAGGACGGAGTCCACAAGCCATAGGCAGGGAGGCAACTTCGACCGGCTCCCCGCATTGTTGTGCTGATCCACATACTGGCCCGCACACATATCCTCGATGATCTGGGGCAGAAGGAACGGGTCTGGCTACTCCTCCATATGGCTGTCCTCGAGAGGGGACTCATCATAGCAGTGGAGGGCGGTGGCTATATCAGCAGTGGTCAGCTCTATGAATCTGCCTTGGACTGAGGAGGATAGAATCTCTAGGCGAGTGCAGTTATAGGTCAGGTTCTCATAGAAGCTGACTACGAATCTAGTGTAGGCTGATGAGAGTCATAAAATGCATCTTAACAGTACTTAATTGTTATCATTTTAGGGCTGATCTAGGTTTTAATTGCACTTTTATATGTTAACAACTCTAAAGTATCATTCTTGGATCATTGATCTATTTCGGTGCATTTTCAGGTATTTTAAGCTCAAAAGAGGAGGAAAAGTTATCATTGCTTGAAGCACAAAGACTCGAGGCATACTGGAGTGAAGGAATGATTCCGAAAGGACAAGATGGAGGGCTTAAAAGAGCAACAGCTGCTGCCCACACTAGAAAGGAGTTTCACTAAATTGCCAGAATTGCCCGTACAGATCAATTATCTTTAAAAATTAAACTGTATTGATACAAGAAGAACCAGGAGATGAGCCATATATGCTTAGAAAGATCTGGAAGTCTATTTCTTGGAGAATTTTATGGTTCGCCAAAAGGATTTTTCTAGAGAAAGTTATGGCAGTTTAAGTAGACAAAGGTCAGGTTGTGCGGGCTGTGCGGGATTTCAGCGTGATTTTGGGCTTAAATCCCACATCCCACATTGGTTGGAAAACACATTTCTATATCCCACATCCCACATCAGATTGGAAACACATTGCACTCGTGGTATTTCCCTATAAAAGGCCTACTCCACTTCAGCTTTGAGCAATCAATCGGGGATAAATCCTGAGGGCCTTTAGGAGGAACCCGAAGTTTAAAGTTTGAAGGTCGGGAGAGATGATCGTCGGGAGGCCAGAGGCAACTCAATGACGCATGAGCCCCATGGCCGGCTAGTCTCCAAGCAAGGCGAAGGGATGAATCCCTAGGTGTAGTTGTTCTTATTTTCCTTTATTTGATTCGGTTGTAGTTGGAATTATTTTCATTAAATATTGTTATGTTTTATTCTTAATTTAATTAGTAGATTTATTATAACTCCGGTGGTTGCATGCTTCTTTTCCATATAAGTTTAGTCAGGCTTTTCTTATGTGTACCTGTTTGGGTGTGATTGAGTCCGGTAGATCTCTTTTATAGATTTGTCCATTGCTGCGGTATCGTCATTTTAGATCTATCGTCGTCTCTTGATAATTTATAAGTTAGGTCATGTGTGTTAGAAAGTAAAGAATAATTCATAGCGATTATATTAGGATTAATAAATGCACTTTAATTGAATATTTTTCGATTGCCTGTTTGGGATGTGAAACCTGCAATCGAGATAAAAACAACTGAATCAAGTTAGGATTAGAGCAACGAACCTAGGGAGGATTCTCGGAACCTTGTTGTCATTTTTATTTTAAACTTATTTACAAAATTACCATTTCCTCAAAACAACTCAGATTTTATCCTTTTAATCTTTTATTGTTTGTGTTGAGGTTTACACCTTCTGTTGTACTTAACTTGTTTCCCTGTTGAATCGACACCCCAAAACTGTACTACAATAACCGCTTTATGTTTTGGGCGTAATCAAATTTTAGCGCCATTGCCGGGGAAACAGGCTTAAGTACAAGGAAGCTTGTCAACTTTGAGTGCGACAGTTAAAAAAAAAAAAATTCTTGTTTTATTTATTTTATTTCCTCTCTGATTCATTTGGTGCATGCTTAGACAAGAGATCTGCGAGGTAGATTCATTAGAGGACCTGAGCTAGAATTACCCTCTCCTTCCGAGTCTGATAGTGAAACCTCGCCTAGATCAACCCATAGAGAAAACTCAAGTGAGAATCTAGAGGATTTTGTTAACATGGTCGATAACCATAATGAGAATGTTGCTCGGACACTTCAGGATTACCTCCACCCTACACGCACAGCTATACCATCATGCATCATGTTTCCAGCCAATACTCACCAATTAGATCTTAAACCAGGGATGATTCAATTACTCCCTACATTCCATAGCTTGGGTAATGAAAACCGATATGTGCATATTAGAGAGTTTGAGGAAGTAGTTGCGACTTTTCATAGTCAAAACGAAACTCATGACATTATGAAACTTAAGTTCTTTCCTTTCGCTTTGAAGGATAGAGCCAAGAGTTGGCTATACTCAATTAGACCACGATCTATTGAGTCGTGGACTGAGATGACTCGTGCTTTCTTTAACAAATACTTTCCTCAACATAAAACCAACACTTTGAAAAGGAAAATCTCCACCTTTGCACAAAAGGATAGTGAGACTTTATATCAATCTTAGGAGAGATTTAAGGAGTTATTGAGTATGTGCCCTCACCATGGGTATGAGAGTTGGTGCTTAGTGAGCTATTTTTATGAGGGACTTACATATAGAGAGCGCCAATTTGATTACACCTAAAGTGTAACGTGGTTATTGTAGTACAGTTTTGGGGTGTCGATTCCACAGGGAAACAAGTTAATTACAAAAGAAGGTGTTAACCTTAACACAAATGATAAAAGATAAAATGAATCAGAGTTTTTGATTGTGCAAAAGGGTAATTGTGTAAATAGGTTTGAAATATAATTAAGAATGACAAGGTTCTGGGAATCCTCCCTAGGCTTGTTGCTCTAATCCTAACTTGATTCAGTTGTTTTTGTCTCGATTGCAAGTTTCACATCCCAAACAGGCAATCGGAAAATATTCAATTAAAGTGCAACTATAAATCCTAATGTAATTGTTATGAATTATTCTCTACTTTCATGCACACATGACCCAACTTATAAATTATCAAAAGACGACGATATATCTAACGACAATACCGCAGCAATGGACAAATCTATAAAAGCGATCTACCGGACTCAATCACATCCAAACAGATACACATAAGAAAAGAATGACTGAACTTATATGGAAAAGAAGCATGCAATCACCGGACTAATAAAAATCTACTAATTAAATTAAAGAATAAAACATAACAATATTTAATGAAAATAATACCAAACTACAACTGAATCAAATAAAGGAAATAAGAACAATTACACCTAGTGATTCATCCCTTCGCCTTGCTTGAAGACTAGCTGCTCATGGAGCTTATGCTTCCTTGAGTTGCCTCCGGCCTCTCAACGATCATCTCCTCCTTGGTAGTGAAAGCTTCGGCGATTCCTCAACTTGCCTTCAAAATTATACTTTCGGATTCGTCCTAAAGGCCCTCTGGATTACTCCTAAAGGCCCTCTGGATTCATTCTCTGATGTATTCAGATGAGCTCCGATTGAATGCCGCAAAGCTGAAGTGGAGTAGGCCTTTTATAGGGAAATACCACGAGTGCAATGTGTTTCCAATCCAATGTGGGATGTGGGATATAGAAATGTGTTTTCCAACCAATGTGGGATGTGAGATTTAAGCTCAAAATCACGCTGAAATCCCGCACAGCCTGACCTTTGTCTACTTAAACTACCATAACTTTCTCTAGAAAAATTCTTTTGATGAACTGTAAAATTCTCCAGAAAATAGACTTCTGGATCTTTCTAAGCATATATGGCTCATCTCCTGGTTCTTCTTGTATCAATTCAGTTTAATTTTTAAAGATGATTGATCTGTACGGGCAATTCTGGCAATTTAGTGAAACTCCTTTCTAGTGCGGGCAGCAGCTGTTGCTCTTTTAAGCCCTCTATCTTGTCCTTTCGGAAGCATTCATTCACTTCAGTATGCCTCGAGTCTTTGTGCTTCAAGCAATGATAACTTTTCCTCCTCTTTTGAGCTTAAAGTACCTGAAAATACACTGAAATAAGTCAGTGGTCCAATAATATCGCTTTAGAGTTATTAACACTTAAAAGCATAATAAAGATCGAGATTAATCATAAAATGCTAACAATTAACCATTGTTGAGAGTATTTTATGACTCTCATCACAACCCCCAACTAGCTTATTGCTAGTCCCTAGCAATTCAAGCGAAGACAAGAGATGAATTCTACGATAGCACTCTAAGTCAGTGAAAAGCAATATTAGTGTTAACCAAGAGAAATTCATATTTTGTCTAAAATATTTAACAGAACACACAGCATATAGAATCATTAAATTCCACCCAAATCCAAAAGTAATTCAAACATCAATCTTAAAATCGTTATTGACTCTTAACATCCATCTTACCACAAGCCATTAATCTGAACACCCGGATGATTTTATGCATAAGATTCATGAATACAAGTCTTCGCCTCTAAACATGATAAATTTTGTGACGTCAATCACAAAAACAAGCTCCGTATGCTTACATTTCAAACCACTCTCCACTATTGTAGAAAAATCACACTACATTGGATCAATAGGTCTTTAATAAGCTTGTAACATTCGGCTAAGGTAAAGGCTAAGAAAGAATGGGAAGAATTCACAAGTAAAAGAACTTAATCTCTTAGTTTTGAACACAGCTCTTTAAGTACTGGATAACCTTACTTCAATACCCAACTCTTCTAACCATTTTTAGAGCATTTCTTTTCAACAAATTACCAATTTTTTTTTCTTTCTTTGCCATAATTCATTTTTCTTCTTTTTTTTTTTTGTATTTTGGCATAAGACTATTCACCTCATTTTCCATCATTCATTTTTTTTTTCTTTTCTTTTCCACAACCCCCAACTTATCTCCTTTAATGTACTTGGGTTGTGGTAGTGATATAATTTTTTTTTTTCATATTTCCACCCTTACTCCTTTTAAGTGCTTCTCACAACATGTGTATAGCTAAGTTATTTTAAGAGAGAGGTTAGGATAAAATATTATCTTTAGGCTTATAAGGGAGAGTGAATGGGTTTTTAAAAGAAACCAGGCTCCACTTCTTTTTCAAGAAAAAGGCTCAAATAGGTGACTAGTGATATATATTGCAAGGGTAGGTTTGAAAGGCTCAAACGGTTCAAAAATAGCCTATATCATATCCTAAGTAATGTGCATTCTAGGAATTCGCCTCAAGTGGTTATCAAGTAAGTTCTAGAGCTTGTCGAGACCGCAAAAATATTCACAAAATAATCACACATAAAATTTTTCTAAATGTTTTCGATTAATCATACAATCTTACCACAAGCTAGAGTCTCTAACCAAATCAAGATTGATACTTCAATTAATTTCAAACCGAAACAAAATTTAACTCCTTCTAAATGCTATCTGCTATCTCAATTAAGTTTATATCATTGACATGTAAATTGACTCTAAAGCTAACACGAAGCATGCTAGACACACACAAAGATGACACCAAGCAGTTCAACAGTTATAAAAAATGTATTTCCCCCTCCACCCCCAACTAAAAATAAGCATTGTCCTCAATGTAAAAGCAAAAATTTAGGAAACTCCCTTTTTAACCAAAGGTGAGTGGAGCAAAAAAATCGTGCACGACCAATTGAACTGCATGCTCAACTTCTTGTTGAAAATCTGATCTACAACATAGAACACACAAAAAGAAGGCAACTGCGGTGTACCACCGGGTGTTAGCACACTAAAAATTAATCATTAAAATGGACTAAAAAAAAAAAACTACAAAACAAAAGAAAGAAAAATAAAAGTAAATACGTACCTGTGTTGTGTGGTCAAGATGCGTAGACCGGATCTACAATCGGAATGTCTTCCACTTCCGAATCTGGTCTATCGACTAAGATCTTAAGTCATTGACCATTGACTTTGAAAATTTGACCATCCCTAGTATCTTCAATTTCTACCGCCCCATTTTCAAAAACAGTTTTCACTTCAAAAGGGCTGGTCCACCTCGACCGAAGTTTTCCAGGATGCTTGTGGAGTCTAGATTCGTATAAGAAAACCTGATCATTAGGTTTAAACGTTTTCCTCAAAATATTTTTATCATGGAATATTTTCATTTTAGACTTATAGATCCAAGAGCTCTCATAAGCATCGTTTCTTAACTCCTCTAACTCGGTCAATTGATATTTCCGAAGCTTACTTGCTTCTCCTATGTCAAAATTAAAAGATTTGATTGCCCAATACACTCGATGCTTGAGCTCTACAGGTAAGTGGCAAGGCTTTCCAAAGACAAGCCGATAAGGTGACATACCTAAGGGAGTTTTAAAAGCTGTACAGTAAGCCCAAAGCGCATCAACTAGTCTCAAAGACCAATCCTTGCGATCCGGATTAACCGTTTTTTCTAGAATTTGTTTAATCTCCCTATTAGTGAGCTCTACTTGCCCACTAGTCTGAGGATGATAGGTAGAAGAAATTTTATATAACACCCCTTATTTTTGCATCAAAGCTTCAAAAGAACGGTTACAAAAATGTGTACCTCGATCACTAATTATAGCACGTGGCGTACCAAATCGAGATAACACATTTTCTTTAAGAAATTTAATTACCGTTCTATTATCATTGCTTCGGCAAGCTGCTGCCTCTACCCATCTAGATACATAATCTATGGCCATGATGATATAAAGGTATCTGAAGGAATGAGGAAAGGGTCCCATAAAATTGATGCCCCAACAATCAAAGATTTCAATTACCAAAATAGGGTTTAATGGCAGCATATTTCGACGAGACACAGCTCCTAACTTTTGACACCTTTCACATGAGCGACAATAGATGTTTGCATCTTTAAACAAGGTAGGCCAATAAAATCCACACTGCAAAATTCTCTTGTATGATGATCACTTGTATGTCACACACTTATTATGTTGAATTGCTCCTAGATGACCTTTTATATAGTGCAACCACTTCTTGAACCAATCTTGAAGACAATCTTAACCGTTAGATCTTGAGAACCAATCAATCATAGTCTTCCAACAAGTCTAAGTAATCCTATGTGTTTTAAACATGTCCTACGCACCAGTCAAAAGAAGTGTGTCCCAAGTGTGCCTGGCACCACCGACCAGAACAGGGCTGGCCGTGGCTCAGGGCAGGGCACACAAGCTCCATGTGCTGGGCACCATGGCTTAGGGAGGCTGGGCCACGGTGTGGCTTGGAGAGGAGGAGATTCGAGTAAGCTGGATGCCACGGCGCACAAGGCGAGGCCGCGACGCACTTAGCTGACCTGATGCTGAACTTTTCATTTGTTTAATCCTTGGATAAATCCCAACACTAACTTTTAGATTCTTCAATTTACATTATATAGATTCTAAGATCAAAACTTTTAAAGCCATAACAATAAAATTAAAACTCATTCCAATAATGCATATAGTTGGCTCTGATACCATTTTAACTCTATCGGCGTAGAAAATGCAATAGAATTTAAAAATTTTCAATTATTCCAATAAACTTCCACCAAGAATTCTTTATGAATCTATTAGAATGATAAATCAATAATCTTCATAAAAGGTTAAGGTTTATATTATACCTCAATGAAGATTCAGGTTGATCATTTGGAGAAGAGTCCAAAAGTTGTTCAACTACTGGACGTCTAAGCGGACCCACATAAGCAATGAAAACTAGAGATCTCTAATTAAGGTGACCAAAATTTATTGAGTGCTAACACTTTTGGATTTTAGGCTATGCCTTGTAGAGAGAGCCTAAGATCCTATCTAAAAACACAAATTATTCTCATCAAGTTTTCTATAAAATAGAAGCCCTATTTATATAGAAATTTTACTTCTAAAGGCTCCAGGATTTTAAAATTGGAATGAAGCCCCTAGGTTAATTTAATTCCTAAAATCTATCCATTGGCCCCTTAATTTCTCTGTTCATACAATCATCCTTTTGTATGTGACCCATTAGGTTTGATATCATGTTGGCAGTATTTTGTAACTTTTACATAACAATTGGATCGCATTTAATTAATTAAAACTCTTTGTAATTTTTATTCAAATTAGAACTCCTTTTAATTTTTGCATATGATTAAGAATTAATTATAATCAATTCTTAAGGGCTTCTATAAGTCATGAATGACACCTAGCAGTATGCCATGACTACCTAGGAAACATGAATTAATGTGAACCTTTCGTTGTCAGTTATCATACAATTCAATCATTTCACCATGCAATGTCCCTAATTATACCTAAGACATAGATTTACTAACAAGCCTTAATTATTTAACCATATATATCTCAATCTCAAGTCTGTAACTTAAATGGTGAGATTAGAAACTCTTTCTAATTTTCACCTAACCTTGGCCAAGGAATTTTCAAGTTATAACTTAATCAAATCACGTAAGACATTCTCTCTCATGGATCCTCTATTGTACACTCACATAATTCCATGCATAAGTGGTCATACTCAATTACTACCATTAAGTAGCCCATGATTAGGATCACATTTAAGTAGTATCAAAGCATGATGACCTATACACAAGGCATCCATGGTGCCTCAAGTCCAAGGATCACTTGTACAACTGCAACGTAAGATCTCTTATTGACAATCAGTAAAATGCCCATTAGGAATTATTTAATTGAGTCAGTTTAGTGTATCTGTTCTCTAACATTCATTATGGCAAGCACAAAATAGCCTTAGCTTAATCACCCCAAGCATACGAAACCCTTACCTTTATCATGCCAAGCACATGAAAGCCTTAGTTTCATCACACAAAGCATAAAAAGCTTTGGCTTTATCACTCTAAGCACTACAAAGCCTTGGCTTTATCACGCCAAGCACAAAAAAGCTTTAGCTTCATCACACTAAGCACAACAAAGCTTACGGCTCCATCATGCCAAGCATAGCAAAGCGTTGGCTTCATCATGCCAAGCACAACAAAGCGTTGGCTTCATCACACCAAGCATAGAAAAGCGTTGGCTTCATCACTCCAAGCATATCAAAGCATTGGCTTCATCACGCCAAGCACAGCAAAGCCTTAGGCTCATCACGCCAAGCACAACAAAGCCTGGCTTCATCACATCGAGCACACCAAAGCCTTGGGTTCACCATTAAAATCAAAGCCTTGGATTTATCACGCCAAGCATAGTAAAGCCTTGGCTTCATCACTAAAATCCCAGAAAAGCACCGGCTTCATCATGCCAAGAACAACAAAGCCTTAACTTCATCACGCCAAGCACAACAAAGCCTTAGCTTCATCATGACAAGCATAGCCACGGCTTCATCATGCCAGGCACAATAAAACTTTGGCTTAATCATCCCAAGCACAAAAAAATCCTTTCCCTCATCACGCCAAGCATAACAAAGCCTTCTCTCCATCATGCCCAGTACAGCAAAGCCTTGGCTCCATAACGCCAAGCACAGTAAAGCCTTCGCTTTATTTCGCCAAGCATAAAAGAGCCCTGGCTTCATCACCCCAAGCACAATAAAGCCTTGGCTATATGATGCCAAGCATAGAAAAGCCTTGGCTTCATCATGGAAAACATTGAAAGCCCTTGGCTTCATCACGTCAAGCATAGCAACGCCTTAGCTCCATCACGCCAAGCACAGCAAAGCCTTGCCTTCATCATGCCAAGCATAACAAAACCTTTCCTTCATAATGCCAAGCACAACAAAGCCTTCGCTTCATCATGGCAAGCACAAAAAATCTTTAGCTTCATCACGCGAAGCATAGAAAAGCCTTGGCTTCATCACGCTAAGAACAACAAAGCATTGTTTTTATTACTCCAACCCCAATAAAGCCTTAGCTTCATCACGCCAAGTATAGAAAAGCATCTACTTAATAACCCCAATCACAGCAAAGCCTTGGCTTCATCATGCCAAGCCCAATAAAGCCTTGGCTTCATCACGTAAAGCACAAGAAAGCCTTAGCTTCATCATGCCAAGAATTGCAAAGCCTTTGCTTCATCATGCCAAGCAAAACAAAGCCTTGGTTTCATCGTGCTAAGCATAGAAAAGCATTAGTGATTACGCTCAAACTAATACGTGGTTATTGTGTATAGTTGAGGTGTCGATCCCACAAGGAAAGCAAACTACAAAGAAAAGTATAAACCTTAACACAAACGATAAAGATCAAGTGAGAAGATTTGTGTTTTGATAGTGAAGTAATATAAGAAAATTGTGTAAATAGGTTGAAGAATATAATATAGAAACAACAAAGTTCTGGGAATCCTCACTAGGTTCTTTGCATTATTCAAATCTTGATTTAATTGTTTTATCTCAATTGCGAGTTTCACATCCCAAATTGGCAATCGACAAATATTCAATTAAAGCACATATAAACCCTAATGTAATTGATATGAATTACTCTTTACTTTCAATTTAAGCACACATGACCTATCCTATAGATTTATCAAGAAACGCCAATATATCTTAATGACAATATCGCAGTAATAGACAAACCTAAAAGATAAATCTACTGGACTTAATCATATCCAACAATCTTGACATAAGAAGAGCATGACTAGACTTATATCGAAGAGAAAGATACAATCACCTGATTAAGAGAAAATCTTCTAATTAAATCAAAGAGTAAATGATAACAATGTTTTGACAATAAATCAAAACTACAACTGAATCAGTAATGGAAAATAAGAACAACTACACCTAGGGATTCATCCCTTCGCCTTGCTTGGAGATTAGTTTGCCATAAGGCTCATACTTGAACACTTTGATGGAGAATGTGATACTCTTCTTGAGTTTTCCAGCCTTAATGATGCCCCTTTATCAAACCCTAAGTGATTTATTTATAATACAAAGGTCCAAGGGTGTTTTTGGTCTAAACAATCAACTAAAACCCTATAATTAGGAAAACAGGGGATCGTGTGCGCGCCGCAGCTCTCACTTACTCGTGCCGCGGCTCTGCCTGGTCTTTGGTTGGGTGAGCTTCTGGGTGCGGCGGCTCTGCCTGCTCTTTGGTTAGGTGAGCTTCTGGGTGCGGCAGCTCTGCCTAATCTAGTCTACGGTGCACACTGGTGCTGACTTGTGGAGTCTCTGGGTGCCGCGGCTCAGCCTGGTCTAGGCTGCGGCGCACACTAATGGCTTCCTTACTCTTGTGGGCTTGGTTCTTGAGGCTGAGGCTTAGACCTCTTCAGGCCGTAGTGCCCACACTTAAGACTTGGTTTCTCTTCATTTTATCCTTCCGCAACCATGCCCTCACTTAAATATGCATCGAAGCATTGTGCTTTAAGCTATGATAGCTTTCAATCTCTTTTGAAATCAAAGTACCTAAAAATGCACCGAAATAAGTCAATGATCCAAGAATATCACTTTAGAGTTGTTAACGTATAAAAGTGTAATTCAAACCTTGATCAACCCTAAAATACTAACAAAAAAGTATTATTAAGATGCATTTTATGACTCTCATCATAACCCCCAACTGGCTTATTCCTAGTCCGTAGCAATTCAAGCGAAAACAAGACAATATGAAATGATTTCTATGGTAGGAATCAAAATAAAGTAAAGCAATGTTAGCGTTAAACCAAGAGTAATTCACTTTTTGTCTCAAAAATCGTACATAACACACAGCTCATAGAATCATTAAATATCACCCAAGCCCAAAAGTAATTCAAACGTCAATCTTAAAATTGTTATCGGCTCTTAATCATCCATCTTACCACAATCCATTAATCCAAACACCCAAATGATTTTATGCATAACATTCATGAATAAAAATCTTAGCCTCTAAAATATTTAATTTGCATGACATCAGTCACAAAAACAAGCTCCATAGGCTCACTTTTCAAATCACTCTCCACTATTGTAGAAAGATCGCACCACCTTGGATCAATAGGTCTTTAATAAGCTTGTAACGTTAGGCTAAGGTAAAGGTTAAAAAAGAACGGGAAGGATTCAACAAGTAAAAAGAAATTAATCTGTTAGTTTTAAACATAACCTATTTTAAGCATTGGATAACATTACTTCAACACCCAACTCTTTTCAACCATTTTCCGAGCATTTTTCTCAATAAATCACAATTTTTTTTCTTTGCTTCTTTCATTGCCATAATTCACTTCTTTTTTTTATTATTATTTTGGCATAAGACCATTCACATTCTTTTTCATTTTTTTTTCTTTTCTTTTTTTTATTTTCCACAACCCCCAACTTATCTCCTTTAATGTACTTGGGTTATGGTAGTAATATTTTTTCATATTTCCATCCTTACTCCACTCAAGTGCTTCTTAACAAATGTGTATAACTAAGTTCTCTTAAAAGAAAGGTAAGGATATAATATTTTTAGGCTCATAAAGGTAAGTAAATGGGTTATCGAAAGAAACAAGGCTCAAATTCTTTTTCAAGAAAAAGACTCAAACAGGTGACTAGTGATGAATATAGCAAGGGTAAGTTTGGAAGTCTCAAACGGTCCAAAAATGGCTTATATCATATCCTAAGTAATGTGCATTCTAGGAATTCACCTCAAGTGATTATCAAATAAGTTCTAGAGCTTGTCGAGAACGCAAAAATATTCATAAAACAATCACACATAAAACTTCTCTAAATGTTTTAAACTAATCATGCAATCTTAACGCAAACTAGAGTCTCAAAACAAATGAAGCTTAACACTTAAATTATTCTTAAACCGAAGCAAGATTTAACTTCTTCTAAACACTATGTGCTATCTTAATTAGGCTCATATCATTGACATGTGAATTAACTACAAGGCTTAACACAAAGCATGCTAAAAAAACAAAAAGGGAGAGTGACACCAAGCAGTTTAATGAAAAAAATATGTTTCCTCCACCCCCAACTTAAAAATTGCATTGACCTCAATGTGAAAGAAAAGATAAAGGACACTCCCTTTTGTAGCAAAAGTGCATAGAAGCTGAAAATTGTGCACCACAATTTGAACTGCATGTCGTGCTTCTTGTTGAAATTTTGATATATAACATAGAACAAAACAAACAAAAAGAAAGCAACTGTGGTGTAACAGTAAGATTCCCACCGTATGCTAGGTTAACACATGAAATGGAAATAAAAAATGAAAATAAAGTACGAAAAAGTAAAATAATGAAAATTAAAACACAAGAAATGTTAGTACAGTCATCCAATAAGAAAAAAAAGAAAAAATAAAATAAAAGGAGATAAACAAGATATAACCCAAAACAAATCCTCTATGTCTTCATCCTCCTCTTCATTCTCTTCACCTTCCTCTGGAGTTGGATCAAAAGATGAACCCGGATAGGGTGGCAAGGTAGGAAAGTGATCCATGTCACAACCAGTAGCGGAGGCAAGGTGTTGGTACATTTGACCAAAAGAAGAGTATACCCCCACTTGATAATCAGCCTGCCTAGCCAAGAATCGTTCTTGACGATCAAACCTATCATGCAACAGTTTCTAATACTCATCAAAACGAATCTCTAAACGCTCAAGGCGCTCTGCAACAGTGAAATGCCTAGGAGGAGGATGGGGGGCAGCAATTGCTGCTCTCTCTCCCGGAGTTGACGGCCTTGAGGCTTTAATCAGAGTGAGCATGCCATCATCGATGAGCTTCTTGGGTTGCTGGGCCTCTTCATTAGAACTGTACTGGATGCTAGCTTGGATCCATAATTGGGTAATTAGTGAAGGGAAGTACAATCCAAGCTTTTGTTGCACAGTGTGTATGATAGAATTAAATATGATTTGGCCCACATTAATAGTCATGCCCATCAAAATGGCATAAATCAGAATAGCTCTCTTAATAATAAGGTCACTATAGTGCGTAGTAGGCATCAATCTCTGACATACAAAATATTGGCAAGCTCAAGCATTAACAGTCAGAGAAGTACCGGGCAAAGTTATAGGGGTATTACCCATCATTTTCCATATAGTGCCCGAAATACAGAGAGTATTACAAATCTCTTCATAACTAATATTAGACTCATATGTAATATACTCACTATTTTCTATATTAGATAGCCCATAGAATCTATTGATAGATGTGCTGCTAAAAGAAACTATTTTTCCTCTCACCCTCACCTTACCATTCCTATGTTCTTCGGCATTAGCATAGGATTCTCTAACCACATTTATAAGGGAATGAGATGGTTGTCTTGCAAATGTGCCCCAATGTCCATCAATAATCATTTAAACAAGGTTGGGTTTCCCCTCTCTGTGATATATAATCCTCTCTCAGGAATGAGTTTCCTAGCAAGCATCATCCTAACATACTCCTATGTCAAAATTGAAAGACTTTATAGCCCAATAAGCTCGATGCTCGAGCTCTACAGGTAAGTGGCAAAGCTTTCCAAAAACAAGCCTATAAGGTGACATACCTAAGGGAGTTTTAAAAGCTGTACGGTAAGCCCAAAGTGCATCAACTCATCTCAAAGACCAATCCTTACGATCTGGGTTGACCGTTTTTTCTAAACTTTGTTTAATTTCCCTATTTGCAAGTTTTACTTGTCCACTTGTCTCAAGGTGATAGGCAGTAGAGATCTTATGTAACACCCCATATTTTCTCATCAAAGCTTCAAAGGAACGGTTGCAAAAATGCGTACCTCGATCACTAATTATAGCACATGGTGTACCAAATCGAGATAACACATTTTCTTTGAGAAATTTAATTACCGTTTTATTATCATTGCTTCAGTAAGCTACTGCCTCTACCCATTTTGACACATAATCTATTGCCACAATGATATATTGGTATCCGAAGGAAGGAGAAAATGGTCCTATAAAATCAATTCCCCAACAATCAAAGATTTCAATTACTAAAATTGGGTTTAAAGGCATCACATTACGATGAGACACAACTCCTAACTTTTGACACTTTTCACATGAGCGACAATAGAAATTTGCATCCTTAAACAAGGTGGGCCAATAAAAACCACACTGCAAAATTTTTGCAGTGGTTTTTTTCATTGAAAAGTGGCCTCCACAGGCTTGGGAGTGACAAAATTCCAAGACGCTGGCAATCTCTTCATTAGGGATGCAACGCCTTAAAATTTGGTCAGAGTAGTATTTGAAAAGATGGGTCATCCGAATAAAAGTTACGTACCTCATTCAAGAACTTCCTCTTGTCTTAAGTGCTCCAATTCATTGGTATCTCACCAGTAGCCAAATAATTCACAATATGAGCAAACCATGCTAGAGAAGTAATAGAAAGTAATTGCTCATCGGGAAAATCATCCTTGAATGGCATGTCGTCAGAGGTGTCCTCAAATGTGAGCCTCGAGAGATGGTCAGCCACTACATTCTCTACTCCTTCCTTATCTTTGATGGTGATGTCAAATTCTTATAAGAGTAGGATCCACCGTATTAGTCATGCCTTAGCATCCTTCTTTGTAAGAAGGTATTTGAGGGCTGCATGATCTGTGAAGATAAGAATAGCATAACCAATTAAATAAGCACAAAATTTTTTCAAAGTAAATACTACAGCTAGCAATTCTTTTTCAGTGGTGGAGTAATTCATTTGAGCACTATTTAGAGTTTTACTAGCATAGCAAATGACAAAAGGTTTCTCCTCCCTTCACTGTCCAAGAACAGTACCTACAACAAAGTCACTAGCATCACACATAATTTCAAAGGGTAAAGTCCAATCAGATGACTGCATTATGGGTGCTGAAGTGAGCTTGGCAATCAGCATTTTAAAGGCCTCTTGACAAGATTGTGTCCACTCAAATGGGGCATCTTTAACTAGGAGCGCATATAGTGGTCTAGATATATTGGAAAAGTTTTGTATGAACCTCCTATAGAAACCAGCATGACCAAGAAAGGATCTCACATCCTTTATTGCCTTAAGCATAGGCAATTTAGAAATTAATTCTATCTTAGATTGATCAACCTCTACCCCTTAGAAGAAACAATATTTCCTAAGACAATACCTGAAGGTACCATGAAATGGCATTTTTCCCAATTTAAGACTAATTCCTTTTCCTCATAATGGATTAATACTCTCTCTAAATTCAATAAGCATGCATCAAATGAAGATCCAAAAACAGTCAAGTCATCCATAAAAACTTCCATGCAATTTTCAACCATATCACTAAAAATGCTCATCATGCAACGTTGAAAAGTGGCAGGTGCATTACACAATCCAATTGGCATTCTATGAAAAGCATAAGTACCAAAAAGACAAGTAAAAGTGGTTTTATCCTGGTCTTCTAATGCAATTTCAATTTGATAATAACTAGAATAACCATCTAAGAAACAATAAAAAGGATGACCAGCTACACGCTCAAGAATTTGATCGATAAAAGGGAGTGGTAAATGGTCTTTCCGAGTGGCAGCATTTAATTTTCTGTAATCAATGCACATTCACCACCTGGTCACAAGTTTTGTTGGGACTAACTCTTTTAGGTCATTTTTTACCACAGTGACACCAGACTTTTTAGGAACGACTTTTGTAGGGCTTACCCATTTACTATCAGCTATGGGATATATAATTCTCGCATCTAATAGTTTCAACACTTCATTTTTCATTACTTCTTTCATAGTGGGGTTAAGCCTATGCTGAGGGTCTCTATGAGGGCTAGTTCCTTCATCCAAATTTATCTTATGAGAACATATCAAGGGACTAACTCCTTTTAAATCAGCCATGCTCCAACTTAAGGCTGATTTATGTGCATTTAAGGTCTGAATTAATTTCTCACCTTGAGACTCAGACAACTTAGATGAGATAATAACAGGAAAAGTGTCACTTGGATCGAGGAAAACATGCTTTAAACCCTTAGGTAGTGGCTTCAATTCAAGTTTAGGTGCTTCCACACTTGAGGGGATTTGTTTCTCGCTTCTTTTAAGCAACTCCTCAAACTTCAGTTGCCATGTTCGAGTGCCATAATCCTGAGATTTATCAAAAATAGCACAAATATCAATTATATCACATTTATCATTAATATAATCAAACTCAAAATTAACAAGAAAATACTCATGAGGGTCAAAATCATGAGCTATAGAAACTCCCCTATCGATGAGTGACTCGATCATGTATAATTGGTGGTTCTTGTCCTCATCTTCGGGCTGTTTTGCAACATTGAAGATGTTCACCTCGAGGGTCATGTTTCCAAAGGAAAGCTTCATGAGTCCGTTCCTACAATTAATTAAAGCATTTGCAGTGGCAAGGAAAGGTCTACCCAAAATTAAAGGAATTTTAGAGTTAGTGTCAACAGCAGAAGTAGTATCAAGGATTAGGAAATCAACAGGATAATAAAACTTATCAATTTGAATTAAAACATCCTCTACCACACCCCGGGGTACTTTAACTGATCGGTCAGCAGTTGGTTTGATTTCTCCTAAATCCAGCTGCAAATAAATAGAAAATGGTATCAGATTTACACTAACTCCTAAATCTAGCAATGCTTGTCCAACCTCATGATTTCCAATGCTATATGCAATGGTTGGATAGCCAGGGTCCTTGTATTTGGGGGGAATCCTTTGCTCAATTAAAGCACTAACTTGCTCTGTTAGGAATGTTGTTTTCTTTATATGGTGCTTCCTCTTAATTGTACACAAATCCTTGAGAACTTTTGCATAAGTAGGAACTTGTTTAATCACATGCAAAATAGGAAGATTAAGTTTTACTTGCTTTAGGTTCTCTAGGATTTCATTGTTTAGGTCCAGATTTTTCTTGTTTGATTTTAAGGCTTAAGGGAATTGTGCCTTAACAGGGCTCTTGGTAACCTCAGGGTCCTTAGGCAGCTCGGCATCACTACTACCTTGAGGTTTTTTCACATCCTCAGATTTGTTTGTTGTTAGGATGTGTAATGACTTACCACTTCTTGTCACAATGGCATTTAGATCTTGTAGATTTACTTGTGCAATGTGTTGACCATGGGGTGTGGACTGAGCTTGAGAAGGGAACTTACCTTGTTCAGTCACACTCAAGGAGCCCATCAATTTGGACACTTGGCTCCTTATTTCCTTATTCTCTTCCACAACCTGTGTTATTAATGCTTCACACCTTTGGTTTGTCTTACCATGTGCCTCAATGAAAGTATGCAAGGTGTCTTCTAAAGAAGTCCTAGAAGATGAGGGTGTATGATATGGTGCAGGGTATGATCTAGGGGGTTGTGCAAGCTACTGGTTTTCAGACTTCCAGCCGAAGTTGGGGTGATTGCACCACCCCGGATTGTAGGCGTTAGAGAAGGGTACCAAAGTATTTTTGTACATGTCTAAGGCATTACATTGTTCCTCATACATCCCTCTCATATCAACAAATGTGGGGCACTCTTAAGCGGGATGGCCTACCCCGCCACACACAAAACAAGGTTCTAAAGATTCGGCTAGATTAGCTACGTGTGTTAGTTTTGAGCCTTTAGTTTTTAATGCATCTAATTCCCTAGTGAGCATCTCGACCTTAGTTTTTAGGTTGTCTTCTTCCTTAAGATGGTATATTCCACCACTACTTAGGTTTTCTATAGGTCGTGACCTATTAGTGCTTTCAGTAGCACTAGGTCCAGTCCAAGTGTGAGCTTTTTCAGCAAGTTTATTGAGGTACTCTATGGCCTCATCAGGATCTTTTTGCAAAAATTCGCCATTACACATCATCTCTACAAATTGGCGCTCTCTATAGGTAAGTCCCTCATAAAAATAGCTCACTAAACACTAATTCTCATACCCATGGTGAGGACACATACTCAACAACTCCTTAAATCTCTCCCAAGACTGATACAAAGTCTCACTGTCCTTCTGTGCAAAGGTGGAGATTTGCCTTTTTAAAGCATTGGTCTTATGTTGAGGGAAGTATTTATTAAAGAAGACTAAGGTCATCTCATTCCATGACCCAATAGATCGTGGTCTCAGCGAGTATAGCCAACTCTTAGCTTTATCCTTCAAAGCGAAAGGAAAAAACTTGAGTCTCACGATGTTATCAGTTGCATCTTGACTATGAAAAGTCGCAACTACTTCGTCAAACTCCCTAATGTGTACTGTTGTGAGTTTTAAATTACTCGCAAGCACACGAGTCGTTTGCAATATAGCATTGTACAAGTGTGAGGTCGAATCCACAGGGAATTGCATTGTGAAAATATAATTTAATCTAAACTAACTTTATCTTAACCTAGTTCCGAATTTTGAATGATATTTTGGAAAACAAATTAAAACTAAACTAATTTGATTTTAAAAACTAATAATAAAAACACTAAGGTTTCCAAATCCACCCCACCAAAGTTTAAGCTTATATGTCCTAAAAAATAGCCTATCAAAACATTCCATGAATCCAACTTACGACAAAAAACAAAGAATATCCCAATTAAACCAAAAGCATCCAATGTATCCGCTTTTAACAAATCACAAAGGAAATCCAATTTAATCGAAAACAATTTGATGTATCCATTAGATGAAAAACAAGGAATATCCAACAGAACAATTTAAACTCAATCAATCACAAGATTTACTCAAATAATTGACAGAACATTTATACTAAAAAATGTCAAAATTGTATAAAAAAATCTGAACTACTATGCCAAACAACGGCGAGGCTTCATCTTCAACCTTAGCTGAAGATTCTAGCCACTCATAACTATAAAGCTACAATTCATAATAAAAGTGCTAAACATTAAACTAAAACAACTAAATAAAAAGAAATAAATAACTTTACATGGGAGAAATTCCACTCGCTAATGGGCGGCGCTTCCCCTCGTGGTAGCAAAGCCTTCGGGATCCACCAGAATGCTAACAGACGTCCACCGGTTAACACCAAAATGGCCCAGGAATTGTACACTGAATGATGAGGTCAGATGGTGTTTATATAGGGGGAGTCTTGGAGCACTGTAGGTTTTAGATTCGATGTGGGATACTGGCCCGAGTGCGCTCGATCGCAAAATGGTGCGATCGATCGTATGTCTTGTGCGCACGATCGCATGTGCGCTCGATCGTGTGTCTGGTGCGCTCGATCACAAATGCATTGTGCTACAAACATTTCGATATGGGATTGTTGACCATGCACTCAATCGCAGCATAGTGCGATCGATCGCTATTGCTCCTGAAGCTTAACATCTCCTAAAATGCTTCATTTTCTACACAAACCTATAAAAATACACAAAACACAAAAAAGACATAAAATAAAGTGGAATACTACTAACTAAGAGCATAACAAATATAAGTTAAGGGTCTTAAATATGAAATATTTAAGACTCATCAAATACCCCCAACAAGGATTATAAAGATAAGTTCAGTATTCATGGTATCCAAAAATTTAAGGAGCATACAAAATCATGAGATTCATTCATGAGCAAGGTTAAATAAGTCGAACCCATCTTCACAATGAATAAGAATTTAAAAGCTAATTACTTACAAGAGGCATTGTAAGACATCACAAGCTTGAATCAGTGTAAATTGAATTAGCATATACAGATGAGGTTTCCAAATAACTTCAATGTACAAGGTAATTCAAGTCTCAAGATCCATAGAATTTCTCATCGGAAAGAACAACGATGGCATAGTTTTTATTTTTTATTTTTTATATAAGGCTCTGCTATGTTTAGTTCCCTTAAGCTTTCTAATTGACCCATGTAACGAGTATTGAGTCAATGACTCCCAAACCAGATGGTTTTAGGGCATTAGGTATAAAGACACCCCTAAGGACTTACTAACTTGAGTCAAAAAGGCTACGAAACTAAACTGACCTTAATGCTACCAAACAAAATTTTCACCTTTTGACGTGAACACTCACTGCTTACTGAGACAAGAGGTCCAGTTACTCAGTGAAAAATTTCGTAATGATCATTATGAATAAAATTCCCACCTTTCGACGTGAACACTCACTGCTTACTGAGGCAAGAGCTCCAGTTACTCAGTGGAAAGTTTATTGATGATGATCATTAGTAGTATTATTATTATATATTTTTTTTTCTTTTTTTTATGCTTTTCTATGCCCAAGTGTTTATCCAACAAGTCATCCAGTTTCAGTTAAGACAAGGAAACGTACACATTAAAATCACATGTCATACCTCACACAATTTGTGCTAATGTGCTCGTGTGAGATTAGATCAAACATGTGAATTCTCAAAAATGCCTAAAGTAAGTAACTAAAGTTTAAACTCTATCATCAGATCATGTGTTCAAAGTTTTAAACTCACCAATGAAATCACATCACAATTTTTCAGATCAATCAAAATTTTTAGATGAACATGAACATGCATTTATCTTTACGACGAAAAGGCAACAAATTAGGACAAAGTGTGTGATGTGTCTCCCATATCCCCAAACTTAAATTACACATTGACCCCAATGTGTGACTAATATGGAAAGAGCTAACCTGAGATATGGAGAACTATATGGACTGGTATGGCTCATAGCATACCCCCAAACATGAACTGAAGTACGCATTGTCCCTAAAAAATAAAAACTGGAAAACAAAAAATACTGGAAACAAACATTAATCATAAAAATTAAGAAATATACAGAAAAGATAAGCTCTGGGGTGCCTCCCATGAGTGCTAAGTTTAAAGTCTTTAGCCAGACTCTCCCTAGAAAACTACACTCAATCCGAGTAACTAGGATCCTCCAACAGTATCGCCTCAATGTTCGGACTCCTCAACTCCAAGAATGTTTTTAGCCTCTGTCCATTTACCTTGAAAGTATTACCATTCTTTGGATCCTCAATCTCGATGGCCCCATGAGGAAAAACCGATCGAATAATAAATGGGCCTGTCCATCGAGATTTGAGCTTGCCCGGAAAAAGATGCAGGCGCGAATTGTAAAGAAGAACTTTCTGACCCGGCTCAAAAGCTCGTCTCAAAATGTTTTGGTCATGAGTCTTCTTCATTTGTGCTTTGTATGATCGGGCACACTCATATGCATCATTCCGCAGCTCCTCCAATTGATTGAGTTGGAGCTTTCGTTATGAGCCAGCCTTGGAAAGATTGAAATTCAGTTGCTTGATAGCCCAATATGCACGATGCTCCAATTCGACCGGAAGGTGACATTCCTTTCCGTACACAATACGATAGGGAGACATGCCAATTGGCGTCTTGAAGGCTATCCGATATGCCCACAGTGCATCAGTCAATCGCAGAGACCAATCCTTTCTACTAGGGTTCATAGTTTTCTCTAAAATATGTTTGATCTCGCGATTAGAAATTTCCACTTGTCCAATCGTCTGCGGGTGATATGGTGTGGCAACCTTGTTTGTGATGAAATACTTCTTCATCAACTGCTCAAAAATCCGGTTGCAAAAGTGCTTACCTCCATCACTTATGATTGCTCGAGGCGTACCAAATCGAACAAAAATAGTGTCCTTCAAAAACTGGACCACAACTCTGTGGTCATTGGTCTTGCATGCAACGGCCTCCACCCACTTGGACAGATAGTCGACAGTAACTATAATATACAAGTTGCCAAAGGAGTTTGGGAACGGTCCCATAAAATCAATGCCCCACACGTATAAAATCTCAACAATTAGAATAGGGTTGAGGGGCATCATATTCCTCCTAGAAAGACTCCCTAGCTTTTGGCAATGCTCACAAGATACACAGTAGGTGTGAGAGTCCCGGAATATTGTAGGCCAATAAAATCCACACTGCAAAATCTTTACAGCAGTCTTTTTAGCACTGAAATAGCCTCCACAAGCATGATCATGACAAAAGGCGATGACATTAGATTGGTCTGCTCAGGAATACACCTTCTGATGATCTGATCGGGACAATACTAAAACAGATAAGGGTCATCCCAGAAAAAATGTTTTACCATGGCTAAAAACTTTGATTTATCTTGTCTCCCCTAGTGCAAAGGCATGTGCCCGGTGATAAGATAGTTCACTATATCAGCAAACCATGGAACGAGATTTTGAGCAATGAGCATTAACTGCTCATCAGGAAAGGTTTTAGAAATGGGAGTGGTGGTCTCAGTGAATTCCATAATCAATCTAGACAAATGGTCCGCAACCACATTTTCTGAACCTTTCTTATCCCGAATCTCAATGTTGAACTCTTGAAGTAGCAAGATCCATCGGATAAGACGAGATTTAGCATCTTTTTTAGAGAAAATATACTTCAATGCTGCATGGTCCGAGTAGATAATGACTTTAGATCCTAACAAGTAGGATCTGAACTTGTCTAATGTAAAAACGACTGCTAACAACTCATTCTCAGTGGTTGAGTAATTAAGTTGTGCGTCGTTTAGAGTTCGACTTGCATAATAGATAATATGGGGAAGTTTATCAACATGCTGCCCCAAAACAACTCCAACAGCATAATCTGATACGTCACACATAATCTCAAAAGGCACACCCCAGTTGGGTGGCTGAATAATGGGTGTTGACGTCAGAATCTTCTTTAGATCCCCAAATGCTATCTTACAGTCCTCATCAAATATAAATGGGGCATCCTTTTGTAATAACTGGCACAAGGGCCTGGCGATTTTGCTAAAATTATGGATAAATCGCCTGTAGAAACCTGCATGGCCAAGAAAAGATCGAACCTCCTTCACTATACGTGGAGGTGGAAGGTTGGAAATCAGGTCCACCTTCGCTTTGTCGACCTCAATCCCCTAATGAGATATGACATGCCCCAGTACAATTCCTTGCTTAACCATAAAATGGCACTTCTCCCAATTAAGCACTAAGTTCTTCTCCTTGCACCGCACTAAAACCAAAGCGAGACGGTGCAGGCACTCTTCAAAGGTTGAACCAAAGACGGAGAAGTCATCCATGAAAATCTCTAAGAACCGCTCTGCCATGTCAGAGAATATACTGATCATGCATCGCTGAAAAGTAGCGGGTGCATTGCATAACCCAAAAGGCATGCGACGGTAGGCGAATGTCCCAAAAGGACAGGTAAACGTCGTCTTCTCCTGATCTTCGGGGTCCACGGGGACTTAGTTATATTCAGAATAACCATCCAAAAAGCAATAATACTCGTGCCCAGCCAAACGCTCCACCATCTGATCAATAAATGGGAGGGAAAAATGATCCTTCCTTGGGGCAGCGTTCAGCTTACGGTAGTCTATACACACTCTCCACCCTGACTAAACATGAGTTGGCACCAACTCGTCGTCTTTATTCTTTACTACCGTCAGTCCGGCTCACTTGGGCACAACATGAATCGGGCTCACCCATTTGCTATCAGAGATGGGATAAATGATCCCTGCATCTAACAGCTTAATAACCTCTGCCCTCACAACCTCTTGCATAGCAGGGTTGAGCCTTCTTTGTGGCTCCCTCGATGGCTTGGCATTCTCCTCCGAATGTATCTTGCGTATCACCACCGAGGGGCTGATTCCCCTGATATCCTCAATAGTCCAACCGATAGCTTCCTTGTGCTCTCTTAGAACATCTAATAATTTCTCCTCTTGAGCCTCACCCAAATCGGAAGCTATAATCACAGCAAACAATCGGCTGGACCTAGGAACTTATACTTAAGATTATCCGGTAAAGGCTTAAGTTCCTTCTTGGGGGGTTCAAGTGCTGCAGTTTCCTCTATCTCATTGCTTTCTTGAGGATCAAACTCCAAAATGGCATTCACTTCCTCGAGTAGCTTATTGAAGCCCAAGTCCTCTCCAAAATGAGCAAAACACGCCTCTAGGGGATCATCAATGCTTGATTCGTCCACAGTCTCCTCAAGAATCTCCTCTATCAAGCATACATTTCTCACTTCATCATATTCCAGTGGCTGCCTAGTGATATCAAAGATGTTCAACTCCACTGTCATATTTCCAAAGGAGATCTTCATCACCTCTGTCCTACAATTGATTAGGGCGTTAGCTATGGCTAAGAATGGTCACCCTAGAATCACCGGTATTTGAATCCCTACATTCTGGACCGGCTCTGTGTCAAGCACAATAAAATCCACTGGGAATTCACTGACCTGTCAGCCAATTGAAGCGTCATGGATGTGCCCTTCAATTCTCATAACCCCAACTGCAAATAGACTGAGTAGGGTAGAAGATTCACACTCACCCCTAGATCTAAAAGAGCCCTCTCAATATGGCTGACTCCTATCGTGCAAGAGATGGTAGGACATCCCGGGTCCTTATACTTTATGTGTAGCTTGCACTGAAGGATTGAGCTTACCTGCTCGGTCAAAAATGCCTTCTTTGGGACATTCGTCCTCCTCTTGATAGTGACCAAGTCCTTTAAAAACTTGGCATATGATGGTACTTGATGGATGGCATCCAAAAATGGGATATTGATTTGGACCTGTTTGAATACCTCCAGAATTTCCTCATACTTCTCTCTATTCTTGGGCGCCTGTAGTCTGTTGGGGTAAAGTGCTCTAGGTACAAATGACCTAGGAGGGTCTTTCTTAGTAGGTGTGGCTGTAGCTGGCTCAGCATCTCTCTTCTCCTTGTTGCCACTCCCTTGCCCTTGCTGCATAGCAGGGCTCTCTTCCACTTGATTGTCCACTTGTCTCCCAGACCTTAGTGTGACAATCGACTGTACTTGTTCCTCCCCGTGCGTAGGAGTTGATGAACTCCCAACCATAAATTGTCCTTTTGGGTTAGGCACGGGCTAACTGGGGAACTTCCCCTTCTCTCTCTCACCTAAGTGACTTGTAATTTGCCCTATTTGACTCTCCAGCTTGGCAATTGCTTGAGTGTTTACCATTGTTGCACTCCTTACGTCGCTCATGGATTGGCTATTCATTTTCATGTATTCCTTAATGGTGTCCTCTAGTGACTGTGAAACTAGCGTTGGTGTTTGAGTGGGAGCTTGGTAAGTAGGCAATGGTGCTGGATGGGCAGAACGACCATGACTAGGAATTTGTTGGGCAAATCTGGGAGGATATTGATTTTTATTATGAGGGGCTCCTCCCTGATTCATTGGTTAGTTCTACCTCCATGAAAAATTTGGGTGGTTCCGCCACCCTGGATTATACATGTCGGAGTACAATCCATTTGACTGCCTTCGATAGTCATTGAAAGCATTTACTTGTTCCATAGGATACTCGGCACAAGCTGGCATTGATGGGAAATTTTGTGCTAGATGCATGGGACTAGCACAGATGGAACAACTTTCAACTTTGAATGTCTTGGCAGTATTGATGGATTGGCTCACAGTGAGAGCGCCAATCTTCTTAGTGAGGGCATCTAACTTTATCCTTAAATCAGCGTCCTCCCTAACCTCATAGATGCCTCCCCTCTTAGGAGCATGAATGGACTTATCTCGAAAGCTTGAAAAATCCCACTGCTGCGAGTTGTCGGATAACTTGTCCAACGCCATATATGCTTAATCTCCTGTCAAACTCAAGAATGCCCCCCCCCCCATTCATAGACTCGATCATACTATGGTTGGGTTGAGTCAACCCTTGGTAGAAGAACTGAACGAGTCTCCACTTCTCATATCATGTGGAGGGCATCTGATCAGTAGCTCTTTGAAGCGCTCCCAACTCTCAGAAAATTTTTCATCCTCATCCTAAGTGAAGGAGCTAATCTCCTTTCGGCACTCATTCACTCTAGACATTGGGAAAAACTTATGATAAAATTTGCTAAGTAGGTTTTCCTAAGATGTAATAGACCTGGGTGTGTTGGAATCCAACCATGCCCTAGCTCTATCGTGAAGAGAAAAAGGGAAGAGTCGAAGATGGACTGACTTCTCAGAGAAGTTCTGGAATTTAAATGTGGCGCAAATGTCTTTGAACTTCTTCACATGACTATAAGGATTTTCAAGATCTAAGCCATGGAATGAGGGTAAGAGTTGGATAACATGTGGCTTTAAGTCAAAGTGGGTGGCATTGGTAGGTGGCAATACTATGCAAGAGGATGAGTTAGTCGCAACGGGTGCGAACAAATCCCTAAGGGATGTAGTGGAGTCCACGTTCCAAGCTCTAGGTTGCTCTACATGTTCAGGATGATGTGCATCCCTAAAATTCTCTCCCATCTCAATAGTCTCTCTCTCAACTAGTGCTCTTCTCTGTCTCCCAAGAGTTCTTTCTAAGTCAGGATCTAAATGTATCAAATCTAAGTTCAATGATCTCTGACCAAGCATACACCAACAGAAAACAATGAGGTACTAACCAGCAGAAACAACAGAATAAAGCAAAAATAGCAAACACACTACTCACAAAAATTAACAGTTTCTTTTTTTTTTTTTTAAAAAAATCGATAACTAACTAATAGAAAAATAAAATCAATTCAGACAAAAAATTTTCACAAACCAAACAATTCCCCGGTAACGGTGCCAAAAACTTCTTGTGAGTTTTAAATTACTCGCAAGCGCACGAGTCGTTTGCAATATAGCGTTGTGCAAGTGCTCGAATCCACAGGGAATTGCGTTGTGAAAATATAATTTAATCTAAACTAACTTTATCTTAACGTAGTTCCGAATTTTGAATGATATTTTGGAAAACAAATTAAAACTAAACTAAATTATTTTAAAAACTAATAATAAAAACATTAAGGTTTCCGAATCCACCCCACCAAAGTTTAAGCATATATGTCCTAAAAACATAGCCTATCAAAACATTCCATGAATCCAACTTACGACAAAAAACAAAGAATATCCCAATTAAACCAAAAGCATCCAATGTATCCGCTTTTAACAAATCACAAAAGAAATCCAATTTAATCGAAAACAATTTGATGTATCCATCAGATGAAACAAAAGGAATATCCAACAGAACAATTTAAACTCAATCAATCACAAGATTTACTCAAATAATTGACAGAACATTTATACTAAAAATGTCAGAATTGTATAAACAAATCTGAACTACTATGCCGAACAACAACGAGACTTCATCTTCAACATTAGCCGAACATTCTAGCCACTCATAACTATGAAACTACAATTCATAATAAAAGTGCTAAACATTAAACTAAAACAACTAAATAAAAAGAAATAAATAAATTTACATGGGAGAAATTCCACTCGCTGATGGGTGGCGCTTCCTCTCGTGGTAGCAAAGCCTTCGGGATCCACCAGAATGCTAGCAGACGTCCACCGGTTAACACCAAAGTGGCTCAGGAATTGTACACTGAATGATGAGGTCAAATGGTGTTTATATAGGGGGAGTCTTGGAGCACTGTAGGTTTCAGATTCGATGTGGGATACTGTCCCGAGTGCCCTCGATCGCAGAATGGTGCGATCGATCGTATGTCTTGTGCGCACGATCGCATGTGCGCTCGATCGCATGTTTGGTGCGCTCGATCGCAGATACACTGTACTGCAAACATTTCGAGGTGGGATTGTTGACCATGCACTCGATCGCAGCATAGTGTGATCGATCGCTATTGCTCCTGAAGCTTCACATCTCCTGAAATGCTTCATTTTCTCCACAAACCTATAAAAATACACAAAACACAAAAAAAAAACATAAAATAAAGTGAAATACTACTAACTAAGAGCATAACAAATATAAGTTAAGGGTCTTAAATATGCAATATTTAAGACTCATCATGTACATATGGGTTTTCATTTTCCAAGCCATGAAATGTAGGGAGTAATTGTATCATCCCTGTTTTAAAATCTTGATGGTCAGTATTTGCTGGAAACATGATGCATGATGGTATGGCTGTTCGGCTAGGATGCAAGTAATCTTTAAGTGTCCGAGCAACATTTTCATTGGGGTTATCAGCCATGTTAACAAAATCCTCTAAGTTCTCGTTTGGGTATACACTATGATTTGATCTAGGCGAGGTTTCACTAACAGATGTGGAAAGAGAGGGTAACTCTATTTCGGGTCCTCTAATGAATCTACCTCGCGAATCTCCCGGTCTAAGCATACACCAAATGAGTTAAAGGAGAAATAAATAAAACAGAATAATAAAAAGAAAATCAAAAACTTAGAGAAAGAAACAATACTACCGTCTTGTCTCAAAGTTGACAAAATTTGGTTACGCTCAAACTAATACGTGGTTATTGTGTATAGTTGAGGCGTCGATCCCACGAGGAAAAGCGAACTACAAAGAAAAGTGTCAACCTTAACACGAACGATAAAGATCAAGTGAGAAGATTTGTGTTTTGATAATGAAGTAATATGAGAAAATTGTGTAAATAAGTTGCAGAATATAATATAGAAACAACGAGGTTCCAGGAATCATCCCTAGGTTTGTTGCCTTATTCCAATCTTGATTCAATTGTTTCATCTTGATTGTAAGTTTCACATCCCAAACAGGCAATTAGCAAATATTCAATTAAAGTATATGTAAACCCTAATGTAATTGATATGAATTACTCCTTACTTTCGATTTAAAACACGTGACCTATTTTATAGATTTATCAAGAAATGACAATATATCTTAATGACAATATCGCAGTAATAGACAAACCTAAAAGATAAATCTACCGGACTCAATCATATCCAACAAGCTTGGCATAAGAAGAGCATGACTATACTTATATCGAGGAGAAAGATACAAGCACCGGATTAAGAGAAAATCTTCTAATTAAATTAAAGAGTAAATCCTAACAATGTTTTGACAATAAATTCAAACTACAACTGAATCAGTAATGGAAAATAAGAACAACTACACCTAGGGATTCATCCCTTCGCCTTGCTTGGAGATTAGTTGGCCATGGGGCTTATGCTTGAACACTTTGATGGAGAATGTGATAACCTTCTTGAGTTTTCCAGCCTTAATGATGTCCCCTTTATCAAACCCTAAGTGATTTATTTATAATACAAAGGTTCGAGGGTGTTTTGGGTCTAAACAATCAACTAAAACCCTAATTAGGAAAACAGGGGTTCGTGTGCGCACCGCGGCTCTCACTTACTAGCGCCGCGGCTTTGTCTGGTCTTTGGTTGGGTGAGCTTCTGGGCGCCACGGCTCTACCTAGTCCAGGCCGCGGCGCACACTGGTGCTAACTTGCGGAGTCTCTGGGTGCCATAGCTCAGCCTGGTCCAAGCCGCGATAAATCTATAAGTCAATGATGCACACTGATGGCTTCCTTGCTCTTTTGGGCTTGGTTCTGGAGGCGGAGGCTTAGACTTCTTCGGGCCGTAGTGCCCACACCTAAGACTTGGTTTTTCTTCATTTTGTCCTTCCGCAACCATGCCCTCACTCGAATGTGCATCGAAGCATCGTGCTTTAAGCTATGATAGCTTTCCATCTCTTTTGAAATCAAAATACTTGAAAATGCACCGAAATAAGTCAATGATCCAAGAATATCACTTTAGAGTTATTAAGGTACAAAAGTGTAATTCAAACCTCGATCAACCCTAAAATGGTAACAAATAAGTACTGTTAAGATGCATTTTATGACTCTCATCAGTTGGCTTCATCATGTGAAACATAGAAAAACCTTGCCTTCATCACGCCAAGCACTGCAACTACTTGGCTGCATCATGCCAAGCACAACCAAGCCTTGGCCTCATCACGCTAAGCACAGAAAAGCCTTGGCTTCATCACACTAAGCACAACAAAGCCTTTGTTTTATCACACTAAGCACAACAAAGCCTTGGCTTCATCATGCCAAGCATATAAAAGCCTTGGCTTAATAACCCAAGCACATCAAAGCTTTGGCTTCATCATGCGAAGCACAAGAAAGTCTGGGGTTCATCATTCTAAGCACCGAAAAGCCTTCGCTTCATCATGACAAGCACAAGAATGTTTTGGCACCATCACGCTAAGCATAGAAAAACATTGGCTTCATCACACCAAGCACAACAATGCCTTAGCTTCATCACGCCAGGCACAGTAAAGCGTTGGCTTCATGACGACATGCACAACAAACAATTGGCTTCATCACACCAAGCACAACAACGAATTAGTTTCATCACGGTAAGAATAGCAATGCCTTGGCTTCATCTCGCCAAGTACAACAAATCCTTAGCTTTGTCACTAAAAGCACAAAAAAGCATTGGCTTCATCACTCCTAGCACCACGATAAACACAGCAAAGCTTTGGCTTCATCTCGCCAAGTACAACATAGCCTTAGCTCCATCATGCTAAACACATCAAAGCCTTGGCTTCATCATGCCCAGTACATGAAAGCCTTGGCTTCATCACGCTAAGCAAAGAAAAGATTTAGCTTCATCACTCCAAGCACAACAAAACCTTGGCTCCATCACACTAAGCAAAACAAAGCCTTAGCTTAATCATGCTAAGCACAACAAAGCCTTTCCTTCATCACGTAAAGCACAACAGAGCCTTGCCTTCACCATTAAAAGAACAACAAAGCGTTGCCTTCACCATTAAAAGAACAACAAAGCCTTCCTTTCATCACTAAAGCATAGAAAAGCATTGGCTTCATCATGCGAAGAACAACAAAGCGTTAGCTTCATCACGCCAAGCACAACAAAGCCTTGGCTTCATCACCAAAAGCGTAGAAAAGATTTGGATTCATCGCGGAAAGCAAATCAAAGCCTTGGCTTCAGCAAGCCAAGCACAAAAAAGCCTTGGCCTCATCATGCCAAGAACAACAATGCTTTCACTCCATCAGACCATGGATAGCAAAGCCTTGGCTCCATCATGCCAAGCACAACAAAGCCTTGGAATCATCATGCCAAGAACAACAAAGCCTTGGGTTGATCATGCCAAGCACAACAAAGCCTTGGCTTCATTTCGCCAAGCATAAAAGAACATTGGCTTTCTCACGCCATGGAAAACAATGCCTTAGCTTCATCACACCAAGCACAGCAAAACCTTAGCTTCATCACGTAAAGCACAATGAAGCACAAAAAAGCTTTGACTTCATCACTCTAAGAACTATAAAGCCTTGGCTTTATCACACCAAGCACAACAGAGACCTAACTTCATCACACCAAGCACAGTAAAGCCTTAGCTTCATCACGCAGAGCATAGCAAAGCCTTGGCTTCATCACTCCAAGCACATCAAAGCATTGGCTTCATCACACTAAGCATAGCAAAGCCTTAGCTTCATCACGCAAAGCACATCAAAGCCTTGGCTTCATAATGCCAAGCACAACAAAGCCTTGGGTTCACCATTAAAACCAAAGCAAAGCCTTGGATTCCTCATACCAAGCACAATAAGGCCTTGGCTTCATCACTAAAAGCCAGTAAAAGCATTGGCTTCATCATGCCAGCCTTAACTTCATCACACCAATTATAACAAAGCCTTGGCTTTATAATGACAAGCATAGAATAGCCTTGGCTTCATCACGACAAGCAAAACTAAGCCTTGGCTTCAACATACCAAATACAGAAAAGCCTTGGCTTCATCACACCAAGCATCACAACACCTTTTTTCCATCACGCCAAGTACAGCAAAGTCTAGGCTTCATCATGCCAAGTATCGAAAATCCTTGGTTTTATCACGCATAGCACCATAAACCGTTGGTTGCATGGTGCCAAGCACATAAAAATCCTTGGCTTCATTACATCAAGCACAACAAAGCCTTAGCTTCATCATGCAAAACATAACAAAGCCTAGGCTTCATCATTGCAAGCATAACAAATCCTTGGCTTCATTTCATCAAGCATAGAAGAGCCTCGGCTTTATTATGCCATGGACAACAAGGCCTTAACTTTATCACTCCAAACACAACAAAGCCTTGGCTACATTTTGCCAAGCATAGAAGAGCCTTCACCATTGACAACAAGGCCTTAGCTTTGTTACGCCAAGCACAACAAAGCATTGGCTTCATCACGCAAAGTGTAACAAAGCTTTGGCTTGATCCTGCCAAGGATAGAAAAGCCTTAGCTTCATCACTCCAAGCATAGTAAAGCATTGGATTCATTATACCATGCACAACAAAGCCATAGCTTCATCAGGATAACCACAACAAATCCTTGGCTTGATTACGCTAAGTACAACAAAGCCTTGGCTTCTTCATACCATGCACCAAAAACTCTTAGATTGATAACCCAAGCACAGTAAAGCCTTAGCTTAATCATGCCAAGAACAAGAATGCCCTAGATTCATCATGCCAAGCACAGAAAAGCCTCAGCTTAATCATCCCAAGCGCAGAAAATCCTTAGCTTCATAACGCTAAGCACAACAAAGCCTTGGCTTCATCATGCTAAGCACAAAAATCATAGGCTTGATCACGCCAAGCACAACCAAGCCTTCGCTCCTTCACGCCAAGGACAACGAGGCCTTAGCTTCATCACGTCAAGCACAAAAAAGCTTTGGCTTCTTCATGCCAAGCTCAACAAAGCCTTGGCCTCATCTCGCCAAGCATAGAGAAGCCTTAGCTTTATCACGCCAAGCACAACAAAGAATTGGCTTCATCATGCAAACCACAGCAAAGTATTGGCTTCATCATGCCAAGCACAACAAAGTCGTAGCTTCATCATGCCAAGCATACCAAAGCCTTGGCTTCTTCTCAGTAACCATAGAAAGCCTTGGCTTCATCATGAAAAGCACAGAAAAGCATTGGCTTCATCATGCGAAGAACAACAAAGCCTTAGCTTCATCACACCTAGCACAATGAAGCCTTGGCTTCATCACAACAAGCACATAATTGCCTTTGCTTCATCATGCCAAGTACAACAAAGTCTTGGTTTCATCACGCTAAGCCAAGAAAAGCTTTAACTTCATCACTCTAAGTACAATAAAAGACTTAGCTTTATCAAGCTAAGCACAACAAAGCCTTAGCTTCATAACACCAACCATAGCAAAGCCACCATTAAAAGCAAACCAAAGCCTTCGATTTTTCATGCCTAGCATAGCAGAGATTTGGCTTCATCGTGCCAAGCATAACAAAGAGTTGGCTTTATCACACCAAGCACAGAAAAGCCTTGGCTTCATAAGTCCAAGTACAGCAAAGCCTGAGCTTCATCATGCCAAGCATAGTAAAGCCTTGGCTTCATCACGCCAAGCACAACAAAGCCAACATGAAAAGCAAAGCAAAGCCTTGGATTCATCATGCCAAACATAGCAAAGTCTTAGCTTCATCACACCAAGCACAATAAAGCTTTAGCTTCATCAGGCTATGTGCAGCAAAGCCATGGGTAGATCACGCAAAGCAGAGTGATGAACGAATATTTGTCCTAGTATTTTGTATGTTTTTGAAGTATTTATTTATATGTTTGTCTTATAAATTTATTACTTTGAGTTGTTTTTTGTTGTTTTACAGGTTCACAAGCACTTGGAAAGGAGTTTTACTAAATTGTCCGTACAGATCAGTCATTTTTGCAGATTAAACTGTATTTATTCAGGAAGAACCAGGAGATGAGACATATATGCTTGGAAAGATCCCGATGTTTATTTTTTGGAGAATTTTACAACTCATAAATATGATTTTTCTAGAGAAAGTTATGGCAGTTATAGTAGACAAAGGTCAGGCTATCCTTGATTTCAGTGTGGCTGAAGTGATTTTTTTGGATTAAACTGTATTAATTCAGGAAGAACCAGGTGATGAGCCACATATTCTTGGAAAGATCCAGATGTATATTTTTTAGAGAATTTTATGGCTTGTAAATATGATTTTTCTAGAGAAAGTTATGGCAGTTTTAGCATAAGCGGGCCTGGACAGCAGCAGAAGCACACAGCCCAAACAGAAACCCTATGACAACTTTTCTGTCTACAAAGCCATATCCATACAGCTATATATAGGAATTTTAGACTCATAGAAAGGGAGGAGACGATGGTAGTTCTTGGAGAGATATTATCAAGAGGAGTTTTGGGAGATTGAAGGAGGAGACCGTTTCTCTGATCAAAACGGCTTATCAAGAGATTGAAGATGACGATCAATCGATTCAAGACTTTGAGGATTCATCTTGTAATTTGGGAAAAAATTCTATCTTTGCTCCTTTGTCCTTCAATATGCTTGTAACCCTAGTATTTGAATTATGTGATTGGGATTTAAACATGAGCGGCTGAACGCATTGTTGGGAGTTTGGCTTAGCTGCCTTGATTGTTTTTGATATTTCGGTGGATTTAGTTTTATGAAATTTTCTAGATTATTTCTTATTCAAAATCCATAATTCTTTTGATTATTGCTTGTGGATTGGCCATCTATTATTGATAGTTAAGGTTAATATTTGAGATTAGGTTGAGGACAAATCATCTAGTCCTAATTAAGCTTTCTTGAATAAGAATTTAAATCAGGATGATTGCGTTTTTCTTATACTTAATTTAACTAATTAATTGATAAACATGATCCATGGGATTCAATTTAGTAGTTATAAATTGAGAATAAACATGATCAGTGACATTCTCTAGTCTTAGCGGAAATACCAATAATCTTAGATGTTGATTAATTCTTTATATTCACAAAATGTTCCAATTCATGATTGGATAGCAAGCTAAACTCCCAATTGTTCTTATTGATTATACTCATCTCTTCATAATTTGTTTTGTGTAATTTACTTAATTGTTTTTATTTCAATTTTATCTTCACCAATCTTTTAATTAAAGTGTTATAATTTAATTTTAGAGTTTTTTTAGTAATTTTAAGAAATTAATTTAGGATTTAAACCACTACAATTCCTTGAGAGATTGACCTCGAGAGTAAACTCATCGCAATACTATTTATGATTCGTGCACTTGCGAGCATTTAAAATTTGCACATCAAGTTTTTGGCACCGTTGCCATTGAATTGGCATTTAATTCTTTAGTTATTTTCTTTGCTTTTATTTTTATTTTTAATTTATTTCTTTTCTTTTCTTTAGGCATAATTTTTATTTTTTTAATTTCATCAAATTTTCTTTATTTGCTTATGGATTTTTTTGATTTAAATTGGCATTAATTTGTTTCTTGATGTTAGCTCTCTTGATTCCCGATAGCTTAATTTTTCTTTCGTTTTCTTCAGATACATGCACGGTAGAAGATCCCAAGGGAGAAATCTAGTGCCAGCAATAGACAACATCCATAGGCTAAGGGAGGCGTTACAGCCTATGGAAGAAGAAGAAAATGTTGAGGGAATAGAAAAAAAGGAGCCTGAAAGAATTGAATGAGCTAAAATACAAATTATGATGGAGTATGCAAGGCCAGTCATCGACACTTCCACATTTTGCATCCAATTAGGGGAAGCTGCAAGGAATTTTGAGATAAAAAATATCCACTTTAGCATGCTCCCTTCATTCTACAGAATTTCAAATGAAGGCCCATTAACCTTCATAATGGATTTCTATGCAACAGTGCAGACTTTTCCTCTACAGGGGCTGAATGAGGATCAACTCAGGATGAGATGCTTCCCATACACATTAAAAGATAGAGCAAAAGCGTGGTTGATGACTCTTCCACCCTGTTCTTTGACTATATGGGAAGTATCATATTCTACTTCCATCAGAAGACCACTGAGTTGAGAATTAAGATTACCATGTTTTCACAAACGTAGGGAGAACCCTTCCATGAAGCATGGGACAGGTTCAAGATGCTTCTAATCCAATGTCCCCACCATCATTACCCATTGCAGCTACAAAATCATTTCTTCTATGATGGATTGACACAACAGTGTCAATATATGCTTGATAACATTGCTGGTGGAGCCATGGGAGAAAAGATTGCTGAGGAGACATGCAAGCTATACGAGATGTTGGGTACTAATTCCTAACAAAAATGTGTAAGAGGAAGGAAAGTTGGGATTAATGAATTGAGCTCCAACAACGATATGGCAATGCAACTTGCAAAGTTGACCAAACAAGTCACTACCATAAACATGCCCAATCATGAGGTATGTGGAGTTTATGGGGTTTTTGGTCACTGTACTAACACTTGTTCTTTGTCTTATGAATCTTATGCAGGAAATGAACAAGAAAAAGTTAATGCAATAGAGTCTTACCAACCTAAGCTGAGGAATGATCAATATTCTAACACCTACAACCCTGGGTGGAGAAACCATCCCAATTTCTCCTAGAAGACTAACAACACTCCGGCATATGCTCAAAGTTCAAGACCGATTCAATATCAAAACCAAGTTACACCACCCAATCAGCCTAGAAATCCAACTTTGGAGGAGAACTTGAGTGCTTTTATTCAAGTTAGCAAAGAGAACCATAAGAGACATAGCCAAAAGTTGGATTTCATAGAGGTATCAATGAAGAGGGTGGAAGTACAAGTTAGGTAACTTACGGAACAATTGAAGTACATAAAAAAGGAAAGTTGCCTAGCCAACCTGAGCAAGCACAGGCTATCACAGTGATGCAAAGTGGTAAAATTCTTAACAATAATTCTGATGATAAAATTTCTTATGACTTGCCACGTGATGCAAGAAAATCAATTGAGAAGCAAAAAGAGCTTGAAGCTCCTAAAGGAAATCCAGCTGAAGATCCACAATCTTCTCGAACATCTGAAGAGAGCAAGGAGAAGGAGCCATCTTCCTTCACGAAACTGCATAAGGCGACCGAGCCTTACAAGCCTCATTTTCCTTATCCAAGCCGTCTAAAGGATATTAAACAGGATAAGCAGTTTTCTTATATTTTTTACTTGCTTTCTAAAGCGACTATTAATTTTTCTCTTTTGGATGTCATCAGGAATGAGCCATCATATGCGAAATTCCTTAAGAAACTTAACACCAAAAATAGGAAATATGTGAAGAATGAGAAAGTGATGGTGTCAGAACAAAAATAGATGACAAGCTTGAAGTTGCTCTTATAACTAAAAGAGTAGAGGAAACACTAGAAGATGAGACTAAAGGGTATCATGAGATGTTAGATAGTGCAATACCAGTGTCACCCCAAGAAGAGTCTAGCAAACCTTTAGAATTGCCAAGTTCCCTACCTAGGGAAGATACTACTCCACCTAATCTTGAACTTAAAAAGTTACCTAAGCACCTTAAGTACATATTTCTGGGAGAGGGAGACAAATATCCTATGATTATTTCATCTACTTTGACCCAAATCCAAGAGGAGAGAGTTGTGAAAGAGCTTAGCAGACTTAAGAGAGCCATAGGATGGAGTATAAGTGACATCAGGGGTATTAGTCCTGCTACATGTATGCATAAGATCATTTTAGAGGATGGTGTCAAACCTGTGAGAGAAGCTCAAAGGAGACTAAACCCTAACCTACAAGAGGTAGTGAAGAAAGAAATTTTAAAACTCCTAGATGCACGAGTTATCTACCCTATTTTATATAGTAGATGGGTTAGTCTAGTTCATGTTGTACGTAAGAAGTCTAGGATTATAGTGGTGCGAAACGAGAAGAATGAGCTAGTGCCCACTAGGATGACCACAAGATGGAGAATATGCATTGATTACAGGAAACTAAACTCAGCTACTAGAAAAGATCATTTTCCACTTCTTTTTATTGATCAGATGTTGGAAAGACTAGCATGGCATGATTTTTATTCTTTTCTTGATGGTCTTTCAGGTTATAATCAAGTGCTGATTACACCGAAGGATCAAGAGAAGACAACATTCACCTGCCCATTGGGGACATTTGCCTTTAGGAGGATGTCGTTTGCCTATGCAATGCTCCAGCCACATTTCAAAGATGCATGATGTCAATCTTCTTGGATATGGTGAAGAAATTCATTGAGGTATTTATGGATGATTTTTCAGTTTTTGGAATCTCATTTGATAACTGTTTGCATAATTTAACTTTGGTACTTGAAAGATGCATTGAGTGTAATTTAACACTCAGTTGGGAGAATAGTCATTTTATGGTACGACAGGGCATTGTATTAGGGTATATGATTTCTAGTAAAGGTATTGAAGTAGATAAGGCTAAAATTGACTTGATTGCTAAATTGCCACCCCCAAATTCGGTTAAGGGGATTAGGATTTTCTTAGGACACGCAGGTTTCTATAGGAGATTTATCAAAGATTTTTCTAAGATAAGTCGCCCATTATGTAATTTGTTGTCTAAATATGTTCCTTTTACTTTTGATGATGATTGCTTTATCGCCTTTAATGCTTTGAAAGAAAAGTTAACATTGGTGCCTATTATCATGGCACCTAACTGGTCAGTTCCTTTTGAGATTATGTGTGATGCATCTGATTATGCTATAGGGGCTGCTTTGGGGAAACAAGTGGATAATCATTCATATGTGATCTACTATGATAGTAGAACACTTAATGATGCCCAACTCAACTATTCCACCATGGAAAAAGAGTTTTTGGCTGTTGTGTTTGCGTTAGACAAGTTCAGGCCTTACTTGGTAGGGTCTAAGGTCATTGTGCATTCGGATCATACGGCATTGAGACACTTATTAACTAAGCCGAATGCTAAGCCAAGACTAATTCGGTGGGTCTTGCTTTTGCAAGAATTTGACCTAGAAATAAGGGATAAGAAGGGTAGTGAGAACGTTGTTGCAGATCACATTTCTAGGTTAATTTCAGACTTTGATTCACATAAGCAAGAAGAAGATAAGAAAATTGTTGACACTTTTCCTAATGGACAATTATTTGCTTAAGTTAAGAGCCATGGTATGCTGATATTGTAAATCATCTTGCTTGTGGTGTCTTGCGACCTAACCTCTCTTTTCAAGAAAAGAAGAGATTCTTGTCTTCTTGCAGGAGTTACTTTTGGGATGAGCCTTATTTGTTCAAATTTGGCAAAGATCAAATCATTTGGAGATGTGTACCGGAGGCTGAGCATGAGAGCATTCTTTCTTTTTGCCATGAACTTCTTTGCGGGGGTCACTTTGGAGGTAAGAAAACGACCCTCAAGGTATTGCAATCTGGATTTTATTCGCTAACTCTCTTTAAAGCTGCTCATAAGTTTTGCATGTGTTGTGATAAATGTCAGAGGACTGGTAGTATTGGAAAGAGAAATGAGATGCCTTTGACTAACAATATTGTCATTGAATTATTTGATATATGGGGAATTGATTTCATGGGTCCTTTTCCGCCTTCACTTGGACATGAATATATATTAGTTACGGTTGTTTATGTGTCTAAATGGGTTGAGGCTATACCAAGCCGAACCAATGATGCTAATTGTGTTGTGAAATTTTTGAAGGATGTGATATTTAGCAGGTTTGGGACACTGAGGGCCATAATTAGTGATGGGGAACTCATTTTTGCAATAAACTCTGTGACGGGTTGTTGAAGAAGTATAGCATCACACAAGGTGGGGACTTCATATAACCCACAAACTTCGAGTCAAGTTGAGGTAAGCAATCGACAAATCAAGGGCATTCTGGGAAAGACAGTGTGACCATCACGAAAGGATTGGGCAACAAAGCTTAATAATGCATTGTGGACACACTGCACAGCGTACAAGACACCCATTGGGATGAGCCCCTATTGGTTGGTTTTTGAAAAGGTATGCCACTTACCGTTTGAGCTTTAGCATCGGGTATATTGGGCAATCAAGGAGTTGAACATGGTCATGGCAATGGCAGGAGAGAAGCAGTTACTACAACTCAATGAGTTAGAAGAGATTCATGATGAAGCCTATGAGAATGCAAAGATCTATAAAGAACGCACTAAGTGTTACCATGACCAAGGCCTTATCCATAAGTCTCTTTATCCTAGAATGAAAGTTCTTTGGTTTAACACTCGTTTCAAATTATTTATAGGAAAATTGAAGTCAAGATAGGGCGGACCATTTTCGACAGTCAATATTTTTCTCATGGAGTGGTAGAGTTGCTTAACCCGAAGACTCAAGTTACATTCAAGGTCAACGGGCATCGTGTGAAGTCTTACTTGGAAGGAGTCCATGAGAAGGGGGTTGTTGAGTGCATTGAGGTGGATGATCCTGAATAAATTCAACCAACGTCTTGCTAAGACGTTAAAGAAAGTTCTTAGTGGGAGGCAAACCACCCATTTGACAGAGTATGTTTTCTGTTCTTTCATTTTCGTTGTTCCCTTCTAAATGTTTTTCTAAACGCATATTTGATTTCATACATTGAGGACAATGTTTATTTTAGGTTTGGGGGTATAATTAGAACTTGTTGAGACAAAATTTTCATGCTACAATTTGGTTTATGGTTTGTAGTCAAGTCTTTTATGCATGTTGAGTTTAGTTTCTTTAATACTGACAAGTTGTTGTGAGGATTGATGCATATTGATATTCCATAGACCGTACTCTTGATGTTGATATTGAGATGAACCTAGATCTAATGATTAAGAATCAAATAGTGAAGACTACCTAGTGAGTTTTTTGAGCCATAAGCGTTTTTTTCTGAGAATTAGTTTCTTGGTACTCTTAAACACTCTTCGTTATGACCTTAATTGTTAGATGATCTCTATAGATTTTGCATTCAATGCTAGGATTATATAACTCACTTGAAGTATCATGTTGTGTATTCTCATTATTTTAGTTGAATGACTTGAGTAAGAAGTTTGAGTATGTGCCTATCGTTATATGCCCTAGTTGCCACTGTCTCTGGAGAAAGATCAAAATTCCTATTAAAAAAGAAAAATAAAAGAATATATATATATAAAACATGTCAAAAAGGGATTTTGTTAGACAAGAAAGAGGACCTGAGATACTTCAAGGGTATTGAAGTCGCTCTTATAAAGAGTTGAAAAGAAAGAGCTTTGGTGTAAATCAGGTTCGACCAACCACGCCTATCTATGCATAAGTTCATACTCAATATGTTTTGCTTGAAGTGTTTGACTAGGATATGATATAAGCAATGTGATAGCTTTGCAATCCTAATCTTTGATTCCTTTCATAAGATCTATTTTGTAAACATATGAGCGTTCTTTGATGATATCCATATTCATATGTGAATTTATATTTGAAATTTCTTGTTTATATAACTTCTATTTGCATATGCTTGATGAGTGTTTGAAACCTAGGTTCAATGTGCTTAATAAGTGAATCCTATGAGGCCTAGAGTCGAAGTGAAATGGGGTATTTGACATGAGGTGTTTTGAGCATTGAAATATGGATGTGCGATGTGTACTTGATTTGAGCAATGAATTGTGAAGTATTGAGATTGTGAACATAATTGGTCATAAGATATCTAGAATTAAGTCATAATAAGAATTAAGGCATGAGAGTTTTGTTGATTTAAGTTTTTAGGTTTGTTTTATTTATGTTTTCTTTTAGTTTTGCTTGAGGACTAGTAAAATTTAGGTTTGGGGGTATTTGATGAACGGTTATTTGCCCTAGTATTTTATATGTTTTTCAAGTATTTATTTATATGTTTAGCTTAGGAAGTTGTTACTTTGAGTTGTTTTTCGTTGTTTTACAGGTTCACAAGCACTTGGAAAGAAGTTTCACTAAATTACCAGAATTACCCATACAGATCAGTCATTGTTGCGGATTAAACTGTATTCATTTAGGAAGAACCAGGAGATGAGCCATGTATTCTTGGAAAGACCCGGATATCTATTTTTTGGAGAATTTTATGGCTAATAAACATGATTTTTGTAGAGAAAGTTATGGCAGTTTTAGTAGACAAAGGTGAGGTTGTGCGTTATTTCGGTGTGACAGAAGTGATATTTGCGGATTAAGTTGTATTGATTCAGGAAGAACCAGAAGATGAGCCATATATGCTTGGAAAGATCCGAATATCTATTTTCTGGAGAATTTTATAACTCGTAAATATGATTTTTCTAGAGAAAGTTATGGCAGTTTTAGAGGAACTGGGCCTGGACAGTAGCAAAAACACACGGCTCAAATAGAAACCCTAGAGCGACTTTCTTGTCTACAAAGCCGTCTCCATACAACTGCTATATATAAGAATTTTAGATTCATAGAAAGAGACGAGATGACAACAGTTCTTTGAGAGATATTATCAAGAGGAATTTTGGGAGATTGAAGGAGCAGACGGTTTCTTTCATCAAAACAGCTTATCAAGAGATTGAAGACGACGATCAATCGCTCCAAGACTTTGAGGATTCATCTTGTAATTCAGGAAGAAATTCTATCTTTGCTCATTTTGTCCTTCAATATGCTTGTAACCCTAGTATTTGAATTCTGTGATTGGAATTTAAACATGAGCAGCTGAACGAATTGTTGGGCGTTTGGCTTAGCTGCCTTGATTGTTTTGGATATTTTGGTGGATTTAGTTTTATGAAATTTTTCAGATTATTTCTTATTCAATATCCTTCGTACCTTTGAATATTGCTTGTGGATTGACCATCTATTATTGATAGTTAAGGTTAATATTTGAGATTAGGTTGAGGTCAAATCATCTAGACCTAATTAAGCTTTCTTGAATAGGAATTTAAATCAGGATTCAAATCAAATTGTGATTTAGGTGGTTACGTTTTCCTTATATTTAATTTAACTAATTAATTGATGAACACGATCAATGTGATTTAATTAATTAGTTATAAATTGAGAATAAACACAATCAATAGCATTATCTAGTCTTAGCGGAAATACCAATAATCTTGGGTGTTGATTAATTCTTTATATTCACTAAATGTTCCAATTCATGATTGGATAACAAGCCAAACTCCCAATTGTTCTCATTGATTATACTTATCTCTTCATAATTTGTTTTGTTTAATTTACTTAATTGTTTTTATTTCAATTTTCTCTTCACCAATCTTTTAACTAGAGTGTTTAGGATTTAATTTCAGAGTTTGTTTTAGTGATTTTAATAAAGTAATTTTGGATTTAAACCACTGCAATTCCTTGAGAAATCAACCTCAAGAGTAAACTCATTGCAATACTATTTGTGATTCTTGCACTTGCGAGCATTTAAAATTCGCACGTCACAGAGTAAAGCTTCAACATCATCACGCCAAGCATAGAAAAGTCTTGGCTTAATAACCCAAGCACAGCATTGCCTCGGCTTCATTATGCCATGCAGAAGAAAGCCTTGGCTTTATCATGCCAAGCACAAAAAAGCCTTGGCATAATCATCCCAAGCATTGTGAAGCCTTAGTTTCATCACGCTAAGCACAGAAAAACATTGGTTTAATCATAACAAGCACAATAAAGCCTTGGCTCCATCATGCCATGGACAACAAGTCATTAGCTTCTTCATGCCAAGCACAGCAAAGCCTTGGCTTCATAGCGCTAAGCACAACAAAGCCTTCGCTTCATCTCGCCATGCATACCAAAGCCTTCACTTCAACTCGCCAAGTCAACAAAGCCTTGGCTTCATCATTAAAAGCACAGAAAGCATTGGCTTCATCATGCAAAGAACAACAAAGCGTTAGCTTCATCACACCTATAACAACGAAGACTTGGCTTCATCACGACAAGCACAAAAATGCCTTTACTTCATCACACTAAGCACAACAAAGCCTTGTGTCCTTCACGCCAAGCAGATAAAAGCCTTAGCTTCTTCATGGCAAGAATAGAATAGCCTTGGCTTAATCACCCCAAGCATAGCAAAGCCTTATCTTCATCACGTCAAGCACATGAAGCTAAGCTAAGAAAAGCTTTGACTTCATCACTCTAAGAGCAACAAAGACTTGGCTTTATCACGCCAAGCACAATAAAGCCTTAGCTTCTTAACGCTAACCACAGCAAAGCCACCATTAAAAGCAAAGTAAAGCCTTTGATTTTTCATGCCTAGCATAGTAAATCTTTGGCTTCATCATGCCAAGCACAACAAAGCTTTGGCTTTATCACACCAAGCGCAGAAAGGCCTTGGATTTATCACTCAAAGCACAACAAAGCATTGGCTTCATCACGCCAAGCACAACTAAGCCTTAGCTTCATCATGCCAAGCACGGCAAATCCTTGGCTTCATCACGCCAAGCATAACAAAGCCACCATTAAAAGCAAAGCAAAGCCTTGGATTCATCACACCAAACACAGCAAAGCCTTGGCTTCATCACTAAAATCCCATAAAAGCATTGGCTTTATCATGCCAAGAACAGCAAAGCCTTAGTTTAATCACGCCAAGCACAACAAAGCTTTAGCTTCATTAGGCTAAGTGTAGCAACACCTTGGCTTGATCACGCAAAGCAGAGCAAAGCTTCGACATCATCACGCCAAGCACAAAAAAGTCTTGGCTTAATAACCGAAGCACAACAATGCCTGGACTTCATCATGCCATGTAGAAGAAAACCTTAGCTCCATCATGCCAAGCATAAAAAAGCCTTGGCATAATCATCCCAAGCACAATGAAGCCTTGGCTTCATCACTAAGAGCACTAGAAAGCCTTAGCTTCATCACACTAAGCACAAAAAAACATTGGCGTAATCATACAAAGCACAACAAATCCTTGGCACCATGACACCATGGACAACAAGGCATTAGCTTCATCACACCAAGCACAGCAAAACCTTGGCTTTATCTCGCTAAGCACAACAAAGCCTTGGTTTCATCTCGCCACGCACACCAAAGTCTTGGCTTCATCTTGCCAAGTCATCAAAGCCTTGGTTTCATCACTAAAAGCACAGAAATGCATTGGTTCAATCATGCGAAGAACAACGAAGCCTAAGCTTCATCACGCCTAGCAAAACGAAGGCTTGGCTTCATCACGACAAGCACAAAAATGCCTTTGCTTCATCACACCAAGCGCAAGAAAGCCTTGGAGTCAACATACCATACATAACAAAGCCTTGGCTCCTTCACACCAAACAGATAAAAGCCTTAGCTTCATCATAGCAAGCACAAAACAGCCTTGACTTAATCACCCCAAGCATAGTAAAGGCTTGGCTTCATCACACCAAGCACATGAAAGCCTTGATTTCGTCACGCTAAGCCAAGAAAAGTTTTGACTTCATCACTCTAAGCCCAATAAAGACTTGGCTTTATCACGCCATGCATACCAAAGCCTTGGCTTTATCTCGCCAAGTCAACAAAGCCTTGACTTCATCACTAAAAGCACATAAATGCATTGGCTTCATCATGCGAAGAACAGCAAAGCTTTAGCTTCATCATGCCTAGCACAACAAAGGCTTGGCTTCATCACGACAAGCACAAAAATGCCTTTGCTTCATCATGCCAAGCGCAAGAAAGCCTTGAAGTCAACACACCAAGCACAACAAAGCCTTGTCTCTTGCACACCAAGAAGATAAAAGCCTTAGCTTCATCATGGCAAGCACAGAACAACCTTAGCTTAATCACCCCAAGCATTGCAAAGCCTTGGCTTCATCACTCCAAGCACATGAAAGCCTTGGTTTCATCACGCTAAGCCAAGAAAAGCTTTGACTTCATCACTCTAAGCCCAATAAAGACTTGGCCTTATCACGCTAAGCACAACAAAGCCTTAGCTTCATAACGCCAACCACAACAAAGACACCATTAAAAGCAAAGCAAAGCCTTGGAGTTTTTAAGCCTAGCATAGTAAAACTTTGGCTTCATCTTGCCAAGCACAACAAAGCGTTGGCTTTATCACACCAAGCATAGAAAAGCTTCGGCTTCATCACTCCAAGCACAACAAAGCATTGGCTTCATCACACCAAGCATAGCTAAGCCTTAGCTTCATCATGCCAAGCACAACAAATCCTTGGCTTCATCACACCAAGCACAGCAAAGCCTTGGCTTTATGACACCAAGCACAGCAAAGCCTTGTCTTCATCACGTCAAGCACAATAAAGCTACCATTAAAGCCAAAGCAAAGCCTTGGATTCATCACACCAAGCATAGCAAAGCCTTGGCTTCATCACTAAAATCCTAGAAAAGCATTGGCTTTATCATGCCAAGAACAGCAAAGCCTTAGCTTCATCACACCAAGCACCACAAAGCTTTAGTTTCATCAGGCCAAGCACAACAAAGCATTGGCTTCATCATCCAAAGAACAACAAAGCCTTAGCTTTATCATGCCTAGCATAACGAAGCCTTGGCATCATCATGACAAGCACAAAAATGCCATTGCTTCATCACACTAGGCACAAAAAAATGTTGACTTCATCATACCAAGCACAATAAAGCCGTGACTACATCACAACATGGACATCAAGGCATTAGCTTCATCACGCCAAGCACATCAAAGTCTTGGCTTTATCACGCTAAGCAAAATAAAGCTTTGGCTTCATCTCGCCATGCATAGAAAAGCCTTGGCTTTCTCACCCCAAGCACAACAAAGCATTGGCTTCATCACGCTAACCATAGTAAAGCGTTGGCTTCATTACGCTAAGCACAACAAAGCCTTAGCTTTATATCACCAAGCAAAGAAAAGCCTTACTTTCATCTTGCTAAGTACAATAAAACCTTAGCTTCATCACTAAATGTACAGAAAAGTATTAGCTTCATCATTCGTAGAACAACAAAGCCTTAGCTTCATCACGCCTAGCACAACGAAGCCTTGGCTTCATCATAACAAGCAAAAAAATGCCTTTGCTTCATCATGCTAAACGCAAGAAAGCCTTGGCTTCATAACACCAAGAACAACAAATCCTTGGTTCCATCACACGAAGCACATGAAAGCTTTGGCTTCATCATGGAAAGAACTTAAAATCCTTAGCTTAATAACCCCAAGCATGGCAAAGCCTTAGTGTCATCACACCAAGCAGATGAAAGCCTTGGCTTCATTATGCAAAGCATAGAAAAGTTTTGGCTTCATCACTTTAAGCACTACAAAGCCTTGGCTTTATCACACCAAGCACAACAAAGCCCTAGCTTCATCACACCAAGCACACCAAAGCCTGAGCTTCAACACGTAGAGCACAGTATAGCCTTGGCTTCATCACAATAAGCACAACGAAGTGTTGGCTTCATCACGACAAGCATAGAAAAGCCTTGGCTTCATCACTCCAAGCACATCAAAGCATTGGCTTCATCATGCTAAGCATAGCAAAGCCTTAGCTTCATCACACGAAGCACATCAAAGCCTTGGCTTCATCATACCAAGCACAACAAAGCCTTGGGTTCACCAGTAAAAGCAAAGCAAAGCCTTTTTTTCATCACACAAAGCACAACAAAGCCTTGGCTTCATCACTAAAAGCCCATAAAAGCATTGGCTTCATCATTCTAAGAACAGCAAAGCCTTAACTTAATCATGCCAATCATAACAAAGGCTTAGCTTCATCACGACAAGTATAGAAAAGCCTTGGCTTCATCACGACAAGCACAACTAATCCTTGGCTTCATCATGCCAAGCATAGAAAAGCCTTGGCCTAATCACGCCAACCACATCAACGGCTTTGCTCCATCACACCAAGTACAACAAAGCCTTCGCTCCTTCAAGCCAAGGACAGTAATGTCTTGGCTTCATCATGCCGAGCCTAACAATTCATTGCCTTCATCATGAAAAATATAGAAAAGCCTAGGCTTTATCATGCCAAGCACAACTATACCTTGACTCCATCAACCCAAGAATAATAAAGGCTTGGCTTATTCATGGCAAGCACAACAAATCTTTAGCTTCATCATGCTAGGCACAATAAAGCATTAGCTTCATCATGCCAAGAACTGCAAAACCTTAGCTTCATCATGCCAAGCATAGCAAAGCCTTGGCTTCATCATGCCAAGCATAACAAAGTGTTGGCTTCATCACTCCAAGCACAACAAAGCATTGGGTTCGTCACGCCAAGCACAGAAAAAGCCTTGGGTACATAACGCAAAGCATGGGCTTCATTATGCCAAGCACATAAAAGCCTCTGCTTAATAACCCTGAGCACAACAAATCCTTTGGTTCATCGCGCCAAGCACAAGAAAGCCTTAGCTTCATCATGCCAAAAACAGCAAAGCCTTAGCTTCGTCACGCCAAGCATAACAAAGCATTGGCTTCATCTTGCCAAACATAAAAAAGCATTGGCTTCGTCACTCCAAGCACAATAAAGCTTTAAGTTCGTCACGCCAAGCACAAAAAAGCCTTGGGTTAGCACAAAAAAACCTCTGCTTAATAACCTCGAGCATAGCAAATCCTTTGGTTCATCGTGCCAAGCATAAGAAAGCCTTAGCATCATCATGCTAAGAACATCAAAGCCTTAGCTTCATCACGCCAAGCACAGCAAAGCCTTGTCTTTATCTTGCCAAGCATACCAAAGCGTTGGCTTCATCACTCAAAGCACAACAAAGCATTGGGTTCATTATGCCAAGCACAAAAAAGCCTTGGGTTCCTAATGCAAAGCATTGGCTTCATCATGCCAAGAACAGAAAAGCTTCTATATAATAACCCCGAGCACAACAAATCTTTTACTTCATCACACTAAGCACAAGAAAGCCTTACCGTCATCATGCAAAAAATAATGAAGCCTTAGCTTCATCACGCCGAGCAAAACAAAGCTTTCACTCCATCACGCCAAGCAATACAAAGCTTTGGCTTCATCAGGCCAAGCACTATAAAGCCTTGGCTTCATCACGCCATGCATAGAAAGACTTTGCTTCATCACGCCTAGCACAACAAAGCAATTGCTTCATCATAGCAAGAATAGCAAAGCCTTAGATTCATCATGCCAAGCACAGCAAAGTCTTGGCTTCATCACGCCAAGCATAGCAAAGTGTTGTCTTCATCATGCCAAGCACAAAAAAATATTAGCTGCATCATGCCAAGTAGAGAAAATCCTTGGCTTCATCATGCCAAGCACAACAAAGCATTGGCTTCATCACTCCAAGCACAACAAAGCCTTGGCTTCATCATGTCAAGCATAGAAAAGCCTTGGCTTCATCACGCCAAGCATAATAAAGCATTAGCTTCTTCATGCCAAGTACAATAAAGGTTTAGCTTCATCATGCTAAGCACAACAAAGCTATGGCTATACCATGCCAAGCACACTAAAACCATGTCTTTATAATGCCAAGCACAGAAAATCTTTGGTTTAATAATCCAAGTACATGATGAGAGTCATAAAATGCATCTTAATAGTATTTATATGTTAGCATTTTAGGGTTGATTTAGGGTTGAATTACACATATATGCCTTAATAATTCTAAAGTGTCATTCTTAGTATATTGATCTATTTTGAAGCATTTTCAGGTATTTTGGGTTTAAAATAGAGGGAAAAGCTAACGTTGCTTAAAGCATGAAGATTCTATGCATATTGGAGTGATGGAGTGGTTTCGAAAGGACAGAATGAAGAGAAACCCATTTTTAGGGTTCCATGCCGCGGTGAGGCATGGTTTGCGCCACGACCACCAGAACCATTAGCTTCTAAGTGAGAAGCTGGGATCAGGCAGTTGCGCCGCAGTAAGGCGAGGTTTGCGCCATGGCCACCAGAGCCATTTAAAAGAAAGAACCAAGGGTTGCGTTGTGGCGAGCTAAGGTTTGTGCCGCGGCATAGGAGCGCTTCTACAGCCGTGCCGTAGCGTGGGCACGATTGCCATGTTTCTGTTTCATGACCTTATTCGGGCTTTAATGGCATTTCTTGACCCGAAAATACCTTTGAACCTTTTGGGGTATTAATAGAACACTTAGGATTTGCTAAAGAGGAGGATGGAATTAGGAGAGCTACCATATTCTTCAACCATTAAGGTGATCAAGCATGAGCCTAATGTCCAACTAAACTCTAAGCAAGGCAAAAGGATGAATTCCTAGGTGTTGTTGTTCTTATTTCTATCCTTGATTCAGTTGTATGGATTGATTATTAAACATTGTTTATGATTTACTCTTTGATTAAGTAAGAAGGAGAGGATTTACTCTTAATTCGGTGATTACATCTTTCTCCTCCACATAAGTTTAGTAAAGCTCTTCTTATGTTAAGTTGTTAGATGTGATTGATTTCGGTAGATTTATCTTATAGGTTTCTCTGTTATTGCAGTATTGTTATTGAAATATATTGTCGCTTCTTGATAATTTATAAGATATATCATGTGTGTTTGAATTGGAATTAAAGAGTAAATTGTAGCAATTACATTAGGGTGTTTATGTGATTTGATTGAATATTTACCAATTGCTTGTTTGGGATATGAAACTAGCAATTGAGATAAAACAATTGAGTCAAGATAGGAATAAGGCAACGAGCTTAGGAAAGATTCCTGGAACCTTGTTATTTCTTTATTGAATTCTTCGTCATATTGTCACAACTCTCTCATATAATTTCATTCGTAAAACTCAAATTTTCTTATTTGAATTTTATCGTTTAGTGTTAAGGTTTACACTTTCTCTTATAGTTCACTTTCCTCGTGAGATCGACACCTTAGCTATACATAATAATCGTGTGTTAGTTTGAGCGTAATCAAATTTTGGCACCGTTTCCGGGGAAACGCGGTTAAGTACAAAGAAGATTGTCAACTTTGAGATAAGACGATAACATTGTTCTTTGCTCTTTGTTTTGATTTTCTAAATTTTTTGTTTTATTCGTTTCCCCTCTAATTCCTTTAGTGTATACGTAGACTGAGAGATGTGCGAGGTAGATTCATTGAAAAACTCGAAATAGAGTTACCCTCTCCTTTCACGTCTGATAGTGAAAGCTCGCCTAGATCAAATCATAATGCACACCCAAACGAGAATTTAGAGAATTTTGTTAACATGGCCGAAAATCATAATAAGAATGTTGCTAGGACACTTAAGAACTACTTGCACCCTAGCCGAATGGGCACACCATCTTATATCATGTTCCCCCCTAATGTTCAATAACCCCTATGTCTATATTAGGGACTTTTAGGAAGTAGTAGCAACCTTTCAAAGTAGGGCTAATATGGTAGACACCGTCAAACTTAGATTTTTTCACTTTTCACTTATGGAAAAGGCCAAGGTTTGACTGTACTCGTTAAGGACTAGGTCTATAGGTAGCTTGGATGAGATGACCCAAGCCTTCTTCCAAAAGCATTTCCTAACCCGTAAGACCAATAACCTCAAGAAAGAAATCTCAAACTTTGCACAAAAGGAGAGTGAAACCTTATATCAAGTTTGGGAACGTTTCAAAGACCTTTTGAATTCTTTTCCACACCATGGGTATGAGAGTTGGCGAGTAGTTAGCTATTTCTATGATGGACTTCTAAGTAGGGAAAGGCAATTCATAGAAATGATGTGTAATGGAGATTTTCTTCAGAAAGATCCCGACCAAGCCATAGATTTTTTAGATGACCAATCAAAAAAAGCCCACACTTTGACGGGACCGAATGCCATGGAAAGTACTAACAGAAATCAAACCACTAGAATTTATCAACTTAAGGAAGAGGATAGCTTTAAAGCCCATTTAGAGGTCCTAACTAAGGAAATTAAAGTTTTAAAAACCAAGGATGCTAGAGCCCCCGAACTGGTTGCTAGAGTAGAGTCCCACTAACCTTATTTTATATGTAATGGGGTAGATCATGTACCTAGGGATTGTCCAACCTATTTTGAGATGAATGATGAGTGTAATGTATTAGGTATACCCTTTAGGAAACATACTCACCCTACTCTAACACCTTCAATCCCAGTTGGAAGAATCACCCTAATTTTAGTTGGAGATCCAATTCACAACCTACCTACTCTAGTACCCAATGGAGATCGAAAGCAACTTCATCTAATGCACCACAACAATCCTTACTTTTGGAAGATATTTTTAAGCCATTTATGCAGGTACATGCCAAGACTGTGGAAGAGCAAGGCAAGATAAATCAACGGTTGCTCGAGGAGCAACAAGGGATCAAAGAGGAACAAAAGGTGATAAAGACCCAATTCACCAAGTTGACTAGTTTCTTGACAGTTCAAGAGCAAGGGTGTTTTCCTTTGCAGCCACAACCTACTCCAAGGGGACAACATATAGCACAAACCTCCAATCCTGACAATCAAAATGTTAAAGAGGTTAATGCCATGATTACTCGTAGTGGTAGGAAAATTGATGGACCCACTCTACCATCAAACTTGATTCCAAACACCATGAGCAACAAAGATGAAGCCCCCAAGGAATAAGATGCCCATAGTGATTCTTTACCGGTGCCTTTCCCTCATGCCCTCCTTAAACCTAAGGAGAGAGAAATTCAGCATTAAAAGGTGAGATTCTTGAACAACTTCAGCAAGTTAAAATTAACCTTCCTCTCCTTCATGTCATAAAACAGGTTCCTAACTATGCTAAAGTCATTAAGGATCTATGCACACTCAAGAGGAAGCACAATGTGAAGAAGACAACATTCTTAATAGAGCAAGCAAGTGCGGTAATTGATAACAAGACACCACCCAAGTATAAAGATCCGGGCTGCCCTACGGTGGCTGGTCAAATTGAAAATAACACTTGTGGCCAACCATTGCTAGATTTTGGGGCTAGTGTGAACCTCATGCCATACTCCACTTACTTGCAACTCGGCCTAGGTGAGATCAAACCCACTTCCGTGGTACTCCAACTAGCGGATCGATCGGTAAGAAAACCAAGAGGTATTGTGGAAGATGTTTTATTGCAAATTGACAAATTCTATTATCCCGTTGACTTTTTGGTGTTAGATACCATTTCTATTGTGAATACGGAGTCAAAAATTCCTTTGATACTTGGAAGACCATTCCTTGCCACCACCAATGCCCTCATTAATTATAGGAATGGCCTAATGACATTATCATTTGGAAATATGACTCTAGAGGTGAATATTTTTCGAGTCTCAAGGCAGCCTAATGAAAAGGATGAGTGTTTCAACACTTACATGATCGATGAGCTTATTTTGGAGGATGAGTACATTAAAGATAATTCTAACCCTTTGAAATTCCTTCTTAATAATTTTGATTTTGATGATCCTTCCATTTATCCCCATGCCGTTAATGTTGTTGATGTTTTTGATAAGTCGTAAGGATTTATTAAGAAATCATGGCAACCGTGCTTTGAGAAGTTGACTAAAGAAAAGGTAAAGAAAGGGAGGCAACTAAACCCTCTTCCAAGGAGACACCAACGCTTAATTTAGCTCTGCTGCCCAAAGGACTCAAACATGTTTTTTTAGGCCTAGGTGATACCTTTTCAGTTATTATTTCCTCCGAACTTAGTGATGTGCAATGTGATAAATTGTTGAATTTGTTAAGAGAGCATAAATCAGCATTAGGTTAGACCATAGCTGACATAAAAGGTATTAGCCCCTTAATTTGTTCCCATAGGATTTATCTAGAAGAATGAGCTAACCCTCGTAGAGACCTACAAAGAAGGCTAAATCTAACCATGAAAGAGGTAGTTAAGAAAGAAGTCTTAAAACTGTTAGATGCAGGAATTATATATCCAATATCCGATAGTAAATGGGTTAGTCTAACCCAAGTTGTTCTTAAGAAAGCTAGGGTGACCATGGTAGAAAATGAAGAGGGGGTGTTAGTACCAACTAAGGTAGTGACCGGGTGGCGTATGTGTATTGATTATAAGAAACTTAATATGGCTACTCGAAAATACCATTTTCCCCTTTCATTCATAGATCAAATTTTAGAATGGATGGCTGATCATCCTTTCTATTTCTTGATACATGAAAGAATAGAAAAGAAAGAGATAAGAACTAAGTGTTTCCCTGGAATTTTCCCTAAGAAAATTCCAATTACAAAGCCCTTGAACCCCACTTCTTGTATGCTCTCTCTCAACACCAGCAACTCTTGAATGAGATCACTTCTAGTGCCTCTCTTGTGTTTTATGACTTGCATTTGAATTGTGTTGATTCACCTTTTTGTTATTGAAGCTAGATGACCCTTTATATAGTGCACCAACTTCTTTAACCAATCTTGAAGTCAATCTCAACCCTTAGATCTTGAGGACCAAACAGTCATATCCCTTTAACAAGTCTAAGTGATCCTGTGTGTTTTAATCAAGCCCCACGAACCAGGAGAAGAGTGCTGAAAATTGGCATCAGGTGTGGCTGGTATCGCGGTCCAGAACAAGGTAGGCCGCGGCGCACAATAGGGCACACCACCGCTAGTTGCTGGGTGCGGCTCACAGCTAGGGAAGGCACCTCCTGCTGCTGAGTGCCGCGGTGCACACCACCCTGTGCCATGACGCACACTGCCCAGAACTTCATCCTTTGCTAGAGGCTACAGCGCTTACTCCTTGTGCTGCGGCTCTAAGGCCTGATGAAGCTTCATTCTTCAATCTGTTTAATCGTTAGACAAATACCAACAATCTCTACCTTTGTCTAAGCGATTAAACCTGAACCCATTATGCAGAAAACTTAGGATCCAAACTTTGTTGTGCTAGGCTTTTCTATGCTTGGTGTGATAAAGCCAACGCTTTGTTGTGCTTGGCAAGATGAAGCCAAAGTTTTACTATGCTAGGCTTAAAAACTCCAAGGCTTTGCTTTGCTTTTAATGGTGTCTTTGTTGTGGTTGGCGTTATGAAGCTAAGGCTTTGTTGTGCTTAGCGTGATAAGGCCAAGTCTTTATTGGGCTTAGAGTGATGAAGTCAAAGCTTTTCTTGGCTTAGCGTGATGAAACCAAGGCTTTCATGTGCTTGGAGTGATGAAGCCAAGGCTTTGCAATGCTTGGGGTGATTAAGCTAAGGTTGTTCTGTGCTTGCCATGATGAAGCTAAGGCTTTTATCTTCTTGGTGTGCAAGAGACAAGGCTTTGTTGTGCTTGGTGTGTTGACTTCAAGGCTTTCTTGCGCTTGGCATGATGAAGCAAAGGCATTTGGGATTTTGCTGCATATTTGTCCACAAAGCTTTGGTTCTAAGAGAATTTTGGGATTTCAAAAGGATTTCAAGTTTGTGGGTGTTCTCTCCTACTTTGGGCCGATTATTTATCAAGTAAAGTCGATTTCCTTCTCTTTGTTGTGGATTTGTTATATTTGATTGGTTGCATTTGAATTAGTTCTCTTGTCTTAGAACAATTTGTTTCAAATGGCCCCTAAAACTAAGAGACAAAGGGGGAAACAGCCTCAAGAGTTTGATGATAGCAAATTTGTCAGTTTTAATTCTAGTGAGAGGTATGTTAGTTTAATGCACGCTAGGATACCCATTCTTGAAAGAGGTTTTACTATCACAGAGAGGGGAAACCCAACTTTGTTTAAGATGATTGCTGATAGGAATTGGGGTTCATTTGGGGGACAACCACCTAATTCCATTATTAATGTGGTTAGAGAATTTTATGCTAATATGGAAGAGCATAGGAATGGAAAAGTGATGGTTAGAGGAAAAACAGTTTCCTTTGACAATGCATCTATTAACAGATTTTATAGGCTACCCGACATTGAGAATAGCGAATATATTGCTTATTTGTCTAATGTTGACTATGATGAGGTTTGTAATACACTCTGTATTCCAGGCACGACTTGGAAGATGTCGGGTGGTAATCCTAAGACCTTGCCAAGCACTTATTTAACTGTAAATGCTCAAGCTTTGCAATACTTTGTGTGTCAGAAGATGATGCCCGCTACGCATTATAGCGATGTTACTATTGAGAGGGCTGTTCTTATTTATGCTATTTTGATGGGTATGACTACTGATGTGGGCCGAATTATGTTTCATTCTATCATCCATACTATGAGATAAAAGCTTAGTCTATACTTCCCTTCCTTGATTACGCAGTTATGCATTCGAGCCGGCGCCCAGTACAGTAGTGATGAGGAAGCATAGCACCCTAAGAAGCCTATCGATGATGGACTGCTTAATGTGATTAAGGTAACAAGGTTGCAAGCTCCAAAAGAGGGAGTAGCGGCTGCTGCCCCACCTCCACCTCCACCTCCTAGGTTTTTGACTGTTGCAAAACGGCTTGAGCGTTTAGAGATTCAATTTGATGAGCATCAGAAATTTTTACAAGATAGGTTTGATCGTCAGGATCGATTCTTAGCTAGGCAAGCAAACTATCAAGCGGTGGTTTACTTTTCTTTTGGTCAGATGTACCAATACCTTGCTTCCGCCACCGGTTGTGATATGGATCACTTTCCTACATTGCCACCCTATCTGGTTTCATTCTTTGATCCAGCTCTATAGAAGGAGGAGGAGGAGGACGATGACATGGAGGATTAATTTTTGGGTTGTCTCTTGTTTGTTTTATGTTATTTTATTTTATTTTCAGATGACTGTATTAACTTTTATTCTGTAATCTTTCTCGTTATCTTTATTTTTTGCACTTTAATTCTCATTTTTAGTTATTGTTGGTATTTGTCTAAGGATTAAACAAGTTGAAAAGTTTAGCATCAGGTCCAAGTTGTGTGCCACGACACAGGTTGTACGCCGTGGCCTCCAGCAATTGGAGAAAGTCCTCCTTCAGGTGCGTGCTACGACCTCTAGCAAGGCAGCAAGTTTCCCCTGTTCTGAGCCTCAGCACGCCCTATTCTGAGCCTCAGAAGAAGCACACCTGACACCAAATTTTCAGCACTTTGAGATGGTGCGTGAGACTTAGTTAAAACGCACAGGATTACTTAGACTCTTAGAGAACCATGAGTCTTTGGTTCTTGAGATCTATGGGTTCAGATTGATCTCAAAGATTGGATGAGGTAGTCATTGCTTTATATAAAGAGTCTTCTAACAACAAGTGAGGACAATCATCTCAACAAGAGAAAATGACATGTGAATGTGTGTGAAATAGAACACATGGTGTGTGAGAGTGCAAAGACACAAAACACACAGGAGAGACTCATTCAAGAGAGGCTAGTTGTTTAGAGAGAGAGTAGTATAGATTGGGGATTCAAGGGCTTTGTAATTGGAATTTTCTTGGGGAAAATTCCAGGGAAACACTAGTCCTTATCACTTTCTTTTTCTCTTCTTTTGTTCTTCAAGAACAAGAGGATTCTTAAAGAGGTGTCGCTGTAATTGTAAGAACTTTATTAATTTAGTACAGAGAGGTCGGAGGAGCTCACAGGGATATAGGCACATTGTCGAACCTCGATAACAATTGCTTGTGTTCTTTCTTTGATTGGTTTGATTCCTGTTTTGTTTCAATTTTTTTATAAGTCATTCTAGACTTAGGTGTTTGGAAAGATCACAACCTAGGATTCTGCAAGAAGGTGATTCTTCAATAGTAGTATCAGAGCTTGTACAGCTGGTATCGGAGCAAGAACAGGGGATATAGGAGCAAGACTCCAAGAATCAAAGGTCAACTTCTTAGGTGATTTAAGAATGGAGTAGAGATCAAGATCTGATCGCGTTCTTGAGATTCAAGAATGGAGTAGAGATCAAGATTTGATCATGTTCTTGAGATTTAGAATTTGGAGCGCAATTGTGGGTGCTGCATTAATCTTGAGATTTTTCTCTGCAAGATGGGTTCAAACTTCATTTTTGAGAAGTTTGATGGAAAGGGAGACTTTGCCCTTTAGAAGCGAAAGATCAAGGCAATTTTTATGCAACAAAAGGTGGACTTAGCGATTGGAGAAGATGATGCTTTTTCAGCAAGTATCATGGAGGTCCAGCGGAATAAGATGAAGAAGAAGGTGTACAACACCATCTTTCTGCACATGTCGGATAGTGTGACAAGGGAGTGCAGAGACTCAAAAGATCTAACTGTCATATGGAAGAAGCTAGATGAGTTGTTTCTTACCAAAACTCTCCCTAATAAGATATATCTTCTTAAATGAATCTTTGCTTTTAAAATGGATCCTAATAAAGAGTTGCAAGATAATCTTGATGTGTTTAATAAACTAATTCAAGATTTCACTAGTTGTAGTATAACATTCCCGGAGGAACAATTGGCTATTATGTTATTGAATTCTCTTCTTGATTATTTTGAAAGTTTGATTAATGCTATTGAATACGGAAGAGATACACTAACCAAGGAAATTGTGATCAATGCTATAAGGGCTCATGATTTCAAAGCTAAGATGAGGGAAGCATCAAGTGGGGAAGGATTATTTGTTAGAGGAAGGCCAACAACTCGGTATGGCAGTAACATCCATGGCAACTACCGGGAGAAATCAAAGGGTAGAAGGCAAAGCCATGGGAGATTGCATTCCAAACCGAAGTTTGGAGGAAAGAGATGCTTCTACTGCCATAAGGAGGGTCATTTCAAGAAAGATTGCAAGAAGATGATGAGGGATGAGGGAGGAAGCTATACCACGAATGGAGAGGCTTCGATTGCCAAGGGAGAACAACAAGATGATGATGTTCTTATTGTGTGCTCAAATGTGAGCAAAGGTAAGAAGGTAGTGAGAGATTGATCTTGGATTATGGGTGCACTTATCACATGTGCCCTCATCGGGATTGGTTCAAGAATTTCAAGGAAACCAATAATGGAAAGGTTTTCCTGCGGAATGATACTTCTTGCCAACTGAGGGGGATAGGAGACATCTAATTAAGGATGTTTGATGGAATGACAAGGCTGTTGAGGAACGTGAGATATCTTCCAGAGTTGAGAAGAAATTTGATCTCATTGGGGCAGCTAGATTCTATGGGGTACACATACAAAGAAGAGGGAGGAAAGATCAAGGTAACCAAGAGATCTTTGATAGTGATCAAAGTAGCAATGAAGGATGGTCTCTATGAGATGATCGAAGACACGGACATCAAGGATCAAGTAACAAGCTTGATGGTTGAGATGGATAAGGCAGCCTTTTGGCACACTCACTTGGGACATATGAGCGAAAAGGGCTTGCAAGTTCTCAGCAAGAACGATCTACTTAATGGTGACAAAGTAGAGAAACTTGATTTCTGCGAATGTTGTGTTCTTGGGAAACAACATCGAGTTAGCTTCAACACCGGAGTGCACAAGTCTAAGGGCATTCTTAACTACATTCATGCGGATCTTTGGGGGCCAGCAAGAACACCAACACAGGAAGGTAATCTTTACTTTCTGTCTTTAATTTATGATTATTCAAGAAAGGTTTGGGTTTATTTGCTTAAAAAATAAATTAGATGCTTTGAATAAATTTGTGGTGTGGAAAAGGCTGGAAGAAACTCAAACGGGCAGGGTAGTTAAGGTGCTAAGAACCGATAATGGCTTAGAATTTTTTTAACAAGGAATTTGATCAATTTTGTAAGTCAAATAAGATTCTAAGACGTAGAACGGTTGTGAAAACCCCTCAGCAAAATGTAGTTGCTGAGAGGATGAATAAGACCCTTATGGAAAAGTGTAGGTGCATGATTATAGGATCAGGATTACCCAAATGTTTTTGGGGGGAAGCGGTGTCTACTATTGCATATTTGGTTAATAGATCGCCCTCTAGGGCTATGGACCTTAAGACTCCCAAGGAGATGTTGAGTGGTAAACCCCCTGAATTGAATAACCTTAGGACTTTTTGCTGTGCTGCGTATGCACATCAAAAGGATGATAAACTTAACCCAAGGTCTAGAAAATGTGTGTTTATAGGATATGAGGAAGGGGTTAAGGGGTATAGGTTGTGGTCCTTAGAGCAAAAAGGATTTAAACTCATAATAAGTAGGGATGTCATTTTTAATGAGCATTTATTTCCCTATTTGGAGAAAACTAACCTTGAAAGGGATAGTGAGCAAACCAGTTCGGTATTTGTGGAGCATAGCATCAAGGAATATTCAATTCAGGTAGAGCAAGGAAGGCAAGAGGCTTCGGACCAAGTAGAGCCCATTGATGAAGGCCAAGCTCAGGACGCTCATGAGGAGGCTGAACTAGAAGGGGATGATGCATCAAGTCAGAATGACTATCAGCTCACAAGAGACTGGGAAATAAGGCTGATCATACCACCTTTGAGATATGGTTTTGCGGATGCTATTGTAGCAGCTCCTTATTCAGAAAGAGGGATAAGTGAACCAGAAACTTACATTGATGCCATGGGATGTAAGGATTCATCAAGATGGAAGCTAGCCATGGAGGAAGAAATGCATTCTTTGAGGAAGAACAACTCTTGGGAATTGGTGCACATTCTAGGAAAACAGAGAGTTGTGGATTGTAAGTGGACTTACAAAGTCAAAGAAGGGAACCCTCCAGGGGATAAAGACCGGTATAAGGCTAGGCTGGTGGCGAAGGGGTTCACGTAAAGAGGAGGCATAGATTTCACAAAAACCTTCTCATTTGGACACAAGGTGGAGGAAGTGGTGAATATCCTCATCTATGTCGATGATATGTTGTTGGTTGGGAATAGCAGGGCGAAGATAGAAAGGTTGAAGTCTCAACTCAATTCAGAGTTCAAGAGAAAGGATCTTGGTCTTACACAAAAGATCATTGGGATGAGAATAATTCGAGAAAGGGAGAGAAACAGGTTGAAGGTTTCTCAGTCTTCCTACATAGAATATATGTTGTATAAGTTTTCTATAGAAGATGGTAAACCAGTGAAGATTCCCCTTGCTGGTCATTTCAAGTTCTCTAGAGAACAATGTCCTAGAACGGATGAGGAGAAGAAGGAAATGGAAATGGTCCCTTACTCTAGTGCGGTTGGATCAGTCATGTTCCTGATGGTCAGCACTAGACCCGACATTTCTCAAGCAATTGGTGTTCTCATTAGATTTGTGAGTAATCTCAAAAATGAGCTTTGGCTTGGGATGAAGTGGTTGCTAAGGTACTTGAAGGCTCAGTTGTAGCCGGTGGTAGCACTCTCAACAACCGAGGCTGAGTACATAGCAACAACGGAAGCTATAAAGGAGACTATATGGTGCAAAGGGTTGTTGGAAGAGTGGAAGGTCCTAAAAGAGCAGGTGGTGGTGTATTCGGATAGTCAAAGTGCATTCCACTTGTGTAGGAGAGGTGTTCAGCACACTCCAGGCCGCGGCATGCCTTATTCTAGGCCGCGGTCTAAAGGCACACTAATGCCATTTTGTTTATCCTTTTGAAAGGTGCGTGGAGCATGTCCAAAATGCACAAAATCACTTAGGATTGATGGAGGGATATGGTTAATTGGTCATCAAGATCTAAGGGTGGAGATTGACTCTCAAGAATGGTCAAGAAGCTAGTACACTATATAAAGGATCACCTAGTTTCAATCTAAAATAATGTGATAACTTGTGAAAAACTTGTGATTGAAAGTGAGATCAATTGTGAGAGTTCAAAGACACTAAACTCAAGAGAGATTCTGTAGAGAGGCTGGTTGTTTAGAAAGGGAGAGTAGAATAGAAAGGGATTTAAGGGCTTCTAAGGGGAATTTTCTTGGGAAAATTCCAGGGTTAGTTCTTATCACTTTCTTCTTCTTCTTCTTCTTCTTCTTTTGTTCTTCAAGAACCTATGAGTTCTTGGAAGGGTGTTGCTGATTGTAAAGAACTCCATTGATAAGATAGTGTAGAGAGCTCGGAGGAGCTCACGGGGGCGTAGGCATATTGCCGAACCTCATCAACAAATTTCTTGTGTTATTTTCTTTCTTACTTTGATTAGTTGCTGTTTCTTTTCTTATACAAGTCACTCTAGACTTGGGTGTTTGGAAGATCACCTCCTGGGTATAATCCAAGGTGGTTTCCCAACAAGAGGTTAGTTGTTTAGAGAGAGAGTAGTGTAGATTGGGGATTCAAGGGCTTTGTAATTGGAATTTTCTTGGGGAAAATTCTAGGGAAACACTAGTCCTTATCAATTTCTTTTTCTCTTCTTTTGTTCTTCAAGAACAAGAGGATTCTTGAAAAGGTGTTACTGTAATTGTAAGAACTCCATTGATTTAGTGCAGAGAGCTCAGAGGAGCTCACGGGGACGTAGGCACATTGCCGAACCTCGATAACAATTTCTTGTGTTCTTTCTTTGATTGGTTTGATTCCTGTTTTGTTTTGGTTTTATTACAAGTCATTCTAGACTTGGGTGTTTGGAAAGATCACAACCTGGGATTCCGCAAGAAGGTGATTTTCCAACAGTTATTTACTTAGTTTTGATGTGCTAACCTAACATTCGGTGGGAATCTTAATGTTACACTGTAGTTTCCTTCTTTTTGTTTGTTTTGTTCTATCATAGAGATCGAATTTTCCAAAAGAGGAACAATATGGAGTTCGAATGGTTGTGCACAATTTTCGGCTTCCTCGCACTTTTGGTTAATAAGGGAGTTTCTTTTACTTTTGCTTTCACATTGAGGACAATGCATATCTTTAGTTGGGGGTGGAGGAAACACATTTCTTATTCCATACCATTGAATTGTTTGGTGTCACTTTCCCTTTGTCATTTTAATTCGTTTGTTAGGATAAATTATAAAAAATGTATATATATATATATATATATATTGTTTGTTTGTTTGTTCTTAGTATGCTTTGTATTAGCTTTAGAGTTAATTTACATGTCAATGATATGAGTTTAATTACGATAGCATATAGTGTGTAGAAGAAGTTAAATCTTGCTTCGGTTTGAGAATAATTTTAAGTGTCGATCTTCATTTGGTTTGAGACTCTAGTTTGCGGTAAGATTGCATAATTAGTCTAAAACATTTAGAGAAGTTTTATGTGCGAATGTTTTGTGAATACTTTTGCGGTCTCGACAAGCTCTAGAACTTATTTGATAATCGCTTGAGGCGAAATCCTAGAATGCACACTACTTAGGATACGATGTAGGCCATCTTTGGACCGTTTGAGCCCTTTAACCTTACTCATGTTATATTTTTCGCTAGTTACCTATTTGAGAATTTTTCTTGAAAAAAAATTGAGCTTTGCTTTTTTTTCGATAGCCCATTTACTTACCTTTATGAGCCTAAAAATATTTTATCTTTACCTTTCTTTTAAGAGAACTTAGTTTATACACATTTGTTGAGAAGCACTTAAGAGGAGTAAGGATGGAAATATGGAAAAAATATTACTACCATAACCCAAGTACATTAAAGGAGATAGGTTGGGGATGGTAGAAAAAGTAAAAAAAAAATTGAAAACGGAGGTGAATGGTTATGTTGTAAAAAAAAAAAGAAGAAGTGAATTTTGGCAAAGAAAGAAGAAAAAAATGGTGAATTATTGAGAGAAATGCTCGAAAAATGGTTGAATGAGTTGGGTGTTGAAGTAAGGTCATCTAGTGCTTAAAGCTGTTGTGTTTAAAATTAAGAGGCTGAGTTCTTTTACTTGTTTAACCCTTCCTATTCTTTCTTGACCTTTACCTTAGCCTAACGTTATAAGCCTATTAAAAACCTAGTGATCCGATGTAGTGTGATTTTTCTACATTAGTGGAGAGTGATTTGAAAAGTGAGCTTATAGAGTTTGATTTGTGATTGATGTCACACAATTTAATATGTTTTTAGAGGCCAAAACTTGTATTCATGAATGTTGTGCATAAAATCATCCGGGTGTTTGGATTAATGGTTTGTGGAAAGATGGATGTTAAGAGTCGATAACGATTTTGAGGTTGATGTTTGGATTGTTTTTGGACTTGGGTGGTATTTAATGATTCTATGTGTTGTATATTATGTGCGATTTTTGAGACAAAAAGTTTAATTACTCTTGGATTAACGCTAACATTGCTTTATTTTGTTTTGATTTCTACTATAGAATTCATTTCATTTTTTTTTTGTTTTTCGCTTGAATTGCTAGGGACTAGCAATAAACTAGTTGGAGGTTATGATGAGAGTCAAAAAATACATCTTAATAGTATTTATTTGTTAGCATTTTAGGGTTGATTTAGGGCTGAATTACACATTTATGCCTTAATAGTTCTAAAGTGTCATTCTTGGTATATTGATTTATTTCGATGCATTTGCAGGTATTTTGGGTTTAAAAGAGATGGAAAGGTTAACGTTGCTTAAAGCATGAAGATTTTATGCATATCGGAGTGAAAGAATGGTTTCGGAAGGAAAAATGAAGAGAAACCCATTTTTAGGGTTCCATGCCGTAGCGAGCCAAGGTTTGAGCCACGGCCTCTAGAACCATTAGCTTTTGAGTTAGAAGCTAGGATCAGGCATTTGCGTCGCGGCCACCAGCACCACTGACAAGCATGAACCAAGGGCGGCATCGCGGTGAGGCAAGGTCTATGCCACGGCATTAGAGGGTTTTTATAGCCATGCCGCGACTTCCCTTTTCCATGCCGCGACGCAAGTGCGATTCCCTTATTTCTGTTTCACAACCTTATTAGGGTTTTACTGACATTTCTTGACCCGAAAATACCCTTGAACCTTTTGGAGTATTAATAGAACACTTACGTTTTGCTGAAAATGAGGCTGGAATTAGGAAAGCTACCATATTCTTCTCCATTTTAGGTGATCAAGCATGAGCCTAATGTCTAACTAATCTCCAAGCAAGGCAATAGGATGAATTCCTAGGTGTAGTTGTTCTTATTTCTATCCTTGATTCAGTTGTATGGATTGATTGTTAAACATTGTTATGATTTACTCTTTGATTAAGTAAGAAAGAGAGGATTTACTCTTAATCCAGTGATTGCATCTTTCTCCTCCATATAAGTCTAGTCAAGCTCTTCTTATGTCAAGTTGTTAGATGTGATTGATTTCGGTAGATTTATCTTATAGTTTTGTCTATTACTGTGATATTATTATTGAAATATATTGTCGTTTCTTGATAATTTATAAGATAGGTCATGGGTATTTGAATTGAAATTAAAGAGTAATTTGTAGCAATTACATTAGGGTGTTTATGTGCTTAGATTGAATATTTACCAATTGCTTGTGTGGGATGTGAAACTAACGATTGAGATAAAACAATTGAGTCAAGAGAGTGATAAGGCAACGAACTTAGGAAGGATTCCTGGAACCTTGTTATTTCTTCATTGAATCCTTCGTCATATTTTCACAACTCTCTCATATAGTTTCATTCATAAAACAAAGATTCACTCATTTGAATTTCATCATTTGGTGTTAAGGTTTACACTCTTATAGTTCACTTTTCTCATGTGATCGACACCTCAGCTATACACAATAATCGTATGTTAGTTTGAGTGTAATCAGGTAAGAACTCGATCTTATATGAGAAATATATGCAATTATGTTGCATTCTTATCTCAAGTAGAACCTAAGACTTTTAGTGAAGCTAAAAATAATGATTATTGGATAAATTCTATGCAAGAAGAATTAAATCAATTTGAAAGAAATAGTGTTTGGACTTTAATTCCTAGACCTAAGAACCATACGGTAATTGGAACTAAATGGGTGTTTAGAAATAAAACATATGAAAATAGAATAGTAACTACAAACAAGGCTACACTTGTAGCTAAAGGTTACAATCAAGAAGAAGGAATTTATTTTGATGAAACATATGATCCTGTAGCCAAATATATGTTGATGATATTATATTTGCTGCCTTTAATGAATCCATGTGTCAGGACTTTTCTAAGTGAATACAAGGTGAATTTGAGATGAGCACGATGGGAAAGTTCAACTATTTCCTTGGACTTCAAATTAAACAAACAAAGAAAGAAATCTTCATCAACCAATCCAAGTACACAAAATATTTGCTAAAGAGGTTAGGGATGGAGAACTCAAAGTCAATTGACACTCCCATGAGCACTTCAACAAAGCTTGATTTGGATGAAGGAGGTAAAAGTATTGATATTAAAAAGTATAGAAGCATGATAGAGGCTTTACTTTACTTAATTGCTAGTATACCCGATATTATGTTTAGTGTATGCATGTGTACTAGATTTCAAGCTAATCCTAAAGAATCTCACCTGATTGCTGTTAAAAGAATTTTAAGATATTTGCATGGCACTCAAAAGCTAGGATTATGGTATTCAAGAAAATCTCATTTTTGCTTAGTTGGGTACTCAGATGCTGATTTTACTGGTTGTAGGCTAGATAGAAAAAGTACTAGTGGAACGTGATAATTTCTTGGTGCTATGAGAACCTCTTGATTTTCAAAGAAGCAGAATTCAGTTGTACTATCAACCGCCGAAGCGGAATATGTGACCGTAGGGAGTTGCTGTGCACACATTTTATAGATAAAACAACAACTAGAAGATTTTGGCATGAGTTTTGAAGATATTCAAATTTTATGTGATAATGCTAGTGTAGTCAATCTAACTAATAACCCCATTCAACATTCAAGAACTAAGCATATTGAGATTAGACATCGCTTTATAATAGATCATGCTAAAAAAGGTGATATCAAACTTGAATTATACATATAGAATATTAAATTGCTAATATCCTTACTAAACCTTTGAATGAAGATAGATTCTGTATGATAAGAATGTTAATGGTCATGAAAATTTTTGTATGATTGCATTCACATTCATCATTTGCATATGTGCCATTAAGTGAATGAGCATTAACTCTTTTTTGATGTTTCCTTGACTCTATGATGGCATAGAGAAATATAAGCTAGCAACTTTTCAACTTGGAGGTCAAAATTTTTTCTAAAAAACTATTGATTCAGTTGACTGAATCATTTATTAAGTCGATTGAGTACCTTGCCTAGAAAACCCGTGACTTTTTACCTCTCATTAAGTCGATTTATTGCTCATCTAGTCGACTGGATGAACTCATACAATCAATTGAATAAACCATATAGTCATAATGCCCATGTTTTTCAAACCTGATCAGTTCTATAAATGATTCAATCGACTGAAAGAGGACCCAGTCAATTGAACCCATGATATTATAAAAACAACCTTTCATTTCAAGAGATCATTTTCACCCACATTTGAAAAATCATTAACCGTTTTCACTTCTCTCTCTAGAAATTCTTTAGTTTCTTGTCAAAACCGTCCAAGTTCCTTTATTTAACCTTAAATCCACCCATCAAAACATTCAGATTCATGAATTTCTTTTCCAAAAAATGTCTAAAAGATAGCGTTTGAAGAAGCCTTATCCCAGATGAGACAATCCTACCATAAGGAGATGAAAAACTGCTTCTTAAACAGACAAGGGAAAGGAAAAAGGAAGGTAAAGCAAGAAAAAAGGATCGAAATGACCTTGATGCTTTAAACTTCAGGAATGCTAACACAAAAAGAAAGGTACGAGACCATATATTGTAATAAGGAAATTATATATGGTAGGGTGGTGGATTTCACATCTATCAGATTTGGAAATTTTGATATTAAACCCTTATTTTTTAGGCTATGATGGACCTACCTAGTAACACTTCACGAAAAGTATTACCCTAGGCTGATACACCAATTCTATGCCAACATTGTTCAGCCTTCACCCTTTTCGCTATGTTCAAGGCAATAGTTTTAGGTCAAGAATTCACAATTACCATTGAAATTATTCATAGTGTTTTAAAATTTCCTGAAGGTGGTCTAAGATGGACAACAGATGGTTGCCCTGAGGAGTTCAACCATGAGGGTGCCTGTAGGGTAGTTAAGGGTAACCCAAATTATGTTTATGAGATACAGACCTACAACACTGTAATACCCATGTTCATAAAATAAGGGTAAAGAAGTAATTTTACATATATTATATCGAATTAAATAATCCATAGATGAAAGATTTAGTATTGATTTGAAATAATATTTGAAAGATGAGATTGAAAATTTTGTTGAAAAAAGTTAGAAATTTTTGAAGAAGAAAGTACTGAAAACTATGAAATTTGAAGTTGAAATGAAAGAATTTTGAAGAAAATTATGGAACAAGGTTGAGAAAAATAATTAGAAAAGTTGGTGGAAGAAAATATAATTTTTTTCTATATTCTTATAATTTTTAGAATTTTTTTAAGAAAGAAAAGATGAAAAATAGACTTTTTAAGGGAAAATGGAAAAACTGTAAATTATGAAATGACAAATTTAAAATAAAGAATGACAAAACTGTAAATTTTACAAGTTGAAAGGTGGATGGCAGAATTATAAATAATTGATGGTAAAACTGTAATTTTTAAATGATAGTAGAATCGTAAATATTAGATGGCAAAGCTGTAACTTTAAATGATAAAAAACGAAATGGTGACACAGTGCAGATACGTGAAGAATTTGGGTTGAGTAAGACTTTTATAGATTCTAAAAATATAATATATTAATTAATAATAAAATATTATAATATATATATAAAAAAAGAAAACAACAAATTAAAAGACGAAGATGTATTCACGTGAAGGAGCAGACTTTGGTATTTGAAGTATTAATAAAATACTATTAAAAATATATATATGTTATAAAATAATAAAAAAATCTGCAAAGCTTTAAAACTCTCTAAAACCATCAAAGAGTTCATTTTTACGCCCAAATGGTATTTTCATTTAGTTTCTCTCCTATCTTCAATTCTGTTTCTTTTAGAAAAAGTTGGAAAGAATTTTTTAAAGGATTTAGATAATTATAGTCATTCAACTATAATAGCAAGATTTCATCACGTATGGGTAAGTTTTATTTTAGAAAACTTATATTTCAATTTTATGTTACAAAGAAATATTTAACTGAAGAATTGTTGTCATATATTTAGATATAATTTCAGTTACAAAATATTATTGGAATTGAAAAACTAAGCACATAATTTAATAATTATATTGTTAGAATTAAATTATGAATTAGTAAGATTAATGAAAGTTTATGGTTAGGTATGGATGATCAGCAATCCCAAGAAATTGCTGAAATGAGTAGGAAAGGCTAGGAGGTGATCCACGTGTAGCTTTAAGTGCTATGCAGTGAGTTAGATTTACTTTTAGTAATTGAGATCAATAGAAATAAGAATTGATTATATTTGAATTAATTGTTGAATTATAATTATTTGATGATGTATTTTCTTTTATGTATGATAATTGATTAAGGATTAAATGATATGTTATAAATTAATTATATAAGAAATTATATTTTTAAAAGGACATATTAATGAAAAAGATGCTGAAAATATATATGAAATTCTTGAAATATATTATTGAAAATTGATATGATATACGAGGAGACAATTTAATATATATTTGACAAAATAATAATTTTGAGAAAAAAGAGAGTTGAATTGAATGTTTTGATGTATGCTTGCTTGTATGTTATTGTTCATATGCATAAAGGGAATACCAAGAAGGTAGCTGGTCTAGCTGAGAAGACTAAGAAGGTAGTTGGTCTGGTTGAAACATGTTGATATGTGGGAAGACGTTCCCAGATGATAGTATGAAATGAAATGATAAGAACAAAAGAAATATAATTTAAATTCATGCATTCATCTTTTAATTATTTATTATTGTTGGCTGAGATGCTAAAGAATTAGTTTTGATAATGAAATGATCGATAGACAGATGAGTCTCATAGTGAGACAAATTTGATGATTAATAAATTGATAGGATGATATAATAAAGAATTATATGATCAATTGTTTGTATGATGTGAGCCTTATGATGAGGTAAATGATGATATTAAATTGAAAATATTAAACTTATAAAATATATGAGAAGAAAACAAATATGATTGGTATATGAGATATATAAATTGAAAGATGATAGCCTGATAATTTATTTATAAAAAGATTGACAAATGATTGAATTAGTATGTGAGAAGAGATAGATGATTAATTATACGGATTTAATAATGATTGAATATAATTAGAAGTATACAAATCGAGTACTTATAGTAAATTTAATTCATTGAGCTTGTGAAGCTCACTATTCATTATTAAATAATTTCAGGTAGCGGGTAAAACAGATAAATTTTTGAGTTGATATTCAAACTGAGTTATTATATGTAAGTCTCTTGGTCCACATCCTCAAACTAATGGAATAAGAAGAAAGAAATTTTTTTAAAATAAAAATTGTATATATTCATGCATATTTAATATGTTATATTGTTTCAAATAGGATATTGATAATGTAACTCCCCTATTGAGGGTTGAGGTTTGATGCATATATATTTTTCAGTTAATGTATGTTTTTATATTGTTGCATATATGTGTCGTGCTGAGATTTCAAAACGTAACGACATCGTCTCGATGGTGGCCAACATGGGATGGGTCATTACAATTTTGGTATCAGAGCATTAGGTTTTATTCTTTTGTAGACTGCATAAAAATTTAAAGAAGTAGAAGATTTAAATAAACTATGTTTTAATGCAGAGTTTGAGGATGGCACGTGGACGTGCCATAACTAGAGATAGAATACTAAACCAAAGTGGACGTGGTAGACCCCTAATATTTAGAACAGCTGAAGCTGAGATGGAGGTTGAGCTTATGGTTCATGAAAGGGAACAAGTTGCTAGTACAGATGGTACTAGTAGAGGTGTGAGAGAATATGATATTAGGAGAGATGAGTTGAGAGAAACTCCTTATCGGGCTATAGAGAGAATAAATGCAGCAGAAGATATGGCTGATAATTTACAGAGGAGACTGGAGGAATGGGTTAGAACAGAAACTAGTGTGGTGATACAAGAGGTTTATGAGAGAGAGGGTGTTTTTGCACATAAGATGCAAGGAGATTGTTTTGTGAGATTTATTAAATTTAAACCCTAGTCTTTTAGAGGATCTATAAATCCTATTGAGGCTAAGAAGTGGATTAAATATGTTGAGAAATATTTTGAAGTCTTACCGGTGATAGATAAGGAAAATGTTGCATTTGGTTCATTTAAGTTAGAAGGTGAGGCTTCTCATTGGTGGGAGGATATTCTGCCTAGATTGAATACTCATGTAGATCAACCCTTAACTTAGTGTAAGTTTAAGGATGTGTTCTTTGGGAAATATTTTCCAGATATGTTTCGAGCACAACAAGAGATATATTGTTTTCATTTAACGCAGAACACTTTATCTGTGGCTAAGTATGATAGTAGATTTATAGCCTTCTCGAGGTTTGTACCTGAGTTAGTAAATACAAATGAAAATAAATGTAAGATATTTTTAGACGGGTTACACTATGAGATTTGAATTAAACTCTCTTATATGGGTATTGAGAATTATGCTGTAATGGTGGATAAAACATTACAGATTGAGAAATATCTGATGGAGTTTAGAGGTAGGAGGGATTGGCTGAAGAGGTCTAGATTTGAGGGACCCAGAGGTGGTAATAGTATGAGTGTGTAGGGTGGGATACCACCCCAAAGGGGGCGTTCTTTGTGATTACGCCTAAAGTATAACGCGGTAATTGTAGTACAGCTGTGGGGTGTCGATTCCACAGGGAAACAAACTAATTACAAACGAATGTGTAAACCTCAACACAAACGATAAAAGATTGATTGAAAGAATCTGAATTGAGTAATGTGAAAATAGTGTGAAGGAAATTGTGTAAATAGATTTAATAAGAAATAACAAGGTTCCAGAAATCCTCCCTAGGTTCATTGCCCTAATCCTAACTTGATTCAGTTGTTTTTATCTCGATTGCAAGTTTCACATCCCAAACAGGCAATCAGCAAATATTCAATTAAAGTGCATGTATAAACCCTAATGTAATTGATATGAATTATTCTTTACTTTCAAGCACACATGACCTAACTTATAAATTATCAAGAGACGACGATATATCTAAATGACAATACCGCAACAATGGACAAATCTATAAAAGAGATCTACCGGACTCAATCACACCCAAACAGGTACACATAAGAAAAGCATGACTGAACTTATATGGAAAAGAATCATGCAATCACCGGAGTAATAATAAATCTACTAATTAAATTAAGAATAAAACATAACAATGTTTAACGAAAATAATTCCACTACAACCGAATCAAATAAAGAAAAACAAGAACAACTACACCTAGGGATTCATCCCTTCGCCTTGCTTGGAGACTAGCCAGCCTTGGGGCTCATGCTTCCTTGAGTTGCCTCCGGCCTCTCAACGATCATCCTCAGCTTGCCCTCCAAATTTATACTTCGGGTTCCTCCTAAAAGCCCTCTGGATTGCTCCTAAAGGCCCTCTAGATTCATCCCCGATTGATGCCTCAAAGCTGAAGTGGAGTAGGTCTTATATAGGCAAATATCAAGAGTGCAATGTGTTTCCCATCCGATGTGGGATGTGGAATATAGAAATGTGTTTTCCAACCAATATGGGATGTGGGATTTAAGCCCAAAATCATGCTGAAATCGCGCACAGCCCGCATAGCCTGACCTTTGTCTACTAAAACTGCCATAACTTTCTCTAGAAAAATCATTTTGACGAACTGTAAAATTCTCTAGAAAATAGACTTCTGGATCTTTCTAAGCATATATGGTTCATCTTCTGGTTCTTCTTGTATCAATACAGTTTAATTTTAAAAAATGATTGATCTGTACGGGCAATTCTGGAAATTTAGTGAAACTCCTTTCCAGTGCGGGCAGGAGCTGTTGCTCTTTTAAGCCCTCTATCTTGTCCTTTCGGAAGCATTCCTTCACTCCAATATGCCTCGAGTCTTTGAGCTTCACGCAATGATAACTTTTCCCCCTCTTTTGAGCTTAAAGTACCTGAAAATGCACCGAAATAGATCAATGATCCAAGAATGATACTTTAAAGTTGTTAACGTATAAATGTTCAATTAAAACCTAGATCAACCCTAAAATGATAACAATTAAGTACTGTTAAGATGCATTTTATGACTCTCATCACAACCCCCAACTAGCTTATTGCTAGTCCCTAGTAATTGAAGCGAAAATACGAGATGAATTCTACGGTAGGAGTAAAAGTAAATGAAAAACAATATTAGTGTTAACCAAGATTAATTCACATTTTGTCTCAAAAATTGCACATAACACACAGCACAAAGAATCATTAAATTTTACCCAAATCCAAAAGTAATCCAAACATCAATCATAAAATCGTTATTGACTCTTAACATCTATCTTACCACAATCTATTAATCCAAACACCCGGATGATTTTATGCATAAGATTCGTGAATACAAGTCTTGGCCTCTAAAAACATAATAAATTGCGTGACATCAATCACAAAAACAAGCTCCATAGGCTCACTTTTCAAAATCACTCTCCACTATTGTAGAAAAATCACACTACATTAGATCAAAAGGTCTTTAATAAGCTTGTAACGTTAGGCTAAGGTAAAGGTTAAGAAGGAATGGGAAGGATTTAACAAGTAAAAGAACTTAATCTCTTAGTTTTGAACACAACTCTTTAAGCACTGGATAACCTTACTTCAACACCCAACTCTTTAAACCATTTTCGAGCATTTCTTTCAACAAATCAACATTTTTTTCTTTTCTTTCTTTCTTCTTTCTTTGCCATAATTCTTTTTTTTTTTGGCACATAACCATTCACCTTCTTTTTCATTTTTTTTCTTTTCTTTTCTTTTCCACAACCCCCAACTTATCTCCTTTAATGTACTTAGGTTGCAGTAGTGATATTTTTTTTTTTTCATATTTCCACCCTTACTCCTTTTAAGTGCTTCTCACAACATGTGTATAACTAAGTTCTTTTAAAAGAAAGGTAAGGATAAAAATATTTTTAGGCTCATAAAGGTAAGTAAATGGTTTATCGAAAGAAAAAAGGCTCAATTTTTCTTTTCAAGAAAAAGGCTCAAATAGGTGACTAGTGATAAATATAGCAATGGTAGGTTTGAAAGGCTCAAACGGTTCAAAAATGGCCTATATCATATCCTAAGTAGTGTGCATTCTAGGAATTCACCTTAAATGATTATCAAGTAAGTTCTAGAGCTTGCCGAGACCGCAAAAATATTCACAAAATAATGAAACATAAAATTTCTCTAGATGTTATAGACTAATCATACAATCTTACCACAAACTAGAGTCTCAAACCAAATGAAGATTGATATTTAAATTAATTTCAAACCAAAACAAAATTTAACTCCCTCTAAATGCTATCTGCTATCTCAATTAAGTTTATATCATTGACATGTGAATTAACTCCAAGGCAACCACAAAGCATGCTTAAAACAAAAAGAGAGGGAAAATGACACCAAGTAGTTCAATGGAAAAAGAAAAATGTATGGAAATAAAGAAAATGGAAACAAAGAGATGCGTTTCCTCCACCCCCAACTTAAAAATTGCATTGAACTCAATGTAAAAGAAAGAGTAAAGGAAACTCCCCTTGTAGCCAAAGGTGCACAGAAGCTGAAAATTGTGGTCCACCATTTGAACTGCTTCGTATTTTTGTCCCTGAAAAAGAAATACGAAAGTAAAACTGGAAAACAACAAGATAATAATAATAAAAAATATAAAAAAAAAGAAATATAAAAAAATACTAAAAATAAAAGGATACGTTGTGGGTTGCCTCCCATAAGCGCTAATTTTTACATCTTCAGCCAGACACTCTTATTACCTCCTTGAAAAACATAGGTTGAATGCATCTGCCACTGCTTCATTGCTAAATTTGGTGCTTCTATGCTTTTGGGGGGCCTCAAGGATGTCATCAGTAACATCCGCAAATTTTGGCTCGATATGTGCTCTGGTGAAGCCATGGGTGGGGGTGGACTCCAATGGATTAAGATGTTAGACCTCTTCCATGAATGAGTCCATCGCGTATGCTTGGTGGCTTTCGTCCACATCCTCTGATTTCTTCATTGTTGGGATGTGTAAGGACTTACCACTTACTGTCTTAATGGCATTCACCTCTTTCAAATTTTGTTGTGCTAGGTGCTGACCATGAGATGTGGATTGAGCTTGTGGAGGGAACTTACCTCGCTCAGTCACACTCAAGTAGCTCATCAACTTGGACATTTGGATCTTTATCTCCTTATGTTCTTCAACAACCTGCACAATTAACGATTCAAGTCTTTTATTAGTCTTACCCTGTGCCTCAATAAAAGCATGTAAAGTGTCTTCTAAATAACTTCTAGAAGACACAGGTGCATGATATGGTGCAAAATATGAGTTAGGGGGTTATGCAAGCTGCTGATTTTCAGATTTCCAGCTGAAGGTGGGGTTATCGCGCCATCCCAAATTATAGGTATTAGAGAAGGGTGTAAAAGGCTTTGTGTACATGCCTAAGGCATTACATTTTTCTTTATACATCCCTCTCATATCTGCAAATTTGGGACACTCTTGGGTGAGATGGTCTACCCCGCCACACACAAAACATAGTTGAAAAGATTTTGCATGATTGACCACGTGTGTTGGCTTTGAGCTTTTAGTCTTTAATGCCTCTAGTTCCCTAGTGAGCATCTCGACCTTGGCCTTAAGGTTATCCTCTTCCCTAAGATGGTAAATTCCACCACCATTTGGGTTCCCTATAGGTCGTGACCTATTTGTGCTTTCAGTAGCACTAGGTCCAGTCCAAGTATGAGCTTTTTCAGCAAGCTCATTAAGGTATTCTATGGCCTCATCAGGATCTTTCTCCAAGAACCCACCATTACACATCATCTCTATGAATTGACGCTCTCTATATGCAAGTCCCTCATAAAAATAGCTCAGCAAGCACCAACTCTCATACCCATGGTGAGGGCACATACTCAGTAACTCCTTAAATCTTTCCCAAGACTGATATAAGGTCTCACTATCCTTTTGTGCAAAGGTGGAGATTTGTCTTTTCAAAGCGTTGGTCTTATGTTGGGGAAAGTATTTGTTAAAGAAAGACCGAGTCATCTCAGTCCATGACCAATAGATCGTGGTCTTAGTGAGTATAGCCAACTCTTAGCTCTATCCTTCAAAGTGAAAGGAAAGAACTTAAGCCTCACAATGTCATCGTTTTCATCTTGACTATGAAAAGTCGTGACTACTTCCGCAAACTCTCTAATGTACACATATGGGTTTTCATTATCCAAGCCATGAAATGTAAGGAGTAATTGAATCATCCCTGGTTTAAGATCTAGTTGGCGAGTATTGGCTGGAAACATGATGTATGATGGTGTGGCTGTGCGTGTAGGGTGGAGGTAATCCTGAACTGTCCTAGCAACATTCTCATTATGGTTATCAGCCATGTTAACAGAATCCTCTAAATTCTCACTTGGGTTTCCACTATTGGTTGATCTAGGCAAGGTTTCACTATCAGACTCGGAAGGAGAGGGTAATTCTAGTTCAGGTCCTCTAATGAATCTACCTCGCAAATCTCTCGGTCTAAGCATACACCAAATGAATCAGAGGGGAAATAAATAAAACAAAATAATAAATAAATAAATAATCAAAAAATTAAAACTAAGGTAAAGGAACAATATTACTGTATTTATAAACTGCTGAAAAGAAAAATATTTACAATTCTTCTACCGTCACACTCAAAGTTGACAAGCTTCCTTGTACTTAAGCCTGTTTCCCCGGCAACGGTGCCAAAATTTGATTACGCCCAAAGTATAACATGGTAATTGTAGTACAGCTTTGGGGTGTCGATTCCACAGGGAAACAAACTAATTACAAACGAAGGTGTAAACCTCAACACAAACGATAAAAGATTGATTAAAAGAATCTAAATTGAGTAATATGAAAATAGTGTGAAGGAAATTGTGTAAATAGATTTAATAAGAAATAACAAGGTTCCAGAAATCCTCCCTAGGTTCGTTGCCCTAATCCTAACTTGATTAAGTTGTTTTTATCTCGATTGCAAGTTTCACATCCTAAACAAGCAATCGACAAATATTCAATTAAAGCGCATGTATAAACCCTAATGTAATTGATATGAATTATTCTTTCTTTCAAGCACACATGGCCTAACTTATAAATTATCAAGAGACGACGATATATCTAAACGACAATACCGCAGCAATGGACAAATCTATAAAAGAGATCTATCGAACTCAATCACACCCAAACAGGTACACATAAGAAAAGCATGAATGAACTTATATAGAAAAGAAGCATGCAATCACCGGAGTAATAATAGATATACTAATTAAATTAAGAATAAAATATAACAATTTTTAACGAAAATAATTCCACTACAACAGAATCAAATAAAGAAAAATAAGAACAACTACACCTAGGGATTCATCCCTTCGCCTTGCTTGGAGACTAGCCAACCATGGGGCTCATACTTCCTTGAGTTGCCTCTGGCCTCTCAATGATCATCCTCAGCTTGCCCTCCAAATTTATACTTCGGGTTCCTCCTAAAGGCCCTCTGGATTGCCCCTAAAGGCCCTCTAGATATATCCCCGATTGATGCCTCAAAGCTAAAGTGGAGTGGGTCTTATATAGGCAAATACCAAGAGTGCAATGTGTTTTCCATCCGATGTGGGATGTGGGATATAGAAATGTGTTTTCCAACCGATGTGGGATGTGGGATTTAAGCCCAAAATCACGCTGAAATCCCACACAGCCCCCACAGCTTGACCTTTGTCTACTAAAACTGCCATAACTTTCTCTAGAAAAATCATTTTGATGAACCGTAAAATTCTCCAGAAAATAGACTTCCAGATATTTCTAAGCGTATATGGTTCATCTTCTGGTTCTTCTGGTATCAATACAGTTTAATTTTCAAAGATGATTGATCTGTACAGGCAATTCTGACAATTTAATGAAACTCCTTTCCAGTGCGGGCAGCAGCTGTGGCTCTTTTAAGCCCTCCATCTTGTCCTTTCGGAAGCATTCCTTCACTCCAATATGCCTCGAGTCTTTATGCTTCAAGCAATGATAACTTTTCCTCCTCTTTTGAGCTTAAAGTACCTGAAAATGCACCGAAATAGATCAATGATCCAAGAATGATACTTTAGAGTTGTTAACGTATAAAAGTGCAATTAAAACCTAGATCAACCCTAAAATGATAACAATTAAGTACTGTTAAGATGCATTTTATGACTCTCATCACTTTTTCATAAGGAACTATGGTGCAGAGTCAGATGCAAGCAGGATCTGATGCTTCTTTAGCTTAGAGTAATATTGGTGGGACCCCTAGATTTGGGAGACATGCTATAGAAATTGGAGGTTATGGTAGAGGAGTAAGTATGCCACCAAAGGGAAGTGGTAATATGATCTATGATCGAGAGACAAGAGTATGTTACAAATGTAACCAGATAAGACATCTATGTCGAAATTGTCCTACTCTGATGTGCTTTGCATATGGTGAAGGAGGACATAATAGTGTAGATTGTCTAGTGGGGAAATCTATTGAGATAAGTATTGGAGGTGTTGAGAGAAGACAGATGGAGAAAGGTGATAGATCAAGGAGTATCCGGGGCAGAGGCAGAGGACCAGTAGCTGAGAAGTGGTGCGGTAGTCAGTTACAGCCCAAAGGCAGCAAAATCTATGCCTTGACCCAACGGGATGCACAAGCTACTCCTAATATTGTTATGGGTATGGTATTTATTCTTGATAGACCTGCTAGATTATTGATTGATCCTGGTGTAACCCATGTAATCCATTCTTTCGCATCTAGTGTTTATATGAAATCTATTGATGCTTGTGTTAGCCCCTTGATGCATGCTGTTATTGTTGAGGGTCCTACTAGGGATAGGGTTATTATTAGAACTATTTATCGAGGTTGTGCGATTAGTATGGCTGATAAAGAGTTTGAAGGTGATTTGTTGCCTTTATATATGAAAGATTTTGATTTAATTTTGGGGATGACTTAGTTGTCTGCATACCATGGTTAGGCAGATTGTTTTAGGGAGAATGTGGTGTTCAGAATACCAAGACAGAAGGAGTTTAAATTTTAGAGGGAACGTAAAATACTGACAATTATCTAATTTCTGCCCTGATTGCCAGTAAATGGTTGAGGAGGGGTTGTGATGAGTATTTGGCGTATGTGGTGGATTCTAGAAAGGAGGTTAGGAAGTTAGAAGAAATCTTAGTAGTGAAAGATTTTTTTGATGTGTTCTCTAAGGAGTTGTCTTGTTTGCCTTCTTGCAAGGAGATTGAGTTTTCTACTGAAGTGATTTTGGGATCGGTACCTATATCTATAGAACCTTATAAAATGGTACCAGCTGAATTGAGAAAATTGAAAGTTCAGCTTCAAGAGTTGCTAGATAAACAATTTATTCGACCTAGTATGTCGCCTTGGGGAGCCCCTATGTTGTTTGTGAAGAAGAATGATGGAATGATGAGGTTGTGCATTGATTATAGACAGTTAAATAAGATCACCATCAAGAATAAATATCCTTTGCCCAGGATAGATGATTTATTTGAGCAATTGCAGGGGGCTAGGGTGTTTTATAAGATAGACCTGAGATTAGGTTATCATCAGTTGAGGATAAAGTAGGGGGACGTGCCTAAGACTGCTTTTAGGACACGTTATAACCATCATGAGTTCCTTGTGATGCCATTTGGGTTGACTAATGCTCCTGCAACATTTATGGATTTAATGAATCGGGTGTTTAAACCATTCTTAGATAGATTTGTGATTGTATTTATTGATGAAATCCTGGTGTATTCCAAGAATGAAGAAGAGCATGTAAGACATTTAGAGATAGTGCTGGAGATTTTGAAAAGAGATAAATTATATGCAAAGTTCTCTAAGTGTGAGTTTTGGCTGAATGAAATATCTTTCTTGGTGTATGTTGTGTCAGGAGATGGTATAGCAATTGACCCACAAAAAGTGGAGGCAGTGTTGAATTAGGAAAGACTAACTAGTGTGACTGAAATTAGAAGCTTTTTGGAGTTGGCTAGTTATTATAGAAGGTTTACCTAAAATTTTTCTATTATTGTCATACCATTGACTAGATTGACCAGGAAGGAAGGGAAGTTTAAGTGGTCAGAAGAATGTGAGAAGAGTTTTTAGTTGTTGAAAGAGAAGTTGACTATTACTCCAGTATTAGTGCTTCTTTCTAGTGATGAAGGATTTGTGATATATAGTGATGCGTTGTATTAGGGGTTGGGATGTGTGTTAATGCAACATGGTAGAGTTATAGCCTATGCTTCTAGTCAAATGAAGAACAATGAGAGAAATTGTTGTGAGTTTTAAATTACTCGCTAACACACGAGTCGTTCGCAATATTGTGCGAGGTCGAATCCACAGGGAATTGTGTCGTGAAAACATATTTTTATCTAAACTAAACCTATTTTAACCTAGTTCTAAATTATGAATTGTATCTTGCAAAAAAAAATATATAAACTTAAACTAAATTGAGTTGAAATAAATGATAAAAATACAAAGGTTTCTGAATCCACCCCACCAAAGTAAAGCATATATTTTCATGTTCTGTATAAAAGTAATCTATCAAATAATTCCATGAATCCACCATTATGCAAATAACAGCGAATACCCTAATTCAACTAAATCATCCAATGTATCCCTTTAGAATCACAATTGATATCCAATTTACTTTGGATGATCCGCCGTATCCGGCGGATGAAACACAAAGAATATCCAATTTGAACAGTTTAAACACAATCAATCATAAGAATTTACTCAAACAATTGAAATAGAACATTAATACTAAATATATCATAATTGTAAGAACATATCTGAAAATATTATGCCAAACAATGGCGAGACTTCATCTTTAACCTTGGATGAAGGTTTTAGCCTTTCATGATTATAAAAATAAATTTCACAATTAAAGTGCTAAACATAAAACTTTAAACTCAAAAGAAATAAATTAAAACTGACTATACATTGAGAAAAATTTCACTCGCAGCTGTTGTGCGGTGCTTCCTCCCCTTGGTAGCAAAGCCTTGGAGATCCCCCTGATTGCTCGCAAAAGTCCTCCGGATTGCCCCCTTTTTGATGAAGTGAAATAGGGTTTTATAGGGGAACTCCATCAGTGCAATGTGTTTTCAATCCAATGTGGGATGTGTGGATATAGAATGTGTTTCTAACTGATGTGGGATGTGGGATTTAAGCCTTCATATGCCCTTCAAAACTTCAGCCCACACTGAAATCCCGTGCAGCCTGACCTTTATCTACTAAAACTGCCATAACTTTCTCTAACAAAATCATATTTATGAACCATAAAATTCCTCAGAAAATAGACATCCGAATCTTTCCAAGCATATATGGCTCATCTCTTGGTTCTTCCTGAATCATTACAGTTTAATCCACAAAAATCACTTCTGCCACGCTGAAATCACGCACAGCCTGACCTTTGTCTACTAAGATTGCCATAACATTCTCTAGAAAAATTATATTTATAAGCCGTAAAATTTGCCAGAAAATAGACATCCAGATCTTTCCAGACATATATGGCTCATCTCTTGGTTCTTCCTGAATCAATACAGTTTAATCTGCAAAAATGACTAATCTGTACGGGCAATTCTAGTAATTTAGTGAAACTCCTTTCCAAGTGCTTGTAAACTTGTAAAACAACGAAAAAAACAACTCAAAGTAAAAAATTCCTAAGGTAACAAATGTAAATTAAGGGGCCAAAATATGCAATATTTGGCACTCATCAAATACCCCCAAACTTACATTTTGCTAGTCCCTTAGCAAAACAAAATAAAAAAACTAAATGAAAAACATAGAACACAAAGATAAATCCATCATTCATGGTGTCCAAAAATTGAAGTAGCACAAAAAACCATGATATTCATTCATGAGCGAGCTTAAAATATAAACTTATCTTCGCAATGAATAGAAATTTTAAAATCTAATTACTTACCAAAGGCAAGCTAAGGCATCACAATTCTGACTCAGTGTAAAGTGAATTAGCATATAAAGATGAAGCTTCCAAATAACTTCAATGTGCAATGTCTCCATGTCTCAAGATTCAAAGAATTTCTCATCAGAATGAACAACGATGGCATGGTTTTATTTTCTTCTCTCTTTTATTATAAGGATCTGCTATGTTTAGTTCCCTTGAGCTTTCTAATTGACCCATGTAATGAGTGTTGAGTCAATGACTCCCAAACCATATGGTTTTAGGGCATTAGGTGTAAAGACAGCCCTAAGGACTTACTAACTCGAGTAAAAAAGGCTATGAAACTAAACTAGTCTTAATGCTACCAAGAAAAATTCCCACCTTTTGATGTGAACACTCACTGCTTACTGAGGCAAGAGGTCAGGTTACTTAGCAAAAAATTTCTCGATGATTATTACGAATAAAATTCTCAGCTTTTGATGTGAACACTCACTGCTTACTGAGGCAAGAGGTTCAGTTACTCAGTGAAAAGTTTATTAATGATTATCACGAGTATTTTTCTCTTTTTGTGTAATTTTTTTTTAATTTTTATTTATACTTTTCTATGCCAGAGTGTTTATCCAACAAGTCATCCAGTTTCAGTTAAGTCATGGAAACATACACATTAAAATCACATGTCATACCTCACACTATTTTGTGCTAATGTGCTCGTGTGAGATTAGATCAAACATGTGAATTCTCAAATGCCTAAAGTAAGTAACAAAATTTTAAAACTCTATCATCAAATCATGTGTTCAAGATTTTAAGCTCACCAATGATATCACATCATAATATTAATTTAGATCAACCAAAATTTCAAAACAATCATGAACATGCATTTATCTTTTCAATAATATATAAAAAAAAACTGGGAAAAAGTGTGTGTGAATGTATCTCCCATACCTCCAAACTTAAAGTAAACAGTGTCCCCAATGTGTAATAACTTGGAAAGAGCTGACCTGGGAGATGGAGAACTAGTTGGCCTAGTATGGCTCATAGCATACCCCTAAACTTGAACTGAAGTACGTGTTGTCCCTGAAAAACAATTACCAAAGTACTGGAAAACAAAAAATACTAAAAATAAACAGTAACAAGAAATATAAAAAAAAAATAAAAGATACGCTGTGGGTTGCCTCTCATGAGCGCTAAGTTTAACGTCTTCAGCCAGACTCATAACTTGCACAAGAGCCTAGTGATCTTGCTGAAATCTTGGATAAATCACCTATAGAATTCTACATTGCCCAGAAAAGAATGAACCTGCTTCACCGTTCGTGGGGGTGGAAGGTTTGAAATCAGGTCCACCTTCACTTTGTTGACCTCAATCCCCTTATGAGATATGACATGCCCAAGCACAATACCTTACTTTACTATAAAATGGAACTTTTCCCAATTAAGCACTAGGTTCTTCTCCTCTTGAGCAGTAGCCAAATCTGAAGCTATCATCACAGGCAAAGACTCTATTTGACCTAAGAACTTATACTTAAGATTGTCCGGTAAAGGCTTAAGTTCCTTCTTGGGGGGCTCAAGAGCTGCGGTCTCCTCCGTCTCACTACTCTCTCGAGGAGCAGACTCCAAAATGGCATTCGCTTGATCAAGTAACTTATCCAAATCCAAATCCTCTCCAAACTGAGCAAAGCATGCCTCTAGGGGGTCCCCAATGCTGGAATCATCCACTGTCTCCTCCGTCTCACTGCTCTCCCGAGGAGCAAACTCCAAAATAGTATTTGCTTGCTCAAGTAATTTATCCAAATCCAAATCCTCTCCAAACTGAGCAGACCATACCTCCAAGGGATCCTCAATGCTTGATTTATCCACCATTTTTTTAATTTAATTTTTAATTTTTTTGTAGGCAATTGCAAATAGAAACAAATAAAATAAAATAAAATTGCAAAAATAAAAATAAAACAAAAATGCTAACTAAACTAGTAGAAAAATAAAATCAATTCAGGAAAAAATTTAATTTTCACAAACAAAACAACTCCCTGGCAATGGCGCCAAAAACTTCTTGTGAGTTTTAAATTACTCACAAGCGCACCAGTCGTTTGCAATATAGTGTGTGCAAGTGCGAGGTCAAATCCACAGGGAATTGTGTCATGAACAAATATTTTTATCTAAACTAAACCTATTTAAACCTAGTTCCAAATTATGAATTGTATCTTGCAAAAAAAATATAAACTTAAACTAAATTGAGTTGAAAGAAATGATAAATATACTAAGGTTTCTGAATCCACCCCCACCAAAGTAAAGCATATATTTTCATGTTCTATATAAAAGTAATCTATCAAATAATTCCATGAGTCTACCATTATACAAATCACAGCGAATACCCTAATTCAACAAAATCATCCAATGTATCCCTTTAGAATCACAATGGATATCTGTTGGAAAATCACCTCTCAAGAATCGTAGGTTGTGATCTTTCCAAACACCCAAATCCAGAATGGTTTGTACTAAACAATAATCAAACCCTAAAAGAGAAAACACAAGCAATTGTTATCGAGGTTCGGCAAATGTCTACGTCCCCGTGAGCTTCTCCGAGCTCTCTGCACTAAATCAATGGAGTTCTTATAATTACAGCAACACCCCTTCAAGAACCCTCTTGTTCTTGAATAATGAAAGACGAGAAAAGAAAGAGATATGAACTGAGTGTTTCCCTGGAATTTTCCCCAAGAAAATTCCAATTACAAAGCCCTTGAATCCCACTTCTTGAATACTCTATCTCACTAGAAACACCTCTGAAGATTTGAGAGTCTTTCTCTCTCAACACTAGCCACTCTTGGAATGAGACCTCTTCTTATAATTCTTTTCTCTAGACACTTATGACTTTGCGCTCTTGTGTCATTCTTCTCTCTTGACACTTGTGTCTTTGCACTCTTGTGTCATTCTTCTCTCTTGACACTTATGTCTTTACACTCTTGTGTCATGCTTGTTGTTATTGCTCCTAGATGACCCTTTATATAGAGCAATAACTACCTCAACCAATCTTGAAGTCAATCTCAACCCTTAGATCTTAAGAACCAAAGACCCATGGCTCCCTAAGAGTCTAAGTGAACCTGTGCATTTTAACCAAGTCCCATGCACCATCTCAAAGTGCTGAACAAAAAGTGTCAGGTGTGCCTGGCGCCACGGCTCAGAACAGGGCAGGCCGTGGCGCACAACATGGGAGAAGCCCTCCACCTGCTAGAGGCCATGGCACACAGCCTTGGAGGAGAAAATCCTCCTTGCTGGAGGCCGCGGCATACCAAGCCTGTGCTGCGGCTCAAAGACTGCTGAAGCTTCAATCTTTAACCATTTAATTCTTGGACAAATTCCCAACAATCTCTACCTTTGTCTAAGAAATTAAACCCAAACCCATTATATAGAGAACTCAGGATCCAAACTCAACCTGAGTCACCAAATCATCCGACTCCAATCCTAAGAAGTCAAAGGCAATGATTGAACGTGCTTAAAGGTAGAACTTTAGTGCTTAAATCTACAAGATTTTATTCCATGGCTACTTTATCCACATGAATGCATCCTTCCGTAACATTTTCCCGAATGAAATGATATCAAACATCCATATGCTTTGTCCTCTCATGGAACACCAGATTCTTACACAAATATAACGCACTTTGGCTATCCGAGTATACCACCACCTGCTCTTTTAGGACCTTCAACTCTTCCAACAACCCTTTACACCACATAGCCTCCTTAACGGCTTCCGTTGTTGCTATGTACTCTGCCTCGGTTGTTGAGAGTGCTACCACCGGCTGCAACCGAGCCTTCCAACTTATACAACATCCGTTTAAGTTGAAGAAGTATGAGGTAATTGATCTTCTCTTATCCCAGTCTGCTCCATAGTCCGAATCAGCATAACCTTCTAACCAGATGGACTTATCCCTCTTCTCGTCAACAAGCCCCACATCTAGGCTTCCCTTCAAATAGCTCAGCAACCATTTCATCCCAAGCCAATGATTCTTTTTAAGATTACTCATAAATCTATTGAGAACACTAATTGCATGAGCAACGTCGGGTCTAGTGCTTACCATCATGAACATGACTGATCCAACCGCACTAGAGTAAGAGACCTTTTCCATTTCCTTCTTCTCCACATCTGATCTTGGACATTGATCGTTGGAGAACTTGAAATGACCAGCAAGGGGAATCTTTACTGGTTTACTATCTTCCATAGAAAACTTAGATATCATCTTTTCTATGTAGAAAGACTGAGAAACCTTCAACCTGTTTCTCTCCCTTTCTCGGATTATACTCATCCCAAGGATCTTTTGTATATGACCAAGATCCTTCATCTCAAACTCTGAACTGAATTGAGACTTCAACTTTTATATCCTCTCCCTGCTGTTACCGACCAACAACATATCATCAACATAGATGAGGATAATCACCATTTCTTCCACCTTGTATTCCATAACCAGTGAGAAAATTTATGTGAAATCTATACCTTCTCTTTGTGTGAACCCCTTGGCCACCAGCCTAGCCTTGTACTAGACTTTATCCCCTTGAGTGTTCCCTTCTTTAATCTTGTAAATCCACTTACAATCCATAACTCTCTGTTTTTCTAGTTTGGGCACCAATTCCCAAGAGTTTTTCTTCTTCAAAGAATGCATTTCCTCCTCCATAGCTAGCTTCCATCTTAACGAATCCTTACATTCCATGGCATCAATGTAAGTTTCTGGTTCACTTATCCCTCCTTCTGAATAAGGAGCTGCTACATTAGCATCCGTAAAACCATATCTCAAAGGTGGTCTGACCAGCCTTCTTTCCCGGTCCCCTGTGAGCTGATAATCATTCTGATTTGCTGCATCATCCCCTTCTAGTTCAGCCTCCTCATTACTCTCTTGAGCTTGGCCTTCATCAATGGGCTCTACCTGGTCCAAACCCTCTTGCCTTCCTTGCTCTACCTGAACTGAATTCTGTTTGATGCTATGCTCCACATAAACTGGGCTGGTTTGCCCACTATCCTCTCAGCAACTCCATTTTGCTAAGGGGTTTTCACAACCGTTCTATGTCTTAGAATTCCATTAAGGTCACAAAATTTATTAAAATCCTGATTGCAAAATTGTAAGCCATTATCGGTTCGTAAAACCTTAACTACCTTACCCGTTTGAGTTTCCACCAACTTTTTCCACAGCACAAACTTATTCAAAGCATCTAATTTATTTTTAAACAAATAAACCCAAACCTTTCTAGAATAATCATCAATTATAGAAAGAAAGTAAAGATTACCTCCTTGTGTTGGTGTTCTTGCTGGCCCCCAAAGATCGGCATGAATGTAGTCAAGAATGTCCTTTGATTTGTGCACTCTGGTGCTGAAGCTGACCCGATGTTGCTTCGCAAGAACGTAACTCTCATAGAAATCAAGTTTCTCTACCTTGTCACCATCAAGTAAACCATTCTTGCTGAGAACTTGCAGCCCTTTTTCGCTTATGTGTCCCAAGCGATTGTGCCAAAGAACTGCCTTATCCATCTCAGTCATCAAGCTTACTGCTTGATCCTTGATGTCCATGTCTTCGATCATCTCATAGAGATCATCCTTTATTACTGCTTTGATCACTATCAAAGATCTCTTGGTTACCTTGATCTTTCCTCCCTCTTCTTTGTATGTGTACCCTATGGAATCTAATTGCCCCAATGAGATCAAATTTCTTCTCAAATCCAAAAGATATCTCACATTCCGTAGCAGCCTTGTAATTCTATCAAACATCCTCAATTGGATGTCTCCTATCCCCTCACTTGGCAAGAATTATCGTTCCCCAAGAAAACCTTTCCATCATTAGTTTCCTTAAAATTCTTGAACCAATCCTGGTGAGGACACATGTGATAAATGCACCCAAAATTCAAGACCCATTGCTCGCTGCCTTGCCTCCTACTCACATTTGAGCACACAACAAGAACATCATCATCTTGCTGTTCTCCCTTGGCAACCAAAGCCTCTCCATTGTTGGTATGGCTTCTTCCTTTCTCATCCCTCATAATCTTCATGCAATCTCTCTTGAAATGACCCTCCTTATTGCAGTAATAGCATTGCTTTCTTCCAAACTTCGGTTTAGAATGTGATCTTCCATGGCCTTGACCTCTACCCTTTGATTTGTCCAGGTAGTTGCCATAGATGTTACTGCCATTTCGAGTTGATGGCCTTCCTCTAACGAACAACCCTTCTCTACTTGATTCTTCCCTCATCTTGGCTTTGAAATCATGAGCCCTTCTAGCATTAATCACAATTTCTTTGGTTAGTGTATCTCTTCCATATTCAATAGTATTAATCAAGCTTTCAAAACAATCAGGAAGAGAATTCAACAATATAACAGCCAATTGTTCATCCAGGAATGTTATACTACAACTAGTCAAATCTTGAACTAGTTTATTAAACATATAAAGATTATCTTACAACTCTTTATTAGGATTTATTTTAAAAGCAAAGATTCATTTTAGAAGATAAATCTTATTGGGGAGAGTCTTGGTAAGAAACAACTCATCTAGTTTCTTCCAAATGACAACTGGATCTTTTTAGTCTCCGCACTCCCTTGTCACACTATCCAATAAGTGCAGAAAGATGGTGCTATACGCCATCTTCTTCATCTCATTCTACTGGACCTCTATGATACTTGTTGGAAAATCGTCATCTTCTCTAATAGCCAAGTCCACCTTTTGTTGAATAAGAACTACCTTGATTATCCACTTCCAAAGGGCAAAGTCTCCCTTTCCATCAAAATTCTCAACAATGAAGTTTGAACCCATATTGTGGGGAAAATCCCCAGATTTATGCAACACCCACAATTGCTTTCCAAACTTCTAAACCTCAAGAACCAGATCAAATCTTGATCCCAATACCGTTCTTGAATCCCTTAAGAACCCGATCAGATCTTGATCCCAGCACCGTTCTTGAATCTCCCAAGAAGTTTCCTTTGATTCTTGGAGCCTTGCTCCGGTACCGCTGTTCTAGCTTTGATACCATTGTTGTAGCTCTGATACCACTGTTCTAGCTCTGATACCACTATTAGAAAATTAGCTCTAAAGAATCCCAAGTTGTGATCTTTCCAAACACTCAAATCCAGAATGATTTGTACTAAACAAGAATCAAACCATAAAAGAGAAAACACAAGCAATTGTTATCAAGGTTCGGTAAATGCTTACGTTCTCGTGAGCTCTTTCGAGCTCTCTGCACTAAATCAATGGAGTTCTTACAATTACAGCAACACCCCTTCAAGAACCCTCTTATTCTTGATGAATGAAAGATGAGAAAAGAAAGAGATAAGAACTGAGTGTTTCTTTCTCAACACCAGCCACTCTTGGAATGCGACCTCTTCTTGTGTTTCTTCTTTCTAGACACTTATGACTTTGCACTCTTGTGTCATTCTTCTCTCTTGACACTTATGTCTTTGCACTCTTGTGTCATGCTTGTTGTTATTTCTCCTAGATGACCCTTTATATAGAGCAATAACTACCTCAACCAATCTTGAAGTCAATCTCAACCCTTAGATCTCAAGAACCAAAGACCCATGGCTCTCTAAGAGTCTAAGTGAACCTGTGCATTTTAACTAAGTCTCACGCACCATCTCAAAGTGCCAACAAAAAGTGTCAGGTGTGCCTGGCATCGTAGCTCAGAACAGGGTAGGTTGTGGCACACAATAGGGGAGAACCCCTCCACCTGTTAGAGGTCGTGGCGCCCAAGGCTTAGGCAGCGGTGCACAGCCCTATAGGAGAAAATCCTTCTCGCTGGAGGTCATGGCATACCAAGCCTGGGTCACAGCTTAAAGACTGCGAAAGCTTCAATCTTTAACCATTTAGTTTTTAGACAAATTCCCAACAATATCCAATTTACTTTGGATGATCCACCGTATCTGACAGATAAAACACAAGGAATATCCAATTTGAACAATTTATACATAATCTATTGATATTTGTCTAAGGTTTAAACATGGCTAAGGTTTAAACCAAGGTTGGAAGAATAAATTTCAGCATGTTAAAGGAGTGCACACAAGTGTGCGCATCAATTTGGGTGTGTGTGCACACCTCCATTCAACAAGACAAAAAAGTGCGCACATCGTCAAGAGGTCTAGCTTCAGTGTGCGCTATAGCCCACCTTCTCCTAGGCTACAGTGCCCAGTAAGGGAGGTGCTAGAGGATGGTCAATGCCACACTTCTCCCTCACCAAGGCCACGACGCCCAGCAATGGTGAAAAAGGGTGTTTTGCCTAGCGCAGCAGCATGCCTTGTTCAAGCACACTGATGCAAGGTCGCAGCGCTAGGCACACTGATGCACACATATTCCATTTGATTCAACCTCTTGTTAAGTACATGGGTGCAAGGTTAAAATGCATAGCATCACTTAGGATTGATGGAGGGCCATGGTTGAGTGGTCATCAAGATCTAAGGGTTGAGATTGACTCTCAAGATTGGACAAGAAGTTGGTGCACTATATAAAGGTTCACCTAGCTTCATTCTCCAAGTACATAAGAACATTGTGACATATTTTGAGATTAATTGTAAAAGAGTGACAGACATACAAGAGAGAATTATGTGAGAGTGCAGAGACACAAAACACAAGAGGGACTCATTGTAGTGAGGCTGGTTGTAAAGAGAGAGGAGTATAGATTAGATAGAGAGCATTGTAATAGTTCTTATCATCTTCTTTCTTCTCTACTTGGTTTCTTCAAGAACTTGAGGTTTCTTGAAGAGGGTTGCTGGATTGTAAAGAACCATTGATTTAGTGTAGAGAGTTCAGAGGAACTCATGGGGACGTAGGCTATTGCCAAACCTCGATAACAAATCGCTTGTCTTCTTTCTTTCTTTGATTTCTGGTCCTGTTTTTGATTCCAAATCTTTACAAGTCATTCTAGACTTGGGTGTTTGGAAGATCACCACCTAGGCATCTTGTCAAGGTGATTTCCAATAGTGGTATTAGAGCTTGGTTAGACGGTATCAGAGCAAGAACAAGAAGGTGACGGAGCCAAGACTCCAAGAATCAAAAATCAACTTCTTGGGTGATTAAAGAACGAAGTAAAGATCAAGATCAGATCGTGTTCTTGAGAGAGATTCAAGAATGGTGTTAAAATTCATCTGTGATCATGTTCTTGAGGTTGAAGAAAGCATTTTTTGGTATTGCATAAATCTGGGATCTTGTCCGCAAAGATGGCTTCAAATTTCATTATTGAGAAGTTTGATGGAAAGGGAGATTTTTCCCTATGGAAGTGAAAGATCAAGGCTATTCTTATGCAACAGAAAGTGGACTTGGCTATTGGAGAAGATGATGCTTTTCCAGCAAGTGTGACGAAGGACCAGCGGACTGAAATGAAGAAGATGGCATGCAGCACCGTCTTCTTACACATGTCGGATAGTGTCACAAGGGAGTGCGGAGACTCATAAGATTCGAATATTATATGGAAGAACCTAGATGAGTTGTTTCTTACCAAAACTCTCCCTAACAAGATTTATCTTCTTAAAAAAATCTTTGCTTTTAAAATGGATCCAAATAAAGAGTTGCAAAATAATCTTGATGTTTTTAATAAACCATTTCAAGATTTGGCTAGTTGTAGTATTAAATTCCCAGATGAACAATTGGCTGTTATGTTGTTAAACTCTCTTCCTGATTGCTTTGATAATTTGATTAATGCTATTGAGTATGGAAGAGATACTTTAACCAAGGAGATTGTGATCAATGTCATAAGGGCTTATGATTTCAAAGCCAAGATGAGGGAGGCATCAAGTGGAGAAGGGATGTTCGTAAGAGGAAGGCAGTAGCACTCAAGGCAACTACCAGAAGAAATCAAGAGGTAGAGGGCAGAGCCATAGGAGAGCACATTCTAAATCAAGATTTGGAGGAAAGAGGTGCTTCTACTGCAACAAGGAAGGCCATTTCAAAAAAGATTGCAAGAAGAAGATGCGAGATGAAAGGAGAAGCCATACCAACAATGGAGAGGCTTCGGTTGCCAAGAAAGAACAGCAAGATGATGTGCTTGTTGGGTGCTCAAATATGAGCAGGAGTCAAGGCAGAGAGAAGTGGATTATGGATTCTGGGTGCACTTATCAGATGTGCCCTCACAAGGAATTGTTCAAGAATTTCAAGGAGATCAATGATGGAAGGTCTTCTTAGGGAATAACAATTCTTGCTAAGTGAGGGGGATAGGAGACATCCAGTTGAGGATGTTTGATAGAGTCACAAGGCTGCTGCGGAAGGTAAGGTATCTTCCAGATTTGAAGAAGAATTTGATCTCATTAGGGCAGCTGGATTCCTTAGGCTACACATGCAAAGTAGAGGGAGGAAAGTTCAAGGTGGCTAAGGGATCTTTGGTAATGATCAAAGCAGCAAGAAGTGATGGACTCTATGAGATGATTGGAGAGACAGAAATCAATGATAAAGCAGTAAGCTTGATGGCTGAGATGGATAAGGCAACCCTTTGGCACGCTCGCTTGGGATACATGAGTGAAAAAGGCCTGCAAGTTCTTAGCAAGGATGGTCTATCTGGTGGTGACAAAGTAGAGAAACTTGATTTCTATGAAAGTTGCATTCTTTGGAAGCAACATCGGGTCAGCTTCAACACCGAAGTGCATAAGTCTAAGGGGATTCTTGACTACATTCATTCGGACCTTTGGGGATCAGCAAGAACACCAACACAGGGAGGTAACTTTTACTTTCTATCTTAAATTGATGATTATTCAAGAAAAGTCTGGGTTTATTTGCTTAGAAATAAATCAGATGCATTGAATAAATTTGTTGTGTGGAAAAAGTTGTTGGAGACTCAAATGGGTAGGGTAGTTAAGGCTTTACGAACCGATAATGGCTTAGAATTTTGTAATAAGGATTTTGATAAATTTTGTGCGTTAAATGGCATTCTAAGGCATAAAACGGTTATAAAAACACCTCAGCAAATTGGAGTTGTTGGGAGGATGAATAAAACCCTTATGGAAAAGGTTTGATGCATGTTAATAGGATCCGATTTACCAAAACATTTTTGGGGAGTAGCTATGGCTACTACTACATACTTGGTAAATAGATCACCCTTTAGAGCTTTAGAGCTCAAGACTCCCATGGAGATGTGGAGTGGGAAACCCCCTGAATTAAGCAACCTTAGGACTTTTGGGTGTGCTGCATATGCACATCAAAAGAAGGATAAACTTAGCCCAAGGTCAAGAAAATGTGTATTTCTAGGGTATGGTGATGGGGTTAAGGGATATAGGTTGTGATCCTTACAAATGAAGGGCATGAAACTCATAATAAGTAGGGATGTTATTTTTAATGAATTGTTATTTCCCTACTTGGAGAAAACTAACCCTGCAGGGGCTAGTGAGCAAACCAGTCCGGAAGTTGTGGAGCATTGCATCAAGGAGAGTTTGGTTCAGGTAGAGCAAGGAAGGCAAGAGGGTTCAGACTAGGTAGAGCCCTTGAATGAAGGCTATGCTTAAGGCACTCAAGAGGAGGCTGAACTATAAGAGGTTGATGCAGCAAGTCAGAATGACTACTAGCTCACAAGGGACCGAGAAAGGAGGGTGGTGAGACCACCTTAGAGATATGGGTTTGCGGATGTTAATGTAGCAGCTTCTTGGACAGAAGGAGAGGTTGAACTAGAAACTTACACGGATGCCATAGAGTGTAAGGATTTTTCAAAGTGGCAGCTGGCTATGGAGGAAGAAACGGATTCTTTGATGAAGAACAACTCTTTGGAGTTAGTGTCCAAACCAGAAAAATAGAGAGTTGTGGATTATAGATGGATCTAAGATCAAAGAAGGGAATACTCCAGGGGATAAATTCTAGTATAAAGCTAGGTTAGTAGCTAAGGGGTTCACACAAAAAGAAGGCATAGATTTCACCGAAATCTTCTCACTGGTTGTGAAGTACAAGACGATACGGATAGTGTTAGCATTGGTGGTCCAATTTGATTGGGAAATCGAGAAAATAGATGTGAAGACAACGTTTTTACATGGAGTCGATGGGACCATTTACATGCGGCAACCCGAAGGCTATGAGGAAGGAAGGCAGGGAGAGTTGATGTGCAAGAAATCTCTCTATGGCCTGAAGCAATCACCTCGGCAATAGAATAAGAGGTTTGATTCCTTTGTAATCAGCTTGGGTTTCATAAGGAGCTACTATGATTCGTGCTTGTACTACAAGGGGCAGAAGGTTGAGGAAATGGTGATCATCCTCATCTATGTTGATGATATGTTGCTGGTTGGGAGCAACATGGAGAGGATAAGGAAATTGAAGGCTCAACTCAGTGAGGAGTTTGAGATGAAGGATCTTAGCCATGCACAGAAGATCCTTGGGATGTGTATCATCCAAGAAAGGGAGAGAAATGATTGAAGATCTCTCAAACTTCCTACATAGAGAAGATGATATCTAAATTCTCTATAGAAGATAGCAAATCAGTGAAGGTTCCTCTTACTGGTCATTTCAAGTTCTTCAGCGATCAATGTCCGAGATTGGAGGCAGAGAAGAAGGAAATGGAAAAAGTCTCTTACTCTAGTGCGGTTGGTTATGTTATGTATGGTAAGCACTAGACTTGACATTGCTCATGCAATGAGTGTACTCAGCAGGTTTATGAGTATTCCCAAAAATGAGCATTGGCTTGGGATGAAGTGGTTGCTGAGGTACTTGAAGGGAAGCCCAGAAGTAGGGCTGGTTTATGAAAAGAGAGGTAAGTTCATCTGCCTTGAGGGTTTTGTGTATTTGGACTATGGAGCTGACCAGGATAAAAGGAGATTGATTACCTCCTACTTCTTCAACTTAAATGGATGTTGTGTAAGTTGGAAGGCTCAGTTGTAGCCTGTGGTAGCACTCTCAACAACTGAAGCTGAGTACATAGCGGCTACGGAGGCCATCAAGGAGGCTATATGGTGCAAAGGGTTGCTGGAAGAGTTAAAGGTACTAGAGGAGCAAGTTGTGGTGTTTTCGGATAATTAAAGTGCATTGCACTTATGTAAGAATCCGGTGTTCCATGAGAGGACAAAGAACATGGATCGTCGGTATCATTTTATTCGAGAAAATGTTACGAAAGGATGCATTCATGTGGACAAGGTAGCCATAGAAGAAAACCCTATGGATTTAGGTACTAAAGTTCTACCTCTAAGTAAGTTCAATCATTGCCTTGGACTACTTAGGATTGGAGTCGGTTGATTGATGACTCAAGATGAGTTTGGATCCTGAAGTTCTCTGCACAATGGTTCGGGTTTAAACACTTAGACAAAGGTAGAGATAGTTGATATTTTTCTAAGGTTTAAACATGGTTTAAACATGGCTAAGGTTTAAACCAAGGTAGGAATAATAAATTTCAGCATGTTAAAGGAGTGCACACAAGTGTGCGCATCAATTTGGGTGTGTGTGCACACCTCCATTCAGCAAGACAAAAAAGTGCGCACAGCATCAGGAGGTCTAGCTTCAGTGTGCATTGAAGCCCTCCTTCTCCCGTGCTACAGTATCCAGTAAGGGAGCTGCTGGAGGAAGGCCAGCTCCGCAACTCTCCCTCAGCAAGGCCGCGGTGCCCAGCAATTGTGAAAAAGGGTGTTTTGCCTAGCGCCGCAGCATGCCTTGTTCAAGGCCGCAGCGCTAGGCACACTGATGCACACATATTCCACTTGATTCAGCCTCTTGTTAAGTACATGGGTACAAGGTTAAAACACACAGAATCACTTAGGATTGATGGAGGGCCATGGTTGAGTGGTCATCAAGATCTAAGGGTAGAGATTGACTCTCAAGATTGGACAAGAAGTTGGTGCACTATATAAAGGGTCACATAGCTTCATTCTCCAAGTACATAAGAATATTGTGACATATTTTGAGGTCAATTATAATAGAGTGATAGACATACAAGAGAGAATTGTGTGAGAGTGCAAAGACACAAAACACAAGAGGGACTCATTGTAGTGAGGTTGGTTGTAAAAAGAGAGGAGTATAGATTAGATAGAGAGCATTGTAATAGTTCTTATCATCTTCTTTCTTCTCTTCTTAGTTTCTTCAAGAACTTGAGGTTTCTTGAAGAGGGTTGCTGGATTGTAAAGAATCATTGATTTAGTGCAGAGAGTTCAGAGGAACTCACGGGGATGTAGGCTATTGCTGAACCTCAATAACAAATCGCTTGTCTTCTTTCTTTCTTTGATTTTTGTTCCTATTTTCGATTCCAAATCTTTACAAGTCATTCTAGACTTGAGTGTTTGGAAGATCACCGCCTGGGCATCTTGTCAAGGTGATTTCCAACACAATCAGTCATAAGAATTTACTCAAACAATTGAAACAGAACATTAATACTAAAAAAATCAGAATTATGCGAACATATTTGAAAATATTATGTCAAACAATGGTGAGGCTTCATCTTTAACCTTAGATGAAGGTTTTAGCCACTCATGATTATGAAAATAAATTTCACAATTAAAGTGCTAAACATAAAACTTTAAACTCAACAGAAATAAATTACAACTGACTATACATTGAGAGAAATTCCACTTGTAGTTGTTGTGCAGCGCTTCCCCCTTTGGTAACAAAGCCTTGGAGATCCCCCAGATTTCTCGTAGAAGTCTTCCTGATTACCCCCTTTTTGAGGAAGTGAAATAGGATTTTTATAGGGGAACTCTATGAGTGCAATGTGTTTAAATCTGATGTGGGATGTGTGGATATAGAATTTGTTTCCAACCGATGTGGGATGTGGGATTTAAGCGTTCACATGCCCTTCAAAACTTCTGCCCACGCTGAAATCCTGCACAGCTTGACCTTTTTCTACTAAAACAATCATAACTTTCTCTAGAAAAATCATATTTATGAGCCATAAAATTCCCCAGAAAATAGATATTCGGATCTTTCCAAGGATATATGGCTTATCTCCTAGTTCTTCCTGAATCATTACAATTTAATCCACAAAAATCACTTCTTCCACGCTAAAATCACGCACAGCCTGACCTTTATCCACTTAAACTACCAGAACTTTCTTTAAAAAAATCATGTTTATGAGTCGTAAAATTCTCCAGAAAATAGACATCCGGATCTTTCCAGGCATATATAGCTCATATTCTGGTTCTTCCTTAATCAATACAGTTTAATCCACAAAAATGACTGATTTGTACTGGAATTATAGCAATTTAGTGAAACTCCTTTCCAAGTGCTTGTAAACCTGTAAAACAACGAAAAAAACAACTCAAAGTAACAAATTCCTAGGCTAACAAATGTAAATTAAAGGGCCAAAATATGCAATATTTGGCACTCATCAGAAATTACCTGACCCATGATTTAGAATTAGTTGTCATAGTTTTTACTTTGAAAATTTGGAGACATCATCTGTGTGGAGCCACTTGTGAATTTTTTACTAATCATAAGAGTTTAACACTTTTACCTACCCATAGAGAGTTGAATTTGAGGCAGAGGAGGTGGATAGAGTTTATTAGTGACTATGACTGTACAATTCACCATCATCTAGGGAAGGCTAATATAGTAGCTAATGCACTGAGTAGAAAGTCTATAGGGAGATTAGCTGCTATTGGGAGTCATGATATTGGCTTGATGGTAGAATTAAGAGAAATTAGAATGCAGTTGAGTATCAGTGATAGATGAGTATTGATGGAAAATATGGTGGTATAATCTTCTATTATTGATTGCTTGTTTAAACATGCAAAATAAAGATGAGGGATAGAGAAGATCAAGTACGAAGTATTAAGTGAGAAGGAAACTTAGTTCAAAATTAGGGATGATGGTATGGTGGTATTTAGACATAAAGTTTGTGCTCCTAATGATGTTGAGATGAGAAAGGTGATACTAAGAGAGGCTCATTATTCTGTGTATTCTATGTACCCGGGAAATAATAAGATGTATAAGGGGTTGAGACAAAATTATTGGTGGTCAATGATGAAGAGGAATATAGGTGAGTATATTTTTAGATGTTTGATTTTTCAATAGGTGAAGTTTGAGAATAGACATCCGGCTGGTTTATTACAGCCTCTTCCAGTACCTGAATAGCCATTGGAGTCTGCCAATATAGATTTCGCTTCTGGTTTTCTCCATACCCAGAGAGGTCATGATTCTGTATGAGTTAAAGTGGATAGACTTTCTAAGTCTTCACATTTCCTTCCTATTAAAACTACCTAGAGTCCTGAAAAGTTGGCTAGGTGGTATATAGCTAAGATTGTGAGATTACATTAAGTATCTTTGAGTATTGTATTAGATAGAGATTCTAGATTTACTTCTAGATTTTGGAGGCGTTTTCAGAAAGCTATGGGTACACAGTTGCAGTTTAGTATAACTTTTCATCCTCAAACTGATGGGCAGACAAAGAGGATCATTAGAATACAGGAGGATATGCTAAGGGCAAGTGTATTGAGTTTTTTCAGTGAGCTGGGATGCCCATTTACCTTTAATCTAATTTTCATACAATAATCAATATCAACCTAGTATTGGGATGGCACCATTTGAGGATTTATATGGTAGAAGGTGTAGAACTCCAATATGTTGGAAAGAGGTTGGAGAGAGAAAGATATTTGGTCCAGAAATGGTAGATTTGACTACTGAGAGAATCAAACTAGTTAGAGAGAACCTTAGAGCAACAAAAAATAGACAAAAATGATATGCCGATAATAGAAAACGAAATCTTGAGTTTAAAGTTAGTGACTGGGTGTATTTGAAGATATCTCCGTGGAATGGTGTATTAAGATTTAAAAAGAAATGAAAGTTGAGTCTGAGATTTGTGGGGCCCTATGAGGTGATTGAAAGAGTTGGATAAGTAGAATATAGATTGGGTTTGCCTCTAGAGTTAAAGAAATTGCACAATGTTTTTCATGTTTCACTTTTGAGAAAAAGTTTACATGATGAATCCCATAGTATTCCGAGTCAAGCTGTAGAACTTCAAGAAGATTTGACATTTATGTAAGTACCACTCAAAATTCTAGACAGAAAGGAACAAGTTATGTGTAACAAAATTATTCCTTTAGTTCAAGTGTTATGGCAGAACAAAGATGTTGAAGAAACTACTAGGGAGCATGAGGCAAGAATGATGAAAGATTACCCCCAACTTTTTCATGAGCTAGGTAAGGAAATTTCGGGACGAAATTTTTATAAGGAGTGTAGAATTGTAATACCAATGCTCATAAAATAAGGGTAAAGAAGTAATTTTATATATATTATATTGAATTAAATAATCCATAAATGAAAGATTTAGTATTGATTTGAAATAATATTTGAAAGATGAGATTGAAAATTTTGTTGGAAAGTGTTAGAAATTTTTGAAGAAGAAAATACTGAAAACTACAAAATTTGATATTGAAATGAAAGAATTTTGAAGAACAATATGGAATAGAGTTGAGGAAAATAATTAGAAAAGTTTATGGAAGAAAATATAATTTTTTTCTATATTCTTATAATTTTTTGAAAATTATTTTTGAAGGAAGAAAAAGATGAAAAATAGATTTTTAAGGAAAAATGGCATGGAAAATTGAAAATAAATAATGAAAAAAGGGTAAATTTTACAAGTTGAAAGGTGGGTGGTATTACTGTAAATAAATGATGGCAAAACTGTAATTTTTAAATTATGGCAGAATCGTAAATAATATATGGTAAAACTGTAATTTTTAAATGATAAAAAAACGTAATGGTGAAGCGGTGTAGATACGCGAAGAATGTGGGTTGAGTAATATTTTTATAGATTCTTATAATATAATATAATAATTAATAAAAAATATATTATAATATATAAAAAAAGGAAAACGACAAATTAAAGGGGAAGATGTCTTCATGTGAAGGAGCAGACTTTGGTATTTGAAGTTTTAAAAAAATATATTTTATAATATAAAAAAAAATTTACAAAGCTTTAAAACTCTCTGAAACCATTAGAGAGTTCATTTTTATGCCTAAATGGTATTTTCGTTTAGTTTCTCTCCTTTCTTCAACTCTATTTCTTGGAGCAAAAGTTGGAAAGAAATTCTCCAAAAGAATTAGATAATTACAGTCATTCAACTATAATAGTAAGATTTCATAATGTTTGGGTAAGTTTTTTTATAAAACTTCTATTTCAATTTTATGTTACAAAGAAATATTTAACTAAAGAATTGTTGTCATATATTTACATATAACTTCAGTTACAAAATAATATTGGAATTGAAAAACTAAATATATAATTTAATAATTATATAGTTAGAATTAAATTATGAAATAGTAAGATTAATGAAAGTTTATGGTTAGGCATTGGTAATCAGCAATCCCAAGAAATTATTGAAAGAAGTAAGAAAGACAAAGAGGAGATCGACGAGTAGCTTTAAGTGCTACGCGGTGAGTATGATTTACCTTTAGTAATCGAGACCAATAAACGTAGGAATTGATGATAATTGAATTAATTGTTGAATTATAATGATTGGATGATGTATTTTCTTTTATCTATGGTAATTGATTAATTGAATAAGGATTAAATGATATGTTAAAAATTAATTATATAAGAAGTTATATTTTAAAAAGGACGGACTAATGAAAAATATATTGAAAAGATATATGAAATTCTTGAAAGATATGATTGAAAAATTTATATGATATATAAGGAGACAATTTAATATATGATAAAATAATAATTTTGTGAAAGAGATAGTTGAATTTAATGTTTTGATATATGCTTACTTGCATGTTATTATTCATATGTATAAAGGGAAGACCAGGAAGGCAACTGGTCAGGCTGAGAAGATCATGAAGGTAGTTGGTCTAGCTGAAGCATGTCGACATGTGGGAATATGTTCCCATATGATAATATGAAATGAACTTATGAAAATGAAAGAAAGATAATTTAAATTTATACATTTATCTTTTAAATATTTATTACTGTTGGCTGAGATGTTAAAGAATTCGTCTTGATTATGAAATGATTGATAGACAGATGAGTTTCATAATGAGACAACTTTGACGATAAATGAATTGAAAGGATGATATAATAAAGAATTATATGATCAATTGTTTGTATGATGTGAGCCTTATGATGAGGATATTAAATTGATAAAATATATAAGAAGAAAACGGATATGATTGGTATATGAGATATATGAATTGAAAGATGATAGCCTGATAATTTATTTATAAAGAGATTGAACAATGATTGAATTAGTGTGTGAGAAGAGATAGATGATTAATTATGCGGATTTAATAATGATCGAATATAACTAGAAGTATACAAATCGAGTACTTCTAGTAAATTTAATTCACCGAGCTTGTGAAGCTCACTCCTCATTGTTAAATAACTTTAGGTGGCAGGCAAGATAGATAAATTTGTGAGTTGAGATTCAAAATGAGTTATTATATGTAAGTCTCGTGGTCCACATCCTTAGACTAATGGAAGAAGAAGAAAGAAAATTTCAAAAAAAAAATAATTGTAGATATTCATGCATATTTAATATGTTGTATATTGTTGGTATTTGTCTAAGGTTTAAACATGGTTAAGGTTTAAACAAGTAGGTGGAAGAGTGAAGTTCAGCATGTTAAAGGAGTGCACACAAGTGTGCGCCTCACTTTGGGTGTGTGCACACCTCTCCTTTCAGCAAGACAAAGAAGTGCGCACAGCTTTGAAGGGTCCAGCATCAGTGTGCGCCGCAGCCTTGCTCCTCCTAGGCCACTGTACCTAGAAAGTGAGGATGTTGGAGGAAGGCCAAGGCCGTGACGGCCCCCACCCAAGGCTGCGACGCCCAGAAAGTGGTGAAAAGGTGTTTTGCCCAAGGCCGCAGCGCGCCCTGTTCAGTGCCTAGGCGCTAGGCACACTGATGCACACATGATTGATTAACTTGATTCAGCCTTTTGGTAGGTGTGTGGGTGCAAGTCCAAAATGCACAGCATCACTTAGGATTGATGGAGGTCCAAGGTTGATTGGTCATCAAGATCTAAGGGTGGAGAATGACACTCAATATTGAACAAGAAGTTGGTACACTTTATAAAGGGTCACCTAGGTTCAATCTCAATATGGAATGTAATGTGAAAGGCATTATGACAAGACACAAGTGAGACACAAGAGTGTGTGTGAATGAGAGAATTGTGTGAGAGTGCAAAGACACAGACATACAAGAGGGACTCATTAGAGAGACAGGTTGTAAAGAGAGAGATTAGTATAGTAAGTGATTAGGTCTTTCTTGTTCTATTCTTTGTTCCTTCAAGAACTTGTGGATTCTTGAAGAGGGTTGTTGTAACTTGTAAGAACCATTGAGATTTAGTGCAAAGAGTTCAGAGGAACTCACGGGGACGTAGACTATTGCCGAAACTCGATAATCGCTTCTCATCTTTTCTTTCTTGCTTTTGTTTGCTATTTCATTTCATTACAAGTCATTCTAGACTTGGGTGTTTGGAAGATCACCACCTGGGCATCTTGTCAAGGTGATTTACAACAGTGGTATCAGAGCTTTGGTTAGAGGGTATTAGAGCAAGAACAAGAAGGTGACGGAGCAAGAGTCTAAGAATCGAAGGTCAACTTCTTGGGTGATTCAAGAACAGAGTTAAGATCTATATTTGATCGTGTTCTTGAGGTGAATCAAGAATGGAGTTAAGATCAATATCTGATCGTGTTCTTGAGGGTGATTCAAGAATGGAGTAAAGATCAAGATCTGATCGTGTTCTTGAGGGTGATTCAAGAACTGTATTGAGATCAATCTTCGATCTGTGTTTTTGAGGTTTAGAAGAAGTTGAAAAGCACTTGTGGGTGCTACAAAAATCTGGGATCATCTCCACAAGAAGGGTTCAAATTTTGGTATTGAGAAGTTTGATGGAAAAGGAGATTTTTCCCTATGGAAGCGGAAGATCAAGGCTGTTCTTATGCAATAGAAGGTGGACTTGGCTATTGGAGAAGATGATGCTTTTCCAGCAAATTGGAGAAGATGATGCTTTTCCAGCAAGTGTCACGGAGGACCAGCAGAATGAAATGAAGAAGATGGCATAAAACACCATCTTCTTACACTTGTCAAATAATGCCACAAGGGAGTGCGGAGACTTGAAAGATCCAGCTACAATTTGGAAGAAACTAGATGAGTAATTTCTTACAAAGACTCTCCCTAATAAGAGGTATCTTCGTAAATGAATCTTTGCTAATAAAGATTTGTAAGATGATCTTGATGCCAAGATGAGGAGTGCATCAAGTGGAGAAGGGCTATTCATTAGAAGAAGGCTAGCAACTCAGTATGGCAGCAACATCCATGGCTACTACCAGGTCAGAGTTAGAGGAGAGAGGCATGGGAAAGTGCACAACAATATCTATGGCTACTACCGGGACAGAGGTAGAGAAGAGAGCCATGGGAGAGTGCACAACAACATACATGGCTACTACCAGGACAGAGGTAGAGGAGAGAGCCATGGGTGAGTGCACAGCAATATACATGGCTACTACCAGGATAGAGGTAGAGGAGAGAGCCATGGGAGAGTACACAATAACATACATAGCTACTACCGACTCAGAGGTAGAGGAGAGAGCCATGGGAGAGTACATAGCAGCATACATGGCTACTACCGAGACAGAGGTGGAGGAGAGAGCTATGGGAAAGCACACTTCAAACTGAGATTTGGAGGGAATAGATGTTACTACTGCCACAAGGAGGGTCATTTTAAGAAATATTGCAAGAAGATGAGGGATAAGGGAAAAAGCCATACCAAGAATGTAGAGGCTTCGGTTGCCAAGACAGAACAACAAGATGGTGATGTTCTTGTTGTGTGCTCGGATGTGAGCAAGGGACAAGAAGGCAGCAGGAAATGGATCTTAGATACCGGGTGCACTATTCACAAGTGCCCTCGCCAGGATTGGTTCAAGAATTTCAAGGAAACCAATGATGAAAGGGTTTTCTTGGGGAATGAAAATTCTTACCAAGTGAAGGGGATAGGAAACATCCAGTTAAGGATGTTTGATGGAGTTACAAGGCTACTGAGGAATGTGAGGTATCTTCTGGATGTGAAGAGGAATTTGATCTCATTGGGGCAGCTGGATTCCATGGGGTACACCTATAAAGCAGAGGGAGGAAAGATCAAGATAACCAAGGGATCTTTGGTAGTGATCAAAGCAGCAATGAGGGATGGTCTCTATGAGATGATCGGTGACACGGACATCAAGGATCAAGCAGTAAGCTTGATGGCTGAGATGGAGAAGGCAGCCCTTTGGCACACTCGCTTGGGACATATGAGCGAAGAGGGCCTGTAAGTTCTCAGCAAGAATGGATTATTTGATGGTGAAAAGGTAGAGAAACTCGATTTCTGCAAGAGCTGCGTTCTTGGGAAGCAACACTGGGTCAGCTTCAACACCGGAGTGCATAAGTCTAAGGGCATTCTTGATTACATTCATGTGGATCTTTAGGGACCAGCAAGGACACCAACACAGGGAGATAACATTTACTTTTTGTCTTTAATTGATGATTATTCAAGAAAGGTTTGGGTTTATTTGGTTAGAAATAAATCAAATGCTTTGAATAAGTTAGTGGTGTGGAAAAAGCTGGTGGAGACTCAACTGGGTAGAGTAGTTAAGGTGTTAAGAACCGATAATGGCTTAGAAATTTTTAACCAAAAACTTGATCAATTCTATAGATTAAATGGCATTCTAAGACATAGAACGGTTGTGAAAACCCCTCAGTAAATTGGAGTTGCTGAGAAAATGAATAAGACCCTTATAGAAAAGGTTAGGTGCATGTTAGATGGATCCGGATTACTCAAATGTTTTTGGGGGGAAGCGGTGTCTACTGCTATGTATTTGGTTAATAGATCACCCTCTAGGGGCACCTTCTAGGGTTGTGTACCATAAGACTCCCGAGGAGATGTGGAGTGGAAAACCCCCTGAGTTAGACAACCTTAGGACTTTTGGGTGTGCTGCGTTTGCACATCAAAAGGATGATAAGCTTAGCCCAGGATCTAGAAAGTGTGTGTTTCTAGGATATGGGGAAGGGGCTAAGGGGTATAGGTTGTGCTTCTTAGAGAAAGAAGGATTAAGACTCATAAGAAATAGGGATGTTACTTTTAATGAATTGTTATTTCCCTATTTGGAGAAAATTAACCCTGCAGGGGCTAGTGAGCAAACCAGTTCGGTATTTGTGGAGCATAGCATCAAGAAGAATTCGGTTCAGGTGGAGTAGGGAAGGCAAGAGGGTTTAGACTAGGTAGATCCCATTGATGAATGCCAAGCTCAGGACACTCATGACGAGGCTGAACTGAAAGAGGATGATGCAGAGAGTCAAAAGGACTATCAACTCACAAGAGACCGGGAAAGAAGGCTGATCGGGCCACCTTCAAGATATGGGTTTACAGATGTTGTGGATGCAGCAGCTCCTTGGACAGAAAGAGAGATGAGTGAACAAGAGACTTACATTGATGCCATGGGATGTAAGGATTCGCCAAGATGGAAGATAGCTATGGAGGAAGAAATGGATTCTTTGAGGAAGAACAACTTCTGGGAATTGGTGCACATTCCGGGAAAACAGAGAGTTGTGGATTGTAAGTGGACTTACAAGATCAAAGAAGGGTACTCTCCAGGAGATGAAGTCCGGAACAAGGCTAGGCTAGTGGAGAATAGGTTCACGAGAAGAGAAGACATAGATTTCACAGAAACTTTCTCACCTGGACACAAGGTGGAGAAAATGGTGAGTGTCCTCAAATATGTCGTTGATATGCTGTCAGTTGGGAACAACAGGGAGAGGATGAAAAGGTTTACATCTCAACTCAGTGAGGAGTTCAAGAGGAAGGATCTCAGTCTTACACAAAAAATCCTTGAGATGAGAAGAATTTGGGAAAGGGAGAGAAATTGGTTGAAGGTTTCTCGGTCTTCTATGGAAGATGGTAAACCAGCAAAGATTCCCCTTACTGATCATTTCAAGTTCTCCAGCAAATGATTTCCTGGAATGGATGAGGAGAAGAAGGAAATGGTAAAGGTCCCTTACTCTAGTATGGTTGGATCAGTAATGTCCATGATGGTAAGTACTAGACCCAACATTTCTCAGACAATGGGTGTTCTCAGCAGATGTGCGAGTTATCCTGGAAAAAAACTTTGGCTTTGGATGATGTGGTTGCTAAGGTATTTAAAGGCTCAAAGGCAGCCGGTGTTAGCGCTCTCAACAACGGAGGCAAAATACATAGTGGCTTCAAAAGCCATAAAGGAGGCTATGTGGTGCAAAGGGTTGTTGGATGAGTGGATGGTCCTAAAAGAGCAGGTGGTGGTGTCTTCAGATATCCAAAGTGCATGGCACTTATCGAGGAATTCGGTGTTCCATGAGAGGACAAAGCATAAGGATGTTTGGTATCATTACATTCCAAAAAATTGTATGAAACGATGCATCCATATTGACAAGAAAGCCACAGAAGAAAGTCCTACAGATTTAGGCACCAAGGTTCTACCTCTAAGTAAGTTCAATCATTGCCTTGGACTACCTAGGATTGGAGTCGGTTGATTGATGACTCAAGATGAGTTTGGATCTTGAAGTTCTCTGCACAATGGTTCGGGTTTAAACACTTAGACAAAGGTAGAGATTGTTGGTATTTGTCTAAGGTTTAAACAAGAGGTGAAAGAGTGAAGTTCAGCATGTTAAAGGAGTGCACACAAGTGTGCGCCTCACTTTGGGTGTGTGCACACCTCTCCTTTCAGTAAGACAAAGAAGTGCGCATAGCTTTGAAGGGTCCAACATCAGTGTGTGCCGCAACCCTACTCCTCCCAGGCCATGGGGCCCAACAAGTGAGGATGCTGGAGGAAGGCCAAGGGCGCGACGCCCCCTACCCAAGGCTGCGGTGCCCAGATAGTGGTGAAAAGGTGTTTTGCCCAAGGCCGCAGCGCGCCGTGTTCAATTTCTAGGCGCTAAGCACACTGATGCACACATGATTAACTTGATTCAGCCTTTTGTTAGGTACGTGGGTGAAAGTCTAAAATGCACAGCATCACTTAGGATTGATGGAGGTCCAAAGTTGATTGGTCATCAAGATCTAAGGGTGGAGAATGACACTCAAGATTGAACAAGAAGTTGTTGCATAATATAAAGGGTCACCTAGGTTCAATCTCAATATGGAATGTAATGTGAAAGGTATTATGACAAGATAGAAGTGAGACACAAGAGTGTGTGTGAATGAGAGAATTGTGTGAGAGTGCAAAGACACAGACATACAAGAGGGACTCTTTAGAGAGGCTGGTTGTAAAGAGAGAGATTAGTATAGAAAGTGATTAGGTCTTTCTTGTTCTATTCTTTGTTCCTTCAAGAACTTGTGGATTCTTGAAGAGGGTTGTTGTAACTTGTAAGAACCATTGAGATTTAGTGCAAAGAGTTCAGGGGAACTCATGGGGACGTAGGCTATTGCCGAACCTCGATAACAAATCGCTTGTCTTCTTTTCTTTCTTGCTTTCGTTTACTGTTTCATTTCATTATAAGTCATTCTAGACTTGGATGTTTGGAAGATCACCACCTGGGCATCTTGTCAAGGTGATTTTCAACATATATATTGTTTCAGATAGGATATTGATAATATAACTCCCCTGTTGAGGTTTGAGGTTTATATATATATGTATATATATATATATATATATATATATATATATTCAGTCGATGTATGTTTTTGTATTGTTGCATATATATGTCGTGTTGGGATTTCAAAACTTAACGACATCGTCTCGGGGGTGGCCAACCAGGATGGGTCGTTACCAGCACCTACCCTGATTTGCCCTTAGACTCCAGGGTTATGAATTTAATCATCATCTAGAATAAAAACCCTAGGCTAAGTAGCCGAATTATCCCCTCTAAGTTGGACATCTTACTGTTTTACTATCTAAAAAGTGGTACAGCCTATAACCTCTGCTCCTTCATCCTAGATAATATGGTAGCTAAGAATGAGAGTGAAACAGGGTGTTTGCCTTATGGAATGCTTATCACACTGATCGTACAACACATTAAGGTTCCTCTTCCTGAACCCGAAGCCAATGAGATTGAAACCAATGATTTGATAAATTTCTCTTCCCTTGAGAGAATGGGTTATGCAATTCAGTAAGGATTTGTGTTCTCTAAGTCAGGGAAACATATAAGGATTAGAGATGAGGAACCTAGTGAGGAGGAAGAAGAACAAGATCCACTAGAGGTTAGAGAAGTACTATTGGTAGTGGTTCTTAGGATGCAATCCTACAAGCTCTTGCAAGCCTTCAACTTATGATGAACAATATACAATAATTCACGAATATGCATCTTCAGACTTTGAGGTCCGAGATGACATCAGGTTTAAGACTGCATGAGTTCATTTAGTTAACTGATGAAAAATATACAATAATCCACTAATCATTGATCTCTGTCATTTTTTTAACTCCCTAAAACTTTTGCAAGTAAATTCAAATTTTATTTTACTTTTCATGTATTCTTGGATATTTTTTTTTCTTTTTCTATTTTATGTTTACTTTTCTGGATTTTCTCGTGAGAGCTTTGCCTCTTAATTTTTCCTTAAATCTTTATATGAATGTTTGTTAGCTTTACTTGCTTATCTGTGTTAATTATTTTTTATTTTATGCTCTTTAGAGCTCCCTTTTGTGATGATGGTAAAAGAGGGCAGAAAATAGAGGATTATAAGAAAATGAGAAATTTTATATATATGATGTATGCACAGATTAAGGGGGAGTTTTACTCCTTACTTGTTTAGATTATATAAATGCTTGGTTGGGTTGCATTTGAAAAATTTTAGGAGCTTTTTATTGTAAAAACAGAGGAGAATATATCCAAATTTTTATAAAAACCAAACACTTAGTTTTTAAAATGTGTTTTTCTCAAATGGTTTTGTCATCATCAAACAAGGGAGAGATTGTTGACCCCTAACTTGATTTTAATTATAACAAAACCAATTTTAGTTTATCTAACTAACTCGTCTAAGTTTTTTAGTACTTAAAGGTTTTTATTCAATGATGTACGCACCTCAAGAGAAGAGACTAAAGAACAAGATTAGAAGCTACAAGGTAGTAAATCTTATTTTAAATCCTCTCTTGATTATCTACCTTTAATTGTGGCTTAAAATTTTTACAAAATGTTTTTGACAAAAACTTTTTGAACCTTAACTTAATTACTATAAGTTTTGTTAAAACAGAAAAATATTGTGTCAAGCGATTCAGACGACTGAATGGTTTATCATCGACTGAATAAAGGACATAAAGTCCTGCCCTTTAATTCAGTCAACTGAATGAATCACTTAGTCGACTGAATAAAGGTCAAGTCTTTCTTGTCTAACACCCAGTCGACTAAACGAACAGTCTTGAATGAGGGATAGAGAGTTTCATCCTTCTAATCTAGTCGACTGAATGGTTTGTTCAGTTGACTGGATGATTATACCGGAAACAAAATTGCCTTGACTTAGGTGACTGAAGAAGCATCCAGTCGATTGAATGCTCGAGTATAATGACTATATTTTGAATTTTAAGGCATCATTTAGAGTATTTAATGCTCCAAACTGCTCCTCTTTGTGAATAATGGACATAAAGGGTTAAGACTATATAAACCCATTATAAATAAGCAAACCTAATATTCCAAGAATCATAAATTCATTATTGATCTCATTTATAACTCATCAAAGCTTTCAAAAATCTTTTTGAGCCAATCTTAAAGTTTTGTTCTTGAAAGAGAGATGTTCTTCATCTTGTAAATCTATTAATTGATATCTCTCTTATGCACTCTTAAATTCAAATCATTGTAAGAGAAAAGAGTTGGTGTAACTCTAGTAGTATTTAGGTGTTAAACACTTGTATTAACTTCCTTGGAAGAGACCTTTGTAAAAATTTAAGCAACACCTGTGAAGTTGCTTATTTAGTAGATTACTTCAAGGAGTTTCCTTGAAGAGAGTGGACGGAGGGTCGGAAAGAATCTAACATTGTTGAACCACTATAAAGCATGTTTGTAATCTCTCATCCTTACGCTTTTAATTTCAACAATATACTTATTTTTATTCTTGTTTGATTGATTAAGTGCTTAAAACTTGTTTGTTAATTGACAAAGGTTTTAAAACCCAATTCACACCTCTTTGGTTGCATCTTGGTTTACACCTTTCACAACTAATCTTGCATTGTACTTAGGCTGTGAACTCTTATTTTCAGTCTTCCACTTGTAGACCTATTTGTTTTTAGTGATATTTTACCCTTACCTAGTTTCACCAAGTTATATTTGTAGTTTTCATGCAAGGATTTCATCTCATCTTGCATGACTTTAAGCCGTTCTTCTTTATGATCATCTATCATAACTTGATCATAACATTCCGATTCTCCCCCATCTGTAAGCATCGCATACTCATGAGGAGAATAGCGTTTAGTAGACTGATTCTCTATATTGGATCTTCTCAACTAATGTTCTATAGGGGTCTGATGAACTTCTAGTTCTATATGATCATCATGAGGAAAATAAGTAATTAGAAGATCATCAATAAGTGGAGGAATATCATTTTCATTATCACTTGCATCTTTATTTTCTCCTTGAATTTCTCCCCCATGATCATCATGAGGTGAAACTGGAGAAGAAATTAGATCTAAGTTAACAGGTTCTATATCTTTGCTTATGAAAATTTTCTTCTCTTTTGGATCCCATAATATGTAACCAAATTCTTCATGTGCATAACCTAGGAAGATACACTTTTTGGTCCTACTATCAAGCTTAGATCTCCCATCTTTAGGAATGTGAACAAAACCTCTGCACCTAAACACCTTCAAATGTCTATAGGACACTTGTTTCCCAGTCCAAAACTTCTCTAATACATCACCATTCAAAAGAGATGAAGGAGAGGTTAATCAAGTCAACTACAATCCTCATTGCCTCACCCCAGAAGGTTTTAGGTCGCTTTACATGAGAGAGCATACACCATTCTTCTTCTATAGTTCTATTCATTCTCTCTGCTACACCATTCTACTGTAGTGTTTTAGAAATAGATTTCTCAAGCCTGATACCGAAATCCCTGTAGTATTTCTCAAAAGTACCCATGTATTCACTACCATTACCTACTCTAACACATTTCAACTTTTGACCAGTCTCTCTTTCAACTTTCACATGAAATTCTTTAAACACGTCAAGCACCTGATCCTTAGAATGTAAAGCAACAACCCACACTTTTCTAGAGAAATCATCAATAAAAATCACAAAATATTGGGCGCCACTAAGAGATCTATCTTTCATATAATAGACATTAATATAAACCAAATTCAAAACAACATTACATCTAGAAGGAGTAGTAGAAAATCTACTATGTTTTCCAACTAAGCAATGAAAACAAGTTTTTAGAGACATACCTTTAATGGGAGGTAATATTTTCTTTCTAGATAGAATCTGAAGCCCTTTCTCACTCATGTGACTGAGCCACTTATCCACAACTTAATGGATTCATCTTCAACTGCATTCACCTGATTTTGACATAGCTTAGCTTGCAATCTATAAAGACAATAAGTCTTTTTTCCTCTTGCAAGAATCAATGAGCCTCTAGAGAGCTTCCATACTCCACCTTTGAAGTTTCTCTAATAACTCTCATCATCAAGTTGAGTAGTGGAGATTAGATTAAGACGAATATCAGGAACATATTTAGCATCTTTTAAGATAATTTGCATCCACTGTTTGTTTCCAACCAAATATCTCACACACCGATAACTTTACACAAAGCACCACTAGTTTTCTTCATAGAGCCAAAATCACCAACAATATAGGTTAAGAGTAAATCTCAGTGATAAGTAATATGAGAAGTATCATCTGTGTCAGCTACATAAATGGGGCCATCACATGTAAGATTAACAGAAGCATCATCACAGACAATAATAATATTAGCATCAGATGCAACTATAGCTATACTGCTACCATAATTCTTCTCTTCGCCTTTTTCCTTATTTTGCTCTCTCTTCATTTTCTTACACTCAAGCCTAATATGACCAGGCTTGTTACAATAATGACATATAACTCTTTTTCTAGACTTTGATCTCCATCTAAGCTTATCACCTAATTTATCACAATTGCAAGGAGGTTTTATTCTTTCACTTCTCCTTCTACTCTCTATAACTAGTGCCTCAGCCTCAAAAAAGATTCTCCATTCCTTTCTGTTGGTTTCTTCAATAAACATGTTGTTTTTAACATATGCCAATGTCAATGTTCAATCAACATTAGAATTATTAACTGATACCACCAATGTACCGTAACTATCTAGCAATGAACTCAACAATAAGAAGGCATGTAACTCATCATTAAACACAACCTTCAAGATTGTCAACTGGTTCAATAAACTCTTAAATTCATTCAAGTGCTCTGCAACTAAGCGAGCCTCCTTGTATTTCAGATTTACAAATTTCTTGATGATAAAAGCCTTGTTCCAAGTGGACTTTCTTTCAAACATAGATTCCAAATTCCTCCAAAGTGTGGTTGCATTAGTCTCAATGGCTACATAGTGAAATTTACTTTGATCAATCCATTACCAAATCACCCCAATAGCTTTCCTCTGCAAAAGCTTCCAATCTTCATCAGTTTTTCTTGTCAGTTAAGTTTCATCACCTTCAATAGGTCCATGCATATCCTTACAGTATAACAAATCCAAGATCATAGGCTTCCAACTTGAGTAATTGGTGGCAGTGAGTTTAATCATGGAACCTGAACCAAAACTTGAAATCTCTTCCATTTTAATTCACACAAGAATTCACAATCCAATCCACCAAAAGCTCTAATACCACTTTGTCAGGGGAAACACATAACTATTTTCCCTCTTTCTGTGAATAAAATATGCAAAATAACAATACCAAGTAACCATAGTAGAAAAATAATAATCAAATCACAAAAATCAAGACACTGATTTTTTATGTGGAAAACTCCTTCAATGTGAAGGAAAAAAACAATGGAATCTAGTACAGGAAAAGTCTCTACTATAAAATATTCAGAATACAAAGTTGTAGTACTCGTGTTCATAAAATAAGGGTAAAGAAGTAATTTTACATATATTATATTGAATTAAATAACCCATTGATGAAAGATTTAGTATTAATTTGAAGTAATATTTGAAAGATAATATCGAAAATTTTGTTAAAAAGAGTTAGAAATTTTTGAAGAAGAAAGTACTAAAGTTTTTTAAAATTTGAAGTTCAAATGAAAGAATTTTGAAGAAAAATATTGACCGAGGAAAATCATTAAAAAAATTGGAAGAAAATATAAATTTTATATTTCTCTAAAAAATTTATCAAATTTTTGGAAGGAAGAAAAGATGAAAATTTGATTTTAAAAGATAAATGAAAAACTGTAATTATGTAATGGCAGAACAGTAATTATGTAATGGCAAAACAGTAAATGTTAAATGATGGCAGAATTGTAAATAACCAATGGCAAATATGTAAATTATATTTTAAAAAAATTGGCAGACTTCACGAAGCGGTGTCAAATAATAATAATAAAATTTGTCTTTGAACGGTTAAGTAGTGAAGGAAAAAAAAATCGCTGAGCGGTGAGCAATTGAAAAAGAGAGAAAAAAAAGTTTATAAGTCTCTGAAACAGAGACTTTGATTGTTTTCATTAACAAATCCATTTAGTTTCCTTCTTTCTTCAATTCAAATTTCTTAGCAAAAAGTTATAAAGAAAATTTCTCCAATATTAGAGACAGTACACTCATTCAATTTCAATAGTAAGATTTCATTATATAAGAGGTAAATTTTCAATAAGACTTATAACTAAACAATTATATTGTTCAAATTAAGTTATGAAATAGTATGATTTATGAAAGTTTATGATTAGGTAATGATGATCATCAATTTCTAGAAATTTCTGAAATGAGCACGAGTAGCTTTAAGTGCTACGTGGTGAGTTAGATTTACTTTTAGTAATTGAGACCAATAAAAATATGAATTTATAATACTCGAATAAATTTTTGAATTATAATGATTTAATGATGTATTTTCCGTTAAGTATGACAATTGATTTATTAGGGATTTAATAGTATGTTGAATATTAATTATATACGAATTTATATTTTAAAAGGGATGGATTAATGAGAAATATGCTTAGAAGTTATATGAAATTTATGAAAAATATGATTGAAAAGTTAATATGATACATGAGGAGACAATTTAATAAATATGATAAAAATAATAATTCTGAGAAAGAGCTAGATAGTTGAATTAAATGCTTTGATGTATGCTTGCTTGCATATTATTGCTTATATGCATAAAAGGAAAGACCAGAAACACAGTTGGTCAGGTTAAGAAGACTAGGAAGGCAACTAGACTGGCTGAGAAGGCCAGGAAGGCAACTAGTCTAGCTGAGAAGACTATGAAGGTAGCTTGTCTGACTGAAACATGTCGACATGTGGGAAAACGGTCCCAGATGATATGTTGGGAATTTGCCTAAGAATTAAAGGATTAAAGATTGAAGCTTCAGCAGTCTTGAGCCACGGCATAGGCATGGTGCGCGAAGGGGTTCACGCAAAGTGAAGACATAGATTTCACAAAAATTTTCTCACTGGTTGTGAAATACAAGGTGGAGGAAATGGTGATTATCCTCATCTATGTTGATGATATGCTGTTGGTTGGTAACAATAGGGAGAGGATAGAAAAGTTGAAGTCACAACTCAGTTCGGAGTTTGAGATGAAGGATCTTGGTCATGCCCAAAAAATCCTTGGGATGAGTATAATCCGAGAAAGGGAGAGAAACAGGTTGAAGGCTTCTTAGTCTTCCTACATAGAAAAGATGATATCTAAGTTTTCTATGGAAGATGGTAAACCAGTAAAGATTCCCTTTGCTGGTCATTTCAAGTTCTTCAGTGATCAATGTCCGAGATCGGATGCAGAGAAGAAGGAAATAGAAAAGGTCCCTTACTCTAGTGCAGTTAGATCAATCATGTTCATGATGGTAAGCACTAGACCCGACATTGCTCTTGCAATTAGTGTTCTTAGCAGATTTATGAGTAATCCTGGAAAAGAGCATTGGGTTGGGATGAAGTGGTTGCTGAGGTATTTGAAGGGAAGCCCTTATATGGGGCTTATTTACGAGAAGAGGGGTAAGTCCATCTGGTTAGAAGGTTATGTTGATTTGAACTTTGGAGCAGACCGGGACAAGAGAAGATCGATTACCTCATACTTCTTCAACTTAAACGGATGTTGTATAAGTTGGAAGGCTCAGTTGTAGCCGGTGGTAGCACTCTCAACAACCGAGGTAGAGTACATAGCAGCAACGGAAGCCGTTAAGGAGGCTATGTGGTGTAAAGGGTTGTTGGAAGAGTTGAAAGTCCTAAAAGAGTAGGTGGTGGTGTATTCGGATAGCCAAAGTGCGTTGCACTTATGTAAGAATCCGGTGTTCCATGAGAGGACAAAGTATATGGATGTTCGATATCATTTCATTCGGGAAAATGTTACGGAATGATGCATTCACGTGGACAAAGTGGCCACGGAAGAAAATCCTGCAAATTTAGGTACTAAAGTTCTACCTCTAAGCAAGTTCAATCATTGCCTTGGACTTCTTAGTATTGAAGTTGGATGATATGGTGACTTATGTTGAGTTTGGATCCTGAGTTCTCTGCACAATGGGTTTGGGTTTAATTGCTTAGATAAAGGTAAAGATTGTTGGGAATTTGTCTAAGAATTAAAGGAGTAAAGATTGAAGCTTCAGCAGTCTTTGAGCCGCGGCACAGGCCTTGGGCGCCGCAGCCTCCAGCAGGTGGAGGGGTTCTCCCTTGTTGTACGCTGCGGCCTGCCCTGTTCTGAGCCGCGGCGCTAGGCACACCTGACAGTTTTTTTTAGCACTTTGAGATGGTTCGTGGGACTTGGTTAAAACGCACAGGTTCACTTAGACTTTTAGAGAGCCATGGGTCTTTGGTTCTTGAGATCAAAGGGTTGCGATTGACTTCAAGATTGGTTGAGATAGTTATTGCTCTATATAAAGGGTCATCTAGGAGTAATAACAATAAGCATGACACCAGAGCGCAAAGACACAAGTGTCAAGAGAGAAGAAACACAAGTAGATGTCTCATTCCAAGAGTGGCTGGTGTTGAGAGAGAAAGACTCTCAAATCTTCAGAGGTGTTTCTAGTGAGAGAGAGTATTCAAGAAGTGGGATTCAAGGGCTTTGTAATTGGAATTTTCTTTGGGAAAATTCCAGGGAAACACTCAGTTCTTATCTCTTTCTTTTCTCATCTTTTATTCTTCAAGAACAAGAGGGTCCTTGAAGAGGTGTTGCTGTAATTGTAAGAACTTCATTGATTTAGTGCAGAGAGCTCGGAGGAGCTCACGGGGACGTAAGCAAATTGCCGAACCTCGATAACAATTGCTTATGTTTTCTCTTTATGGTTTGATTCTTGTTCTAGTACAAATCATTCTGGATCTGGGTGTTTGGAATGATCATAACTTGTGATTCTTGTGAGGTGATTTTCCAACATGATAATATGAAATGAATTTGTGAGAAAGAAAGAAAATTTAAATTCATGCATTATATTTATTTCAAATATTTATTATTAATGTCTAAGATACTAAAAAATCAGTTTTGAGTATTAAATTATTGATATATAGATGAGTCTCATAATGAGACAATTTTGATGATAGATAAATAGAAAGGATGACATAATAAAGAATTATATTATTGATTATTTATATGATGTGAACTTTATGATGATATTGAATTGGAAATATTAAATTGGTAAAATATACGAGATATATGTATTAAAAGACGATAGCCTAATAATTAATTTATTAAGAGAAATTGATAAATGATTAAATTAGAATGTGAGAAGAGATAGATGGTTAATTATGCTAATTTAACAATGACTGAATATAACTAGAAGTATACAAATCAAGTACTTCTAGTAAATTTAATTCACCGAGCTTGTGAAGCTCATTCTTCATTGTTAAATAATTTTAGGTAGCAGGTAGGACAAATAGATTTGTAAAATGAGATTCAGACTGAGTTATTATCTGTAAGTCTCATGATCCATAACTTCAGACTAATGGAAGAAAAATAGTTGTAAATATTCATGCATAAAATGTTGTATATATTATTTCAATTAGGATATTAATAATGTAACTCCCCTGTTGAGGATTGAGGATTGATGTGTATATATATTTTCAGTCGATGTATGTTTTTATATTGTTGTATGTATATTTCACGCTGGGATTTCAAAATATGACAACACTGTCTCAGGGGTGGCCAATCCGAGATGGATTGTTACAATTTTAGTATCAGAACATTAGGTTTTATGATTTTATAGACTGCATAAAAATTTAAAGAAGTGGAACATTTAAATAAACTACATTTTAATGCAGAGTATGAGGATGACACGTGGACATGCTAGAGCTAGAGTACTGAACCAAATAGGATGTGGTAGACTCCCAATATGTAGAAGAGCTAAAGTGGAGGAGGAGGTCGAGTCTATGGTTCATACGAGGGAACAGGTTGCTAGAACGGTTGGCACTAGTAGAGATGGGAGAGAATCTGATATTAGGAAGGATGAGTTGAGAGAAGTTCTTGATCGTCCTATAGAGAGAATAAATGCAGCAGAAGAAAAGGCTGATAATTTACAGAGGAGATTAGAGGAAAGCAGTATAACAGAACCTGATGTGGTGAGACAATAGGCTTATGAGGGAGAGGATGTGTTTGCACATGAGATGCAAGAGGATTGTTTTATGAGATTTATTAAATTTAAACCCCATTCTTTTAGAGGATCTGTAAATCCTATTGAAGCTAAGCAATGGATTAAACATGCTGAGAAAGATTTTGAAGTCTTACTAGTGACAGATAGATAGAACGTTTCTTTTGCTTTATTTAAGCTAGAAAGTGAGGTTTCTCAATGGTGGGAGGATATTCTGCCTAGATTGAGTACACAAGTAGATCAACCCTTAACTTGGTGTAAGTTTAAGGATGTGTTCTTTGTGAAGTATTTTCCAGATACGTTTCGAGCACAACAAGAGAGAGATTTTATTCATTTAAGGCAGAATACTTTATTTATGGCTCTGTATGATAATAGATTTATAGCCTTCTCGAGGTTTGTACTTGAGTTAGTAATTTGAAGGAGAAGAAATGTAAGAGATTTTTAGAAGAGTTAAACTATGAAATTCGAACTAAACTCTCTTATATGGGTATTGGGAATTATGCTATAATGTTGGATAAAGCATTACAGATTAAGAAAGATGTGATGAAGTTTAGAGGTAGGAAGGATTGGCTAAAGAGGTCTAGATTTGACAAATCCAGAGGTGGCGGTGGTGTAACGCCCCATCCCGGGTTGGCCACCCCCGAGACGGTTTTGTCACATTTTGAAAATCCTAGCACGACACATATATATAACAAGAAAAATAACACCAACATAAATTTTTACATCAATCATCAACCCTCAAGAGGGGAGATACATCATTCTGATATTGACTTAAACATTATATACAACGTGAAATGCATGAATATTTAAAAATAAATATTTATTTTATTTTCTCATTAGTCTGAGGATGTGGACACGTACGTGGCTTACAGAAAACGATTTCGTCTAAATCTCAACTCACCAAACTATCTGTCCTGCCTGCTACCTGAAATCATTGTACAATGAGGGATGAGCTTCACAAGCTCAGTGAATTAAATTTACTAGAAGTATTCAATTTGTATAATTAATATTTTAATATTTGATCATTTATATCTCATATAACTTGATAATAGCATTCTACTATCACTACACATATTATAAGTCTCATTCTTTATCAATCTCTTCTTCTTATATATTTGTTCACCTTAAGACAATCAATTATCTCATAATTACCTCGTTATAAGGTTCACAACATATAGTCTACCATTTAGATAGTTTTTATTATATCATACTTCTATGTTTCTTTCTCACTATAACTGTCTCTCTGTGAGACTCATTCATCTATAAATAAATTTACAATAACAAACAACACTTCAGTATTTCAGTAATACAATCAATATTTAAAACAAATGCAATGCATGAATTATTATTAGGGAATGTCTTTCCATATGTCGACATGTTTTTTATCTTAGACCGGCCCCTTCGCAGTTCTTTTATTTTCAGCATATACCGGCTGTCACGGTTTTCATTTATTTCCAGCATATACTGGTAGTCATGGTTTTCATTTATTTCCAGCATATACCGACTGTCACAGTTTTTCATTTAGACCGGCCCCCTTCCAGTTCTTTTATTTCATGCATATGCATATGAACAATGATATGAAATACGCATATGAACAATAATATAAAAACAAGCATGAATTCAAATATTTAAATTAGCTATCCTGATTATTCTCAAATTATTATTTGAAAAATTCCACTAAAATCCTCTCCTCATAAATCATATCAAATCATCAATCATAACTAGTCAAGATCCACTAAATTTCCTCTCCTCATAAATCATATCAAATCATCAACCATAGCTCATCAAGAATTTCCCTTATCGCCTTTATTATTAAATCAACTCATTATTCCCATAATATTATTTCTCATAAAATAATTCTTTACACATCCACTATTCCTATCATACCTATCAACCAACTTTTATCTATCACCAAATCATAAGTTAATGATTTATTCTAATATTATAACTATATATTTCATATTTATCTTGATTACTTTAAATAAATCTAACTCACCACTTAGCACTTAGAGCTACCCGTGGATCACCTCCTTACCTTTCCTGCTCCCCTCAACAATTTCCCTTGGTTGTTGATCAACAACACCTGACATAATATTTATATTAAATTTCAAATTTATTCTTCAATTCTTCCATTATTCATACTTTTTGAAAATTTTCACTTTGAATTCGGGGAAATTTCATGTAAACTAAATTTCAAAAATAAACTTCAAATTATTACCTTCTATTTTTCTTACAGCTTTTCGTGACTCTCTATAAAATTCTCCCGCAAACCCCTTTAAAATTTTGATCTTTCAACATTTCTTTCGGTCCCCAAGTATTTAAAGAAATAAAGTAGTTTGAATTGAGGAAAAGAGAAAACCAAACAGAATTTGGTAAGTAATGAATAAATAAAGGAAAACTAATTACATGTGTATATATATATATACACAAAACCGTCTGTTGAAAATGACCAACAATTTACATGCAAATTGCATGCTTTTTTGTGACAACACTCGGACTCTAGGTGTTGTCCACATTTTCCCTTTTTTTTTTCTCCTTTCTTTTTCTTTTCTTACCTAGACCGTTCAATCTTCTTGTTTTTAATTTTTTTTGTTTTCCTTTTTCTTTGTAACTACGCCTCCGCACGTCCATTTTTTTTCAAAAGAATTATTTTATTCAATACTAAATCTTTCATGTATATATATTATTTTATTTTCATATAATATCTATCAAATTACTTCTTTACCATCACTTTATGAACACTGGTATTACAGGTAGTATGAGTGTGCAGGGCGGGAGACCACCCCAAAGGGAGCGTTCCTTGTCACAAGGAACTGTAATGCAGAGTCAGAGGCAAGTAAGATCTGTATCTTCTGTAGCTTAGAGTAATATTGGTGGGACCCCTAGATTTGGGAGACAAGCTATAGGAACTGAAAGTTTTAAGTATGCTACCAAGGAGAAGTGGTAATCTGATATATGATCAAGAGACAAGAGTTTGCCATAGATATAATCAAACGAGGAATCTATCTTGGAATTATCCAACTCTGATGTGCTTTGTATGTGGTGAGGGATGACATATTAGTGTAGATTATCCTGTGCGGAAATCTGTTGAGATAAGTATTGAAGGTTTAGGAGAAAACATGGGGAGAGAGATGGTGGATCAGGGAGTATGTAGGGCAGAGGCAGAGGAATAGTAGCTGAGAGATGACGTTGTGGCCAGTTAAAACCTAGAGACAACAGAGTCTATACATTGACCCAACAGGATGCACAGGCCACTATTGATATTGTTATAGGTATTGTATCTATTCTTAATAGACCTGTTAGATTATTGATTAATCTTGGTACAACCCATTCTTTTGCATCTAGTGTTTATATGAAATTTACTGATGCTTGTGTTAGTCCTTTGATGCATGCTGTTATTGTTGAGATTCCTATTGGGGATAGGGATACTATTAGGCAAATTTATCGAGGTTGTATGATTAATATGGTTGATAGAGAATTTGAAGTTGATTTGTTTCCTTTAGATATGACAGATTTTGATTTAATTTTAGGGATGAATTGGTTATCCGCACATCATGCTTGAGTAGATTGTTTTCGGAAGAATGTGGTGTTTAGGATACCAGAACAAGAGGAGTTTAATTTTTAAAGAGAATGTAAGATACTTGCTAACTGTCTTATTTCTGCCCTAACTACTTGTAGATGGTTGAAGAAAGGTTGTGAGGGGCATTTGGCGTATGTGGTGGATTCTAGAAAGGATATTAGGAAGTTAAAAGAAATCTTAGTAGTGAAAGATTTTTCTGATGTGTTCCCTGAAGAGTTGTATAGTTTGCCTCCCAATAGGAAGATTGAGTTTTCTATTTAGGTGATTCCGGGATTAGTACCCATATCTATAGCACCTTACAGAATGGTATTAGCTGAGTCTAGAGAATTGAAAGTTCAGCTTCAGAACTTGCTAGATAAACATTTTCTTTGGCCTAATATGTCACATTAGGGAGCTCCTGTGTTGTTTGTGAAGAAGAATGATGGAACGATGAGGTTTTCTATTGATTATAGACAGTTGAATAAGATCACCATAAAGTATAAATATCCTTTGCCCAAGGTAGATGATTTATTCTAGCAGTTACAGGGGGCTAGGGTGTTTTCTAAGATAAACCTGAGATCAGGTTATCAAAGTTGAGGATAAAGGAGGGGGATGTGCCTAAGACTACTTTTATGACACGTTATGGCCATCATGAGTTCCTTGTGACACCATTTGGATTCACTAGTGCTCCTGTAGCATTTATGGATCTAATAAATTAGGTGTTTAAACTATTCTTGGATAGATTTGTAATTGTATTTATTGATAATATTCTGGTATATTCTAGGAATGAAGAGGAGCATGTGCAACATTTAGAGAGAGAAATTTTATGCAAACTTCTCTAAGTGTGATATTTGGTTAAATGAAATATCTTTCTTGGGGCATGTTTTGTTAGGAAATGGTATAGCAGTTGACCCACAGAAAGTAGAGGTAGTGTTTAATTGGGAAAAACCAACTAGTGTGACTGAAAGTAAAATCTTTTTGGGATCCAAAATTTTTCTATTATTGCTGGACCATTGACTAGATTGACTAGGAAGGAAGTGAAGTTTATATGGTCAAAAGAATGAGAGAAAAGTTTCTAGTTGTTGAAAGAAAAATTGACTACTGCTCCGGTATTAGTGTTTCCTTATAGTGATGAAGGATTTGTGGCATATAATGATGTGTCGCATCAGGGGTAGGGATGTATATTGATGCAACATGGGAGAGTTATAGCCTATGCTTCTAGGAAATTAAAGAACCATGAGAGAAATCACTTGACCCATGATTTAGAATTGGCTGTCATTGTTTTTGCTTTGAAGATTTTGAGACATCATCTGTATGGAGCCACTTATGAAATTTTTACTGATCATAAAAGTTTGACGCATTTACCTACCCTTAGATAGTTGAATTTGAGGAAGATGAGGTGGATGGAATTGATCAGTGACTATGATTGTACAATTCATTATCATCTAGGGAAGACTAATGTAGTAGCTGATTCATTGAGTAGAAAGTCTACAAGGAGATTAGGTGCTATTGGGAGTCATGATATTAGCTTGATGATAGACTTGCAAAAAATGAGAATACGGTTGAGTGTTAGTGATAGAGAAGTATTGATGGAAAATATGGTGGTACAATCTTCTATTATTGATCGCTTGTTACAGATGCAAAGTAGGGATGAAGGGATAGAGAAGATCAAACAAAAAGTATTGAGTGGGAAGTCAACTGAGTTTAGAATTAGAGAAGATGGTATGGTTGTATTAGGACATAGAGTTTGTGTTCCCAATGATGTTGAGCTGAGAAAGGAGATACAAAGAGAGGTTTATGATTCTGTGTATTCTATGTACCTAGGTAACAATAAGATGTACAGGGGGTTGAGATATAATTATTGGTGATCAGGGATGAAGAAGGATGTAGTTGAGTATAATTCTAGATGTTTAATTTGTCCATAGGTGAACTCTAAGAATAGACATCTGGTAGGTTTATTACTGCCTCTTCTAGTACCTGAATGGCCATGGGAGAATGTGAGTATGAATTTTGTTTATGGTTTTCCCCGTACCCAGAGAGGTCATGATGTTGTATGGGTTATAATGGATAGACTTTCTAAGTTTTCGCATTTCCTTCCTATTAAAATTACCTAGACTCCTGAAAAGTTCGCTGAATTGTATGAGGCAAAAATTGTGAGATTACATGGAGTACTGATTACGCCCAAAACATAACGCGGTTATTGTAGTACAGTTTTGGGGTGTTGATTCCACAGGGAAACAAGTTAAGTACAACAGAAGGTATAAACCTCAACACAAACGATAAAAGATTAAAAGGATAAAATCTAAGTTGTTTTGAGGAAAGGGTAATTTTGTAAATAAGTTTAAAATAAAAATGACAACAAGGTTCTGAGAATCCTCCCTAGGTTCGTTGCTCTAATCCTAACTTGATTCAGTTGTTTTTATCTCGATTGTAGGTTTCACATCCCAAACAGGCAATCGAAAAATATTCAATTAAAGCGCATTTATAAATCCTAATGTAATCGCTATGAATTATTCTTTACTTTCTAACACACATGACCTAACTTATAAATTATCAAGAGACGACGATATATCTAAAATGACGATACCGCAGCAATGGACAAATCTATAAAAGAGATCTACCGAACTCAATCACACCCAAACAGGTACACATAAGAAAAGCCTGACTGAACTTATATGGAAAAGAAGCATGCAACCACCGGAGTTATAATAAATCTACTAATTAAATTAAGAATAAAACATAACAATATTTAATGAAAATAATTCCAACTACAACCGAATCAAATAAAGGAAAATAAGAACAACTACACCTAGGGATTCATCCCTTCGCCTTGCTTGGAGACTAGCCGGCCATTGGGCTCATGCGTCCTCAAGTTGCCTCCGGCCTCCCGACGATAATCTCTCCCGACCTTTAAACTTTAAACTTCGGGTTCCTCCTAAAGGCCCTTTAGATTGCTCCTAAAGGCCCTCTGGATTCATCCCCGATTGATTGATGATATCAGCTGAGCAGAGTGGGTCTTTATATAGGCAAACTCCCGGAATGCTATGTGTTATCTAGTCAATGTGGGATACTGTCCGGGTGCGCTCGATCGCAGCTCGAGTGCGATCGATCGCACATGCGCTCGATTGCGGCTTGTGCGCTTGATCACATATGTGCTGCAGAGTACCTTGCTCGATGTGGGATGTGCGCTCGATCGCATTGCTTGTGCGCTTGATCGCAATTCAGGCAGCAGTCCATCTTGTCCTTCCAGAAGCATGGGATCTTTGTCTTTTAAGCAACGATCGCTTCTTTTTCTCTTTTAAACTTAAAGTACTTGTAAATTACACTGAAATAAGTCAGTGGTCCAATAATATTACTTTAGAGTTATTAACATATAAAAGCACAATAAAGACCAAGATCAATCCTAAAATGCTAACAATCAACTACTGCTGAGAGGCATTTTATGACTCTCATCACAACCTCCAACTAGCTTATTGCTAGTCCCTAGCAATTCAAGCGAAATTAAGAGATGAATTCTATGGTGGGAATCAAAGTAAATGAAAAGCAATATTAGTGTTAACCAAGAGTAATTCACATTTTGTCTCAAAATTTGCACACAACACACAGCACAAAGAATCATTAAATTTCACCCAAATCCAAAAGTAATTCAAACATCAATCTTAAAATCGTTATTGACTCTTAAAATCCATCTTACCACAATCCATTAATCCAAACATCTGGATGATTTTATGCATAACATTCATGAATACAAGTCTTGGCCTCTAAAAACGTAATAAATTGCGTGACATCAATCACAAAAACAAGCTCCATATGCTTACATTTCAAACCACTCTCCACTATTGTAGAAAAATCACACTACATTGGATCAAAAGATCTTTAATAAGCTTGTAACGTTAGGCTAAGGTAAAGGCTAAGGAAGAATGGGAAAGATTCACAAGTAAAAGAACTCAATCTCTTAGCTTTTAACACAATCACTTTAAGCACTTGATAACCTTTACTTCCACACCCATCTCTTTCAACCATTTTTCGAGCATTTCTTTCAACAAATCACCATTTTTTTTCTTTTCTTTTTCTTTCTTTCTTCTTTCTTTGCCATAATTCATTTTTTTTTATTTTGGCACATAACCATTCACACTCTTTTTCATCATTTTTTTTCTTATCTTTTCCACAACCCCCAACTTATCTCCTTTAATGTACTTGGGTTGCGGTAGTGATATTTTTTTTTCATATTTCCACCCTTACTCCTTTTAAGTGCTTCTCACAACATGTGTATAACTAAGTTCTTTTAAAAGAAAGGTCAGGATAAAAATATTTTTAGGCTCTTAAAGGTAAGTAAATGGTTTATCGAAAGAAACAAGGCTCAATTTTTCTTTTCAAGAAAAAGGCTCAAATAGGTGACTAGTGATAAATATAGCAATTGTAGGTTTGAAAGGCTCAAACGGTTCAAAAATGGCCTATATCATATCCTAAGTAGTGTGCATTCTAGGAATTCACCTCAAGTGGTTATCAAGTAAGTTCTAGAGCTTGTCAAGACCGCAAAAATATTCACAAAATAATCACACATAAAACTTTTCTAAATGTTTAAGACTAATCATACAATCTTACCACAAACTAGAGTCTCAAACCAGATCAAGATTGATACTTAAATTAATTTTAAACCGAAGCAAGATTTAACTACTTCTAAATGCTATATGCTATCTCAATTAAGCTCACATCATTGACATGCGAATTACATCCAAGGCAACCACAAAGCATGCTTTAAAACAAAAAGAAAGGGAAACAGACACCAAGTAGTTCAATGGAAAAAGAAAAAAATGTATGGAAATAAAGAATATGGAAACAAAGAAATAAAGAATATAGAAACAAATAAAATGTGTTTCCTCCACCCCCAACTTAAAAATTGCATTGACCTCAATGTAAAAGAAAGAGTAAAGGAAACTCACTTTGTAGCCAAAGGTGCACAGAAGCTGAAAATTGTGCTCCACCATTTGAACTGCTTCGTTTATTTGTCCCTGAAAAATAAATACAAAAATAAAAACTTGGAAAACAACAAGATAATAATAATAAAAGAAATATGAAAAACAATAAAAGTAAAAGGATACATTGTGGGCTGCCTCCCACGAGCGCTAAGTTTTACTTCTTCAGCCAGACGCTCTTATTCCCTCCTCGAAAAGCATAGGATGAATGTATCCGCCGCTGCTGCACTGCCAAATTCGGTGCCTCTATGCTTTTGGGAGGCCTTAAGGATGTCATCAGTAACATCCACAAATGCTGGCTCGATATATGCTTTGGTGAAGCCATGGGTGAAGGTGGACTCTAATGGATTAAGGTGCTAGACCCTTTCCATGAACGAGTCCATCATGTATGCTTGTACTTGATGGCTTTCAGCCACATCCTCTGATTTTTTCATTGTTGGGATGTGTACTGATTTACCACCAAGTGTCTCAATGGCATTCACCTCCTCCAAATTCTTTTGTGCTAGGTGTTGACCATGGGGTGTGGACTGAGATTGAGAAGGGAACTTACCTTGCTCAGTCACACTCAAGTAGCTTATCAATTTGGACACTTGGCTCTTAATTTCTGTTTGCTCTTCCATCACCTGCGTAAATAATGCCTCAAACCTTTGGTTTGTCTTACCTTGTGTCTCTATAAAGGCCTGTAAGGTGTCTTCTAGTGAGTTCCTAGAGGATGAGGGTGCATGATAAGGTGCAGGGGATGATCTAGGGGGTTGTGCATGCTGGTTTTCAGATTTCCAGCTGAAGTTGGGGTGATTTCGCCACCCCGGGTTATAAGTGTTAGAGAAAGGTGCAGGAGGCCTCTTGTACATGCCTAAGGCATTACATTGTTCCTCATACGCCCCTCTCATATCAAAAAATGTGGGGCACTATTTGGCGAGATGATCTACCCCGCCACACACAAAGTACGGCTCTAAAGACTCGGCATGATTAGCCACATGTGTTTGCTTTGAGCCCTTAGTTTTAAATGCATCAAACTCTCTAGTGAGCATCTTGACCTTGGCTCTAAGGTTATCCTCTTCCCTAAGATGGTAAATTCCACCACCATTTGGATGCCCTATAGGTCGTGACCTATTTTTGCTTTCAGTAGCACTAGGTCCAGTCCAAGTGTGAGCTTTTTCAGCAAGCTCATTGAGGTACTATATGGCCTCATCAGGATCTTTCTGTAAAAACCCACCATTACACATAATCTCTACGAATTGGCGCTCTCTATAGGTAAGTCCCTTATAGAAATAGCTCACTAAGCGCCAACCCTCATACCCATGGTGAGGGCACATACTTAATAACTCATTAAATCTCTCCCAAGACTGATATAAAGTCTCACTATCCTTTTGTGCAAAGGTGGAGATTTTCCTTTTCAAAGTGTTGGTCTTATGTTGGGGAAATTATTTGTTAAAGAAAGCCCGAGTCATCTCAGTCCACGACCCAATAGATCGTGGTCTAAGTGAGTATAGCCAACTCTTGGCTCTATCCTTCAAAGCGAAAGGAAAGAGCTTAAGTTTCATAATGTCATGAGTTTCGTTTTGACTATGAAAAGTCGCAACTACTTCCTCAAACTCTCTAATGTGCACATATGGGTTTTCGTTATCCAAGCCATGGAATATAGGGAGTAATTGAATCATCCCTGGTTTAAGATCTTGATGGCGAGTATTGGCTGGAAACATGATGCATGATGGTATGGCTGTGCGTGTAGGGTGGAGGTAATCCTGAAGTGTCCTAGCAACATTCTCATTATGGTTATCGGCCATGTTAACAAAATCCTCTAGATTCTCACTTGGATTTTCTCTATGGGTTTATCTAGGCGAGGTTTCACTTTCAGACTCGGAATGAGAGGTTAATTCTAGCTCAGGTCTTCTAATGAATCTACCTTGCAGATCTCTTGTCTAAGCATGCACCAAATGAATCAGAGAGGAAATAAAAGAAATAAAACAAGAATTTTATTTTTTTATTTTTTTAATTTTGATTTTATTTATTTATTATTTATTATTTACCGTCACACTCAAAGTTGACAAGCTTCCTTGTACTTAAGTGCGTTTCCCCGGCAACGGCGCCAAAATTTGATTACGCCCAAAACATAACGCGGTTATTGTAGTAGAGTTTTGGGGTGTCGATTCCACAGGGAAACAAGTTAAGTACAACAGAAAGTGTAAACCTCAACACAAACGATAAAAGATTAAAAGGATAAAATCTGAGTTGTTTTGAGGAAAGGATAATTTTGTAAATAAGTTTAAAATAAAAATGACAGCAAGGTTCCGAGAATCCTCCCTAGGTTTGTTGCTCTAATCCTAACTTGATTTAGTTGTTTTTATCTCGATTTCAGGTTTCACATCCCAAACAGGCAATCGAAAAATATTCAATTAAAGCGCATTTATAAATCCTAATGTAATCGCTATGAATTATTCTTTACTTTCTAACACACATGACCTAACTTATAAATTATCAAGAGACGATGATATATCTAAAATGACGATACCGCAGCAATGGACAAATATATAAAAGAGATCTACCGGACTCAATCACACCCAAACAGGTACACATAAGAAAAGCCTGACTGAACTTATATGGAAAAGAAGTATGCAACCACCGGAGTTATAATAAATCTACTAATTAAATTAAGAATAAAACATAACAATATTTAATGAAAATAATTCCAACTACAACCGAATCAAATAAAGGAAAATAAGAACAACTACACCTAGGGATTCATCCCTTCGCCTTGCTCGGAGACTAGCCGGCCATGGGGCTCATGCGTCCTCGAGTTGCCTCCGGCCTCCCGACGATAATCTCTCCCGACCTTCAAACTTTAAACTTCGGGTTCCTCCTAAAGGCCCTCTAGATTCATCCCCGATTGATTGATGATTTCAGCTGAGCAGAGTGGGTCTTTATATAGGCAAACTCCCGGAATGCTATGTGTTATCTAGACAATGTGGGATACTATCCGGGTGCGCTCGATCTCAGCTCGAGTGCGATCGATCGCACATGCGCTCGATTGCAGCTTGTGTGCTCGATCGCATATGCACTGCAGAGTACCTTGCTCGATGTGGGATGTGCGCTCGATTGCAATGCTTGTGCGCTCGATCGCAATTCAGGCAGCAGTCCATCTTGTCCTTCCAGAAGCATGGGATCTTGGTCTTTTAAGCAATGATCGCTTCTTTTTCTCTTTTAAACTTAAAGTACCTGTAAATTACACTGAAATAAGTCAGTGGTCCAATAATATTACTTTAGAGTTATTAACATATAAAAGCACAATAAAGACCGAGATCAATCCTAAAATGCTAACAATTAACCACTGCTGAGAGGCATTTTATGACTCTCATCAAGTACCTTTGAGCATTGTATCAGATAAAGATTCTAGAATTACTTTTAGCTTTTGGAAGAGTTTTCAGAAAGTTATGGGTATAGAGTTATAGTTTAGTACAACTTTTCATCCTCAAACTAATGGGCAGACAGAGAGAATCATAATAATACTAGAAGATATGCTGAGGGCAAGTGTAATGAGTTTTTCAATGAGCTGGGATTCTTATTTACTTTTGATCGAGTTTGCATACAATAATCATTGTCAAACTAGTATTAGTATGACACCATTTGAGGCTTTATATGGTAGAAGGTGCAGAACTCCATTATGTTGGGAATACGTTGGAGAAAAAAGATATTTGGTCCAGAAATGATAGATTTGACTAGTGAGAGGATCAAATTATTTAGAGAGAACCTTAAAGCAACACTTAGCAGATAGAAGGGATATGCTGATAATAGAAGACAACCTCTTGAGTTTCAAGTTGGTGACTAGGTGTATTTGAAGATATCTTAGTGGAAGGGTGTGTTGAGATTTAAAAAGAAAGTAAAGTTGAGTTCAAGATTTGTGGGGCCATATATGGTGATTGAAAGAGTTGGACCAGTAGCATATGGATTGGATTTGGCTCCAGAGTTTAAGCAATTACACAATATGTTTCATGTTTCACTTTTGAGAAAGTGTTTACATGATGAATCCCATAGTATTCGAGTCAGGCTATATAACTTCAGGAATATTTAACCTTTATGCAAGTATCAATCAGAATTCTAGACAGAAAGGAACAAGTCTAGCATAACAAAGTTATTCTTTTAGTTTAAGTGTTATGGCAGAACAAATATGTTGAAGAAATTAGTTGGGAGTATGAGGCAATAATGAGGAAAGAGTTAACCCTAGCTTTTTCATGAGTTAAGTAAGTAAATTTCGAGGACGGAATTTTTATAAGGTGAGTAGAATTGTAGTACTTGTATTCATAAAATAAGGGTAAAAAAGTAATTTTACATGTACTATATTGAATTAAATAATCTGTTGATGAAAGATTTGGCATTGATTTGAAATAATATTGCAAATTTTGTTGAAAAGAGTTAAAAAATTTTGAAGAAGAAAATACTGAAATTTTTTAAAATTTGAATTTGAAATGAAAGAATTTTGAAGAAAAATATTGACAGAAGTTGAGGAAAATAATTAAAAAAATTTTTGATGAAAATATAAATTTTTATATTTCTCTATAATTTTTATAAAATTTTTGGAAGGAAGAAAAGATTAAAATTTGACTTTAAAGGATAAATGACAAAACTGTAATTATGTAATGGCAAAATAGTAATTATACAATGGCAAAACAATAAATTTTGAATGATGACAGAATTGTAAATAACCAATGACAAATATATAAATTGTATTTAAAATAAATTTGTAGACTTCACGAAGTGATTAAGTAGTGAAGGAAAAAAAAATTGTCTCTAAACGGTTAAGTGGTGAAGGAAAAAAAGAAATTTGCTAAGTGGTGGAGAACAAGAGAAAAAAGAAGTTTATAAGTCTCTGAAATAGAGACTTTGATTGTTTTCCTTATCAAATCCAATTTAGTTTCCTTCTTTCTTCAATTCAAATTTCTTAGCAAAAAGTTATAAAGAAAATTTCTCCAATATTAGAGATAGTACAGTCATTCAATTTCAATAGCAAGATTTCATCATATTTGAGGTAAAATTTCAATAAGACTCATAACTAAACAATTATATTTTTTGAATTAAGTTATGAAATAATAAGATTTATGAAAGTTTATGATTAGGTCTTGGTGATAAGCAATCTCAAGAGATTGCTGAAAGGGGCAGGAAAGGCAAGGAGGTGATCCACAGGTAGCTTTAAGTGGTACGTAGTGAGTTAGATTTACTTTTACTAATCGAGACCAATAAAAATATGAATTTATGATATTTGAATAAATTGTTGAATTATAATGATTTAATGATGTATTTTTCGTTAAGTATGACAATTGATTGATTTATGGAATATGGATTTAATAGTATGTTAAATATTAATTATATTAGAATTTATATTTTGAAAAGGATGGATTAATGAGTAATATGCTGAGAAGTTATATGTAATTTCTAAAAAAATATGATTGAAAAGTTGATATGATATATGAGGGCAGAATTTTAAATGATGGCAAAATTGCAAATAACCAATGGAAAATATGTAAATTATATTTAAAAAAATCGAAAACTTCACAAAGCGGTGAAACAACGAATGGCGGTAAAAAAATTAATAATAAAAAATTATCTCTGAACGGTTAAGTAGTGAAGGAAAAACAATTGTCGGCCTGGAAGACATTAGTCTGAGCATATGAGCAGCAGTCAATATGCTCGGCCTTGTAGATGTTGGTCCGAGCATATGACCAGTAGTCAATATGCTCGGCCTGGGAGATATTGGTCCGAGCAAAGGAGCAGCAATCAATACGCTTGGCCTTAGAGACGTTGGTCCAAGCATATGAGCAGCAATCAATATGCTCGGCTTGGGAGACATTGGTCTGAGCATATGATCAGCAATCGATATGCTCGGCCTTGGAGATGTTGTTCTAAGCATATAAGCAGCAGTCAATATGCTCGGCCTTGGAGATATTGGTGGCCGAGCATATGAGCAGCAGTTAATATGCTCAGCCTTGGAGACATTGGTCCAAGCATATAAGCAGTAGTCAATATACTGGGCCTCAGAGACATTAGTCCAAGTATATGAGCAGCAGTCAATATGCTCGGCCTTGGATACTTTGGTTCGAGCATAGGAGCAACCGTTAATATGCTCAGCCTTGGAGACATTGGTCCGAGCATATGAGCAACAATCAATATGTTTGGCCTTAGAGACGTTGGTTTGGTTTAGGCTGTTTGTCCTTGAAGTCTTTAGTGGTTTCTTGGGTATTTTCTTATGGAGTTTTTAGTGGACTTTTGGGCTTCTCCCTTGGAAACCTTAGTGGGTTTTTGGGCTTGCTCTAATGGTCTTTTAGACCATGTTTCTGTTTTTGGGCTTTGGACAATTTCCTTGACTTTTTGGGGCCCATAAAAGAACAAGCCTTTGGGCCATTTCCAGAACCTTCTATGAGGTCATTCAATGCAGGGGCGTTGGGCCATTTTAAACGTTGAACATTGGGCCATTTGATGTGTGTAGTTACTTCGAATGAAGTGGTGGGGCTCATTTGTTGATAGTGTGCCTTTTATCGCCTTGGGGAACGAAATCGTGCCTTGGGGAACGTAACGACACCTTGGGTTTCCCCGTTGCCATCCTTTTTCATAGCTGAGGGAACTTTGGGGAGTACAATGGTGCCTCGAGAACATGAAACGTTGTGTCGTTTCGATTGTCAGTGCCCTTCAAGAATGTCACGGTGCCTTGGTTACACAAAACATCACGTCTTCCCAACTGTAGCAGAGTTAATTCTCCTCGTTTTTCATGCTCGTATCCCTATATAAAGGTGGCTCCTTATCATTTCTCTTCACCTCATTTCATTTAAAATCAGAGAAAAATTTGAGAGCCCACGAAGTTGGTTAAGAGACTAAGAGTGTAAGTTTGAGAGTTCCTTGAGTTCGTTCGGAGATTTGGAGTGCTTGTAGTTGGGTTGAAGCCTTTGGGAGTGCATTTGCTTGAAGGGAGATCGAGGTATGGGCTAAGGAAGGGATCACAGTTTAGATTAGGCACGGGTATTTAACCTGGGTGAGTCTTTCTGCCTTTTTTATCATGTCTTCAGCAGATAGACTTCGTGATAGGCCAAGTAGTGGTAGTGAGGATAGCGGGGATTTATCTAGGGAGTTGGAGGAGGCCAAGGGCCTGTCCTCCAGTGGGGGTGAGTCCTCAGAGGAGGTTACCACTCAGGAGGGGCCACTAGCCATGGTTCCCTACACGCCTGGGGAGGAAGAGGAAGAGGAGGAGGTTTCCTCCTCTAAGGGTGATGATGGGGTAGATGGGACCTTGGCCGAGCTAAGGAGTGATATGATGGTCGAGAAGAGAGTTCAAAGAGTGCTTGCGATGCCCTTTCGAGTCGCGTGCCTTATGAGTTATGTGTTTATGAGAAGCACATGAAGGTCAGGCTTAGGTTTCTTCTCTACCCCTTCTTCTACTCAGTGCTAAGGTACTTTGACATAGAACTATGTCACCTGGTGCCCAATTCAGTGCGCCTGATCCCTTTATCCGTGTTTGCACGGAGGTGGGGGGTTGATGAAGATCAAAGTCTTCAAGGCCCACTTCCAGATAAGTAAGCACGATCAATTCGGGTGGGTCGTGATTAGCTCGAGGGCGAAGAGGGGCTGTTGAAGAAGAAGCCTTCCTCGATCAAGAGGTGGAAGAAGTCTTTCTTCTTCATCCAGAGTGAATGGAGTTTTGAGGTTTCGCTCTCCTAGAGTCTGGATAGTGTGAGCAAATGCAAGAAGCAGCACCTCCTGTTCCTCGAGTAGGAGACGTTGAACTCTATAGTAGTCGCGCCCCTGGACGTGGAGGTCTTGTATGGTAATGAGGAGTTGGTGAGGCACGACCTCTGCCCTCGATGCCCGAAGGAAACCATAGAGAGCGGTAATCTCTATGTTTACGCCCTCTTTTTCTGCTTTATTTTTTCTTTATGTTTTGCTTTGCTTCTTCATGTCTAACTTATACTCACACTTGTACTTTTTCTTCTATGTTTAAGCAAAGATAGAGGCTACAACTAGGGCCAAAGCACGGGCCAGTAAGATTGTCCTGGAGAAGAAAAGAGCTACCCAAGCTGGGAAACAACACGTGCTAGCTCAAGGTTCGAGGAAGAGGCCACAGGCCCCCTCTCTCGTTCCTACCATTATGGAGAACCCAGTCGAGCTTTTCCCAAAACTGAGGGTTGCACTTACCATGCCCCAGCCCGAGCTGACGCAGGCTTCGTCTTCATCTAGGGGTGCCTCTTCGGGGGCTGTGGTCTTCACACCCAACTGGGGCTTAAAAGTTGATGACTCGGTTTTTACCCATCCCTAGGTAGCTTTGGAGCACCTCATCTTAGGGGTCCCACCTCATGATCTTATCTAGTTTTTGTGGAGGCTGATTGAGGGGATTTGCTCGGCGACTGAGGCCTTGACCTTCCAGGTAAATGCTATCACTCTTCTTTCCTTGGATTTTTTCTTCTTCTTGGTAGCTAATGATTTTTTGTTTTGCTTCAGTCAAGTGTGTTGCTTGCAGTGTTATTGCATCGATGTCTGGATATGGCTAAGAAGCTGGGTCAGTCCTAGTAAAAGTTCGATGAGAGCGTCGAAATCATGCGGTAGCCGCAGGCATCCCTAGAGGGGGCCAACTAGGCTAAGGTCAAGGCCGCACAAGAGAGGGATGTCCAGCGCCTAAAGAGAAATGCTGTAATAGCCTCGGAGCAACGGTTGATGGAAGAGGCAAAGGAGGCCACTAAGCGGACCGTGGAGGAGGCCCTGGCTGCCCTCAAGGACTTAGCCTCCTATCAGGAAGCTATCGAGAGGGCTGTGTGATAAGCACTTAAAAAGTCATATTTAAACCTCTTAACTTACACTTGTTAGGCTCTTTGTTTATCTATTTCAATAGATTCTATTTCATTTTCGTGTTTTATGTGCTTTTCACAGGGCTTTGACAAAAAGATTACATTTTGTAGCTCTAAGGAATAAAAAGTAAAGTTCTACAATCCAGAAAGGTGCGCTCGAGCGCACCTCCCTTGTGATCGAGCACAAAAGCACACGAGCGTACAATCAGAAGGCTCAAGCACACACATGTACTCGAGTGCAGATCTATGCGATCGAGCGCACACTCTTCAGAGGCGGCAAAGCCAGAATTAGAAAGAAGTCTCCAGACCTTAAATAGGAAATTAGGGTTTGGGGCACCCTTAGAGCCCTATATATAGCCTTGTAAAACACAGAAAACACACTTTTTGGCATTGAGCTTGAAGTTGTAAGCCTTGGAGAGGAATTGACGACTCGTCTCCTTAACCTCCTTCGGGTTTTATTTTTCTGTTTTAGTTAGTTATGGTTATGATGTTTAGTTTACTGAACATGTGTAACTAACCTCCTAATAGGGCTCGATTGAAGCCCTAATTATGCTTTCCTATATATATGATCATTAATTGCCTTTGCTAATAGCCATGTTATGATACTTTAATTGATTAATGCCTATGTTTATTTAAATTCCTCATATGTGTGTGTCTGATCAACGTATGCATGTGGTATGGATAAGTTAGTTAGATCAATTTGGATAACTGAGTCTTGGGTCTAACAATAGTAACATAAGATATCCATGCCGGATTCTTGGATTAATCAACATGGGAAACAGGGAGTGGACCAAGCCCTAGGTCCCATGTGGTTGTCGATTTCCACAGCCCTTATGCTCTCTTAAGGAACAACTCAATATACATCATGCTGAATCCCTTAAGAGAGAAAAGAGTTAGAGTATACACCATGCCTAACTCGTTGCTTAGGGAGATCAATAGCCTAAGAAGTGGACCAAGCCTTTATGGTTGGCAACCATTAGGTATTCATGATAGGGCTATAGCATTGGCACTTTACTTAATAGGAAAGTATGATTAGTGGTGGATATCAAAGCCCTATATTCTTATCATTATTAATTCACACTCAAACATCTATTTCTATTTTCTATATTGAGAAACTAATTCTAATTCGAAATTAACCAATCCCTGTGGAGATGATCTCACACTTGCACACTATGCTGCTACTGACCTTATGCACTTGCAAGTAAAACTGTACGATTATTTGCTTATTAATTTAGGTAGATAAATGCATAACAAGTTTGTGAGTTTGGAAAGAAGTCTCCAGACCTTAAATAGGAAATTAGGGTTTCGGGGCACCCTTAGAGCCCTATATATAGCCTTGTGAAACACAGAAAACACACTTTCTGGGATAGAGCTTGAAGTTGTAAGCCTTGGAGAGGAATTAACGACTCGTCTCCTCAGCCTCCTTTGGGTTTTATTTTTCTATTTTAGTTAGTTATGGTTATGATGTTTAGTTTACTGAACATGTGTAACTAACCTCCTAATAGGGCTCGATTGAAGCCCTAATTATGCTTTCCTATATATATGATCATTGATTACCTTTGCTAATAGCCATGTTATGATGCTTTAATTGATTAATGACTATGTTTATTTAAATTCCTCATATGTGTGTGTTTGATCAACATATGCATATGGTATGGATAAATTAGTTAGATTAATTTAGATGACCGAGTCGTAGGTCTAACAATAGTAACAAAAGATATCCATGTCGGATTCTTGGATTAATCAACATGGGAAACCGGTAGCAGACTAAGCCCTAGGTCCCATGTGGTTGTCGATTTCCATAGCCCTTATGCTCTCTTAAGGAACAACTCAGTACACATCATGCTGAATCCCTTAAGAGAGAAAAGAGTTAGAGTATACACCATGCCTAACTCGTTGCTTAGGGAGATCAATAGCTTAAGGAGCTGACCAAGCCTTTATGGTTGGCAACCATTAGGTATTCATGATAGGGCTATAGCATTGGCACTTTACTTAATAGGAAAGTATGATTAGTGGTGGATATCAAAGCCTTATGTTCTTATCATTATTAATTCACACTCAAACATCTATTTCTATTTTCTATATTGAGAAACTAATTCTAATTCGAAATTAACCAATCCCTGTGGAGATGATCTCGCACTTGCACACTATGCTACTATTGACCTTATGCACTTCTACGTAAAACTGTACGATTATTTGCTTATTAATTGAGGTAGATAAATGCACAACACTGTGGAGGAGGCTCTAGCCACCTTAAGAGCCTCAACCAGAGGATTCTTGAGGAGGTGTTGCTGTAATTGTAATAACTCCATTGATTTAGTGCAAATAGCTCGAAGAAGCTCACGAGGACGTAGGCATTTGTCAAACCTTGATAACAATTGCTTGTGTCCTTTCTTTGATTTGTCTGATTGCTGTTTATTACAAGTCATTCTAGACTTGGGTGTTTGGAAGATCACCACCTGGGATTCCGCAAGGTGATTTCCAACAGATCATTCCAATAAAAATTCTTTACCTCAGCCAAAAACTTACGCTTTTCTTGTGCACTCCATGTAGATAGAACTTGACAGAAAACCAAGTGGTTTACGATGTCGGCATACCATGGTATGTGACTAAAGACAGAAAATACGTTTTCATTCTGAAAGGCTTCCCGAATGGGCAAAATGTCAGCATCATTCTTAAATTCCAAGCAAGATAGATGGTCCACTACAACATTTTTTACCCTCTTCTTGTCTTTTTTTGGTCAAGTCAAATTCCTGCAAAAGCAAAATCCAACGTATCAAACGGGCCTTAGCATCCATTTTTGAGAAAAGAAATTTAAGGGCAGAGTGATCTGTGAATATAGTGATAGGTGAACTAATTAAGTAAGAGTGAAATTTATCCAATGCAAATACTACTGCTAGTAATTCTTTTTCGGTTGTGGTGTACATTATTTAAGAATGATTCAAGGTTCTACTAGCATAAGAAACAAGAAATGGTTTTCCCTCCCTTATTTGTCTTAAAACATCCCCTATAGCATAGTCACTAGCATCACACATAATCTTAAAAGGCAAGGTAAAATCCGGGGATTGCATAATAGGGGCGGTTGTAAGCTTAGAGATAAGTGTCCTAAATGCTTGCTCACATTTGGGGCTCCACTTAAACTCAGTATCCTTCATCAAAAGGCTACATAAGGGTCTAGAGATAGCACTAAAATTTTGAATAAACCTTTTATAAAACCAGCATGCCCTAAGAGAGACCTAACATCTTTAATATTCTTAAGAATGGGTAGTTTAGAGATTAATTTGATTTTCGATTTATCCACTTCTATCCCCTTTTCAGACACTATATGGCCTAAGACTATTCTAAAAGACACCATAAAATAGTACTTATCCTAATTAAGCACAAGCCCTTTCTCTTCACACCTACACAAAACATTTTTCAAATTAGATAAACATGAATCAAAAGAAGTTCCAAACACGGTTAAATCATCCATATACACTTCCACACATTTTTCAACTATGTCACTAAAAATACTAATCATGCATCTTTGAAAAGTAGCTGGTGCATTACACAAACCAAAGGGCATTCTACGGAAAGCAAAAGTACCAAAAGGACAAGTAAAGGTGGTCTTCTCTTGATCCTCTAAGGCAATTCCTATTTGGTAATATCCCGAATACCCATCTAAATAACAATAAAAAGGATGACTAGCCACCTGTTCTAAAATTTGATCTATGAATGGAAGGGGAAAATGGTCTTTCCGAGTAACCGAATTAAGTTTCCTATAATCAATGAACATATGCCACCTAGTCATTACCTTAGTTGGTACTAACACCTCTTCTTCATTTTCTAACACGGTTACACCGGCTTTCTTAGGAACTACTTGGGTTAGACTAACCCACTTACTATCAGATATTGGATATATAAATCCCGCATCCAACAGTTTTAAGACTTCTTTCTTAACTACCTCTTTCATAGTTGGATTTAACCTTCTTTTTGGGTCTCTACGAGGGTTAGCTCCTTCTTCTAGATAAATCCTATGGGAACAAATTAAGAGCCTAACACTTTTTATATCGACCATGGTCCAACCTAATGCAGATTTATGTTCACTTAACAAATTCAACAATTGATCACATTGCACATCACTAAGTTCAGAGGAAATAATAACCGGAAAGGTATCACCTGGGCCTAGAAAAACATGTTTGAGTGCTTTAGGCAGCGGAGCTAAATTAAGCATTGGTGTCTCCTTGGAAGAGGGTTTAGGTGCCTCCCTTTCTTTGGGCAACTCCTCAAAGCCTTGTTGCCATGATTTCTTAATAAATCCCTGCGACTTATCAAACACATCAACAACATTAACGGCATGGGGATAAATGGAAGAATCATCAAAATCAAAATTATTAAGAAGGAATTCCAAAGAGTTAGAATTATCTTTATTGTACACATCCTCTAAAATAAGCTCATCGATCATGTAAGGGTCGAAACACTCATCCTCTTCATGTGGCTGCCTTGAGATTCAAAAAACATTCACCTCTAGAGTCATATTTCCAAATGATAATTTCATTAGGCCATTCCTACAATTAATGAGGGCACTGGCAGTGGCAAGGAATGGTCTTCCAAGTATCAAAGGAATTTTTGACTCTGTATTCACAATAGAAATGGTACCTAACACCAAAAAGTCAACAGGATAATAGAATTTGTCAATTTTCTATAAAACATCTTCCGTAATACCTCTTGGTTTTCTTACCGATTGATCTGCTAGTTGAAGTACCATGAAAGTTAGTTTGATCTCACTTAGACTGAGTTGCAAGTAAATGGAGTAGGGCATGAGATTCACACTAGCCCCCAAAGCTAGCAATGCTTGGCCACAAGCTTTGTTTCCAATTTGGCAAGCCACCGTAAGACAGCCCAGATCTTTATACTTTGGCGGTGTCTTGCTATCAATTACCGCACTTACTTGTTCTGTTAAGAATGTCGTCTTCTTAACATTGTGCCTCCTCTTGAGTGTGCATAGATCCTTAATGACTTTAGCATAGTTGGGAACCTGTTTTATGATATGAAGAAGAGGAAGGTTAATTTTAACTTGCTGAAGTTGTTATAGAATCTCACCTTTTAATGTTGAATTCCTCTCCTTAGGTTTAAGGAGTGCTTGAGGGAAAGACACTGGTAAAGAATCACTATAGAAATCTTGTTCCTTGGGGGCTTCATCCTTGTTACTCACAGTGTTAGGAATCAAGTTTGATGGTAGAGTGGGTCCATCAATTTTCTTACCATTAGGAGTAATCATGGCATTAACCTCTTTAATATTTTGGTTGTCAGGATTGGAGGCTTGTGCCATATGTTTTCCCCTTGGATTAGGTTGTGGCTGCTAAGGAAAATGACCTTGCTCTTGAACCGTTAAGAAACTAGTCAGAAACTAGTCAACTTGGTGAGTTGGGTCTTTATCACCTTTTGTTCCTCTTTGATCCCTTATTGCTCCTCTAGCAACCACTGATTTATCTTGCCTTGCTCTTCTAAACTCTTGGCATGTACCTACATAAATTACTTAAAAACATCTTCCAAAGGTAAGGATTATTGTGGTGTAATAGATGAAGTTGCTTCCGGTTTCAATTGGGTACTAGAGTGGGCAGGAGGTTAGATACCGGATCTCCAACTAAAATTAGGGTGATTCTTCCAACCAGGATTATAGGTGTTAGAGTAGGGTGAGTATAGTTTCCTTAAGGGTATACCTAAAGCATTACACTCTCCCTTCATCTCAAAATAGATTGGACAATCCTTAGATACATGATCTACCCCATTACACATGAAACAAGGTTCGTGGGACTCTACCCTAGCAACTAGTTCGGGGGCTCTAACATCCTTGGTTTTTAAAACTTCAATTTTCTTAGTTAGGAGCTCTAAATGGACTTTAAGGCTATCCTCTTCCTGAAGTTGATAAATTCCAGTGGTTTGATTTCTCTTAGTACTTTCCATGGCATTCGATCCCGTCTAAGTATGGGCTTTTTCCGATAGGTCATCTAGAAAATCTATGACTTGGTCGGGATCTTTCTGAAGAAAATCTCCATTACACATCATTTCTATGAATTGCCTTTCCCTACTTAGAAGTCTATCATAGAAATAGCTAACTACCCACCAACTCTCATACCTGTGGTATGTGACAAGAATTTAAAAGGTCTTTGAAACGTTCCCAAACTTGATATAAGTTTTCACTCTCCTTTTGTGCAAAGTTTGAGATTTGTCTCTTGAGGTTATTGGTCTTATGGGTTGGGAAATGCTTTTGGAAGAAGGCTTGGGTCATCTCATCCCAACTACCGATAGACCTAGGCCTTTTCCTTAAGTGAAAAGGGAAAAAACCTAAGTTTGACGGTGTCTACCATATTAGCCCTACTTTGAAAGGTTGCTACTACTTCTTCAAATTCCCTAATATAGACATAGGGGCTTTCATTCTCAAACCCATGGAAGGTTAATAGCAATTGGATCATGCTCGGCTTAAACTCAAGTTGATGATCATTAGGGAGGAACATGATACAAGATGGTGTGGCCGTTCGGCTAGGGTGCAAGTAGTCCTTAAGTGTTCTATCAATATTTTCATTGTGATTGTCGGCCATGTTAACAGAATTCTTTGAATTCTTGTTTGGGTGTGCACTATGATTTGATCTAGGCGAGCTTTCACTATTGGACGCAGAAAGAGAAGGTAACTCTATTTCAGGTCTTTTAATGAATCTACCTCACGCATCTCTCAGTCTACACATACACCAAAGGAATTAGAGGGGAAACGAATAAAACAAAAAACAATTAGAAAATCAAAACAAAGAGCAAAGAACAATATTATCGTCTTGTCTCAAAATTGACAATCTTCCTTGTACTTAAGCGCGTTTCCCCGGCAACGGTGCCAAAATTTGATTACGCTTAAACTAACACACGATTATTGTGTATAGCTGAGGTGTCGATCCCACGAGGAAAGCAAACTACAAGAGAAAGTGTAAACCTTAACACCAAACGATGAAATTCAAATGAGTGAGTCTTTGTTTTATGAATGAAACTATACGAGAGAGTTGTGAAAATATGACGAAGGATTCAATGAAGAAATAACAAGGTTTCAAGAATCCTTCCTAAGTTCGTTGCCCGCTCTCGACTCAATTGTTTTATCTCAATTGCTAGTTTCACATCCCAAACAAGCAATTGGTAAATATTCAATCCAAGCACATAAGCACCCTAATGTAATTGCCACAAATTACTCTTTAATTTCAATTCAAACACCCATGACCTATCTTATAAATTATCAATAAACGAAAATATATTTTAATAATAATACCACAGTAATAGACAAACCTATAAGATAAATCTATCGAAATCAATCACATCTAACAACTTGACATAAGAAGAGCTTGACTAGACTTATATGGAGGAGAAAGATGCAATCACCAGATTAAGAGTAAAGCCTCTCTTTCTTACTTAATCAAAGAGTAAATCATAACAATGTTTAACAATCAATCTATACAACTGAATCAAGGATAGAAATAAGAACAACTACGCCTAAGAATTCATCCTATTGCCTTTCTTGGAGATTAGTTAGACATTAGGCTCATGCTTGATCACCTAAAATGGAGAAAAATATGGTAGCTCTCTTAATTCCAGCCTCATTTTCAGCAAAACCTAAGTGTTCTTTTAATACCCCAAAAGGTTCAAGGGTATTTTCGGGTCAAGAAATGTCATTAAAGCCCTAATAAGGTCGTGAAACAGAATCAGGGGAATCGAGTTCGTGCAGCGGCATGGAAGAGGGAAGCCGTGGCACGACTGTAAAAACCCTCCTGCGCCGCGACACAGACCTTGCCTCACCGCGGCGCCGCCCTTGGTTCATGTTTGTCAGTGGTGCTGGTGGCCGCGGTGCACACCTTGCCTCACCACAGCGCAAATGCCTAATACTAGCTTCTAACTCAAAAGCTAATAGTTCTGGAGGCCGTGGCTCAAACCTTGGCTCGCCGCGGCATGGAACCCTAAAAATGGGTTTCTCTTCATTTTGTCCTTCCAAAACCATTCCTTCACTCTGATGTGCATAAAATCTTTGTGCTTTAAGCAACATTAGCTTTTCAATCTCTTTTAAACCCAAAATACCTGAAAATGCATCGAAATAAATCAATATACTAAGAATGACACTTTAGAACTATTAAGGCATAAATGTGTAACTCAGCCCTAAATCAACCCTAAAATGCTAACAAATAAATACTATTAAGATGCATTTTATGACTACTATCATTACCCCTTATGAAGGATTCACCAATCACTTGATCGATTTGGTGATAATTCACATACTTCCAATCTTTAGGAAGACCATCTATTTGTTGACATGTTGAAAGTTGATCAAGTCTAGGTTCAACTTCCCCTTGAGATAATTGTGGTTGATTCTCCTTGGGGTCAACAATGGGAGTGGTGGCATCCGTTATTGGCATAAAAATCACATCGTCATCAAGAGTAACTCTTCTACCACAAGTAGGGTTAGATTCATCAAACACAATATAAATAGATTCGTCAACCACTAAAATTCTTTTGTTAAAGACTGTATAAGTTTTACTAGAACTTGAATAACCCAAGAAGATTCTTTCATCAGTCTTAAAATAAAATTTACCTAAGTTAACTTTATTGTTATTTAAGATTAAGCATTTGCAACCAAAAGCACGAAAATAAGAGATATTAAGCTTTCTACCTTTCTATAGTTTATATGAAGTTTTGTCAAGTATAGGCTTAACTAAAACTCTATTTAAAACTTAACATGAGGTCTTTACAGCTTCCACCCAAAATTATTTTGGCAAGCTATCTTTACAAATTAGTTCTAACAAGTTCTTCTAAAATTCTATTTTTCCTTTCAACAACACCATTTTGTTAGGGAGTTCTAGGAGTTGAAAAATTATGATTAAGACCATCATCATCACAATATTTTGAAAAGCATTGGTTTTTAAATTGTTTTCTATGATCATTTCTTACGCTTGAAATAATAATACCTTTTTCATTTTGAACTTTTATACAAAAGTTTACAAAACCTCTATAAGCTTCATCCTTATAAGTAATAAAAATAACAAATGCATATCTAAAATAGTCATCCTTAAGAGTATATTGATGACCATTTAGACTAACAGTGCTTATTGAACCAAACAAGTCTATATGCAAAAGCTCTAAAGGTCTAGTAGTTGAAATATCATTTTTTTTATTTAAAAGAAACTCTTGTTTATTTTTCCATTTCACAAGCTTCATAAACTTTTTCTTTTTCAAATTTGATTTTGGGAAAACCAATTAATAAATCTTTTCTAAAAAGAACTTTGATCAAATCCATGTTTACATGGCTAAGCCTTATATGCCATAACCATGAGTTTTCACTAAAAGCTTAAAAACATTTTTCAATTTCTGAAGGCAAAGTTTTTAGATCAACTAAATAAAAAATTTCATGTCTTTGGGCAACAAACTTGATCTTGTTACTTATAATGTCTATTATAAGATAATGAGAGGATTCAAAAATAAATTTATTGCTTTTATCACATAATTGACTATTCTTAGGCTTCCTAGCATTTTTCAAAGGAACATTATTAGCGTTACTAGGAGCCTTAGAGGTGGAGGGTTCATCCACACATGTTGTTTTCACAAATATAGTTGCATTTAATTTTTACTTATCCAATTGAGAATAACCCAAACCAAATTTTTCTCCACTCATTCTTTGACAATCTAGCACTTCATCTAGCTTTTCTTTTTCCACATACAAGTCTAGATATAGTGTTATTCAACCCAAGCACTTTCTTTTTCAAATTAGCATTTTCATTTTTCAAAGAATTTTGTGATGAGTTTTTAAACTCTATAGAAAGATTTTATTTTTGTGTTTTAGAGCTTCCATCTCTTTAGTAAAAGATGAAACTATCTTCTTGAGAGCAATATTTCTAGCATAATTTTTTTTTTAATTCATCATGCAATTCATTAATAGCATCAATCATTTCATCATCACTAATATCAATATCATTTATAGGGGAAGAATTAGTTACCTCATCTTAATCATCGATTACCATCAAGTAAAGGTTGGCAATCTTTTTATAATTAATCTCACTATCCAAGATGTCTTCATCATCATCACTCCAAGTGGTAGCCACTAAGGCTTTCTTCTTGAAGTTCTTGTATGGTTTCTTGGTTGAAGGATAATCCGCCTTGATGTGCTTAGGTTTCTTGCAACTAAAACACACGATAGGTTCTCTTTTGGTTCTGTTGTCCTTTGTATAAGGATTCATGCTTTTCTTCAAGAATTTGTGAAACCTCTTTGTGATGAAAGCCATCTCTCCATCTTCTTCACTACTTCATTTTCTTTTTCTTTTTCTTCTACTTGCTTTCTTGAGGTAGCTTTAAGGGCAATAACTTTCTTCCTCTTTTCATCCACAATAACTTTGACATTTACAACCTCTATCTCCTGAGTCTTACAAGAAGCGTTTCGACGTTGAGCTTGTCGATGTATTTGGCTTTCACAATGGATGTCTTCTTAGATTCTTAATTTGAAGGTGGAGATCTAAGAATCTTCCTTGTCAACTCAAACTCCTCAATATTCCTACCAAGAAGCTTTAAACCGTTAATAATATCAGTGAATCTAGAGTACATTTCAGAAATGGATTTGGTAGGGGACATCTTAAAAGCTTCATATTCCGACACTAGCATATAGATTTTTGATTTCTTTACTTCACTAGTGCATTCATATGTAACTTGAAGTTTGTCTCGTATTTCTTTAGCCGAATCACATGTTGAAATGTTTTTGTATTCATTAATGTCTAAAGCACAATGAAGAATAGTAGTAGCTTTACTATTTAAAGACATTATCCTACAATCATTATCATCAAATTCAGATTTAAGTTTAGGCAAAGTAGCTACTGTTTCACCAACCATGACTCTCTTTATGGGAATTCTAGGTCATTTTTTAATTATTCTCAACAAATTAAAATTTTAACCTTCAACAAATATTTTCATCCTGTTTTTTCAATAATTATAATTTGTTCCATTGAACAAAGGAGGCCTAGTATAAGAGTGATCTTTAGTATAACTATTATTAGTCATATGATCTACTAAAGGATTTTAATCCTATCAATGAGAACGGGGCTCTGATACCAATTGTAAACCAAGGTGCAACCCAAGGGGGTGAATTGAGTTTTAAAATTTTTTGCAATTAACAAAACAGTTTTAAGCACTTAATCAATCAAACAAGATTAACAATAAATATATTGCTGAAATTAAAAGAGTAAGAAAGAGAGATTGCAAACATGGTTTATAGTGGTTCCGTAATATTGGATTCTTTCAAACCCTACATCAACTCTCTTCAAGGAAACTTCTTGAAGTAATCCACTAAGCAAGCAACTTCACGAGTGTTGCTCAAACCGTTACAAAGATCTCTTCTATGGAAGTTAATACAAGTGTTTAACACCTAAACACTACTAGAGTTACACCAACTCTTTCCTCTTACAATGATTGTAATTTAAGAGTGTACAAATAGATAATAATTAATGCATTTACAAGATGAAAAATATTTCTTGTTCAAGAGCAAAACTTTAAGATTGGATCAAGAAGATTTTTGAAAGCATTGATGAGTTATAAATGAGATCAAGAATGAATTTATAATCCTTAGAATGTTAGGTTTGCTCATTTATATTAGGTATATATAGTCTTAACCCTTTATGTCTGTTACACACAAAGGGTGCAGTTTGAAGCATTAAATTCTTTGAACAACGCCTTAAAATTTAAAATATAGTCGTTATACTCGATCATTCAATCGACTGGATGCTTCTTCAGTCGACTGAGTCAAGGTATTTTTGTTTCAGGTATAATCAATGTATTAAGAGGCGCCTCAGGGCGAGGCGGACCAAAAACTCCCTAGGGCACCACCTTTTAGGTGTTTTGTTTCTGACACATGCGTTTTTACGCCCCGTACACCTAGACATATGCCCTATAAATATTTTTTTAAAGCTACAGTGCAAAACGGTGCCGTTTTATTTTTTAGAGTAAATCCCCTCTCCTATCAAAGCGATGTCGCATTGAGTAATGCTAGGGTTATTATATTAGTTCTCTTGTTCTTCTTAGTGAATTCACGATTACTAAATCCTAAAAATCAAAATCTAATTCCTAATACTCATTCTCTATCTGTCACATCTACTTCTCAAAAATCAAATCTTTTTTTTTCACTTAATCCTATTTGTAGTATCTTACACTTCCTATTCTCTAAGTCTTTCACGCATGAGCCACGACTCAAGGTTTGGATTTCTGCTTCAATTTCTTTAACAATGCACCAGACATTGAAAATTGATAAAGGTAAATCATTTTAGATTTTATGTATGATTCCTTGTGTATTATCTATTTATGTATTTATTATAAAGTAGTTAGTTAATTTACAACTAATTGCAAGTAGCAACTGTTTTCATATTTGTGGGTTCAACAACAAAAACAACTATTTAGTTTCTTAGTGTTGCCTATTTATTTTGAAAATTTTCACATTATCTCAACATCATATTATCTGCCTATTCAAAATTTGTTTTGATTCCTTTCAATTTTGAAATTTAATTTGAGCATGCACTACCTTAGATTTTCAGTTTCAAATACTACAGCTACATTGATTCTCAAATTATTAAAGTTATCTAGACAAAAAATGAATTTTACTCTAACCATATTATATTAGAACAGTTCTAACAAGGGGAACCTCTATTCTTTCCCTTATATTTTCTGAGTTTTAAATTAATTAGTGGGTCTTATGAAGCTTATTAATCGGATGAAGTTTGTGAAATATTTTGACAAATATTCATTCTTGGGTCTGAATTTGTTAAAGTTGGTTGATAATTAATTTTTTTTACATTTATTTAATTTTTTTAATAAAAAATAGCATTTTTATAGTTTAATTAATTAATTTAATATTAATTTATTTAAAACACCTCAACATTTCCAGAGGCTAATGCCCTAATGCCTTAGGAAAAAATATCTTGCCTAATGCCATTGCCTCTGAAAACTCTGAGTATAATAATTCAGTCAACTGAACAAACCATTCAATCGACTGAGTGTTAGGCAAGAAAGACTTGACCTTTACTCAGTCCACTGAGTGATTCATTAAGTTGAATGAATCAAAGGGCAGGACTTTCTATCCTCTATTCAGTCGACTGGATAAACTAGTCTGTCAATTGAATCCCTTAAAACAAAGTTTTTTCGTTTAAAAAAAATTATAGTAATTAAGTTCAAGTTCAAAAGTTTTTGTCAAAAACATTTTGTAAACATTGTGCCCCACAATTAAAGCTATATAATCGAGAGAGGATTTACAATAAGATTTACTATCTAGTAGCTTCTAATCTTGTTCTTTAGCCTCTTCTCTTGAGGTGCATGCATCCTTGAATAAAAACCTTTAATCTCTAAAACATTTAGATTTTTTTATTAGATCAACTAAAATTGGTTTTGTTATCATTAAAATCAAGTTAAGGGTCAATAAAAAGGCAGTCAGAAGAAAGAAATTGATTTTAAAGAAATTTTTTCACATGTAGTCAAGATGTTTTCTATCCGAGTTGTTCTTAGTTTGGCTACTCATATAAACTTGGAGATAAAACAATTTGATGAAAAACTACGTTCCTCTGTGGTGACCTAAAGAAAAAGATTTACATGGAGCAATCTGACGGGTTTAAAGTCAAAGATAAAGAACAACTAGTGTGCAGGTTAAAAAGGAGTTTGTATGGGCTCAAGTAGATACCCATGAAGTGGTATAAGAAATTTGATTCTTTCATAGAAAATCATGGTTATAGTTGAACTACTTCTGACCATTGTGTGTTTGCTAAGAAGTTTTCTCATGGTAGCTTTATTTTTCTCTTGCTTTATGTGGATGATGTGTTGATTGTTGGTTATGATATTAGCAAGATTGATGAATTAAAGAAGAACCTCAATAAATCCTTTGCCATAAAGAAATTGGGACTGGTAAAACTGTGGTTCTCTCAAGAAGGTTACATTGAGAAGATTATTGAGAGATTTCATATGAGCAATGCGAAACCTATTATTACTCCACTTGTAAGTCACTTCAAGTTTAGTACCAAGTAGTGCCCTACTAGTGAGAAAGAGAAAGAAAAAATGAAGAAATTTCCTTATGCTTCTGCAGTTGGAAGTTTGATGTATGCCATGGTTTGCACAAGGCCAAATATTGCTCATACAGTTGGTGTTGTCAGTCGGTTTCTCTCTAATCCAAGCAAAAAGCATTGGTTAGCTCTTAATGAATTCTTAGATACCTCATTGGTACTTCTAAGACGTGTCTGTGTTTTAGTAATGGTAAACATATGCTAAATAGTTTGGCAAATGCTGATATGGCTAGTGATATTAACACTTAAAAGTCTACTTTAGGGTACTTGAAGACTTTTATAGGGAGTCGTGTCGTGGCAGTCTAAACTTCAAAAATGTGTTGCTTTGTTTTCTACTGAGACTGAATATATTGCCTTGACTGAAGCTTGTAGAGAGTTACTATGGTTGAAAAAGTTCTTACAAGAATTGGGCATGATGCAAGAAACGTATGTATTCTATTATGATAGTCAGAGTGCTATTCATCTCAGCATTAATCCAACATTTCATTATCGGTCTAAGCATATTGACATGTGCTACCATTGTATTTGTGATGTTTTAGAGATGAAGTTATTACAACTTGAGAAAATCCATACCAATGATAATGGATTAGATATGATGACTAAAGCTTTCCCTTCACAGAAGCTTGAATTGTGCAAAAAGATTGGAGGTATGATTGTGCCCTACACATGAGTCGGAAGGGGGAGATTGTTCAGGTCGATCCTGTTTACGTAGGGCCACCACCAATTATTTCTATTGACATGGTCCTAAGGCCACTAGTATAAAAAGAGTGCAAAATTAACTTCCCCGGTACAAATACGAGTTTTGTAGCCGTCGAAACAGTTTTTGGGAGCAAATATTTTCTTGGGTTTTACTTATTGTTTTGATCCGATTTGAAGGCCAATTTTATCACAATTTGAGCTCAGATTTAGGGTGTTGATTCTAAGTGGTGAGAGCTTCAAGTTGACATATTCTGTTTATTAGCATGCTTCTGTTACAACTTGTTTCAGTGAGATCAGTTTAATTTTTGTCTAGTAGATGATTATTGAAATCTATCTTTAGGGTGACTATAAATTATTTATTGATCCTTTAGTTGATGTAGAGGAAATACTTTGTATTCTCATTATTTTACAGTAGAGACTTTGCCTAGACTAGGTTCTGTGGTTTTTTCATGTAAAAATCTGGTGTCTTGATTTTTGTGGTTTGATTATTTTTTTTCTTGTTATTATTTTGTATTTTTATTTTGCCTATTTTATTTGCACAAAGAAGAAAAATAGTTCTATGTTTCTTAACAAAAGAGAAGTGTTTTACCATGCTAACACTTTTATGTGATTTTTGCATAGTTTATTACTATTCAAAGTAAATTAATCCATATCACAATCTAAATGTTAAACCCTTATTTTATTATTATTATTCCGTTTACATAGAAATAAAATAAATTTTTTATATTAATTTCATTATCTTATTATACTCAAATAATTATTACATGAATTTTAAATATTATAATTTTTTTATAAATTTAAAGGAACTCTTCCAAAATTAGTGATAATCAAATTTAAAACTTTCAATTCAAATTAACTTGATTATTATTGTAAAAAAATGATTATATAATATTATTTATGTGAAAAACTATTGGTAGGTACCCCTTTTTCAAAGGCCATATGGCAAAACTCCATCCATCCTTCACAAGGGACAATCCATAAATCATCATCACACTCAAACACCATCTCCCCTGCTACTTCGTCTCCTACATGGCCCAAGCAAATTACATCTTGCAATTCCCACAGGCCCACTTCTTTCGAAGATAAAAGGCCTTGATTTCTATATGCCCATCCCTCTTAATAAAGGCTCAAACATATTCAAATGGGGTAAATTACTTTTTCTATCCCTAATTGGAAAAAAATGGAGAACAAAATAAAGTGAAGAAGAATTATAAAAGAAAAGAAAGAAAGAAAAAAAAAAACCAGTTTCTAGTTCACGTGATTGGAGAAGAAATGGGGAAGGAAGAGTAGACGGGGCTGTTTATGGGAAGAAATAAAAATAAAAAATAAAATTTATTTCTTAAACCCAATGCGCAACTTTCATAAGGGTATTTAAGAGATTAGTAAAAAAGTGTTGAGCTTTCCGGGTGTTGACAAAATAAAGAAGATTAATGTCAACATCTTTTGACATTTGACTCAAATTTTTCCGTTGAATTGAAATTTATAATAACAGCAATACAAGAGTAAATTTTTAATTAGAGGAAAACTTAAAAATTAAAAAGTAATTTAATATTTAAAAGTATTTGTGTGACGGTAGTTCTTAATGACCTATGTCACAAGCATTTGTGTGACGGTAGTTCTTAATGACCTATGTCACAAAACATTGATGAAATTTTTTGTGATTGACTTGAATTTAAATGGTTGGGTTTAAATCAATTGAAAACTTTATTAATAATTTAAAATTTTTTATTGATAATATTAATTTTTTAATCTCATGCTTATATTGACGTTATCAATAAAAAATTTCAAATTTATTAATGAAATTTTTAACTGGTTTAAACCATTGGGTTTAGACACGAACCAATCAAGAAATTTTGTTTGATATAAACTCAAGCCACAAAAATTACGAAAATTTAAAAAATTACTGTGTAAAACCGAACCTAAATGATGACATGTCAAATGAGAATACTATATGTAAAAGATAAGATAAGTTTTTATATGACTCAGTGTCATAAAAAATATGATACAAAATTCATTTTACTTTTAAATAAAATAAAATATTATTTTTTTTCTCTGTAATACAAAAATCAATCAAAACTAAAAGTAAACTTTATGTACATCTCTCGAGGGTAACTAACCGAGTTACCTCATACTAACAGGCACATATAGACCACGAGTATATAACTAGAAACCCCTATACCGATTTCTATATAAGACAGTATTGTCCATTCAAGTGCCTTGACTAGTAACCAACCATAACAACTACTAAAAAGGCAGCACAAAGTAACAACTTCTAAACAAAAAGGACCTCCACTGCTATGCACATAATCTTTTTAACAATGTTCCTACAAATGGATTATTTCAAACCCAAGTTCCTTTGAGAAGGGCACTAGTAGTCGTAGACGCAGTCTCGCCAAATGTTTTGACCAAATCAGAACAGGAGACATCTGCTTCCCCTTCTTCTGTCTTAAGCTCTAGTCCGAGCTCCTCCTCTATATCATCCGAGGCTGATATGAGCAAAAACTCGCACCCTTCATAGTTCAAAAAGTCCGGTGGATCAGCTGGGTGATTCCACAGTTGCCCAAACTGGCCTTGTAGGTGGGCCAGAAAAAGTGTCCTGGGCTTGTTTTTAAGTCCTCTGAACTGGGAAGTGCCATGTTGACCAGGATTCTTTATTTGTATCAGGAATGACCCTTCGCGTTCAACATTAAGGGACCCTTGGAGCTCCTTTTTCTCGCCTTCCGGTGGAAATTCAAGCTTATAGATCAAATGGGTGTGGTTTACTGCTCGGATTGTGCCCTAAAATGCGGTAAATGCCTTCTCCCAATACTCTTGCAGGGGAAGTATGTTGGTGTCCTCTGGTTGCAGTATCATATTCCTCTTTCAAATAAAATTAATTAGTTGCAACTATAACTTTGTATATATATGGTGGCAACAACGAAAAATTAATCAAGTCTATACTTCCTTTAAGGGCAGTTTTCACATCACATCTTCTATATTTGTGGTCACCATTTCTACAAAACCCCAATAAGGCCTAGATTTCTTCCTTGGATCTGGAAGGCTTTTCCGTCCCATCAAAACGAACCGCAACAACGGTTCCTTCTCAATAATCACTTCCTAGAATCAAAAAAGTTTCAAGTAACTAATTTTAGATAATCACAACTAAAGCAGATATTTCAAATATATGTATCTTGGTTGCCCTGGAGTGTCTAAAACAAACATGGATTGTTTATCACTAGTACCCACCTTACTTCACAACTTCCTTCAAATATGAACATTGTGATCACGAGCTTCTCTACTAATCAAATATGATGAGACAAAATCAACAAGATGGCATGCCTGTTGATTAAGGCCTTATTTGAGAATTGCTTTGAGACAATTAAAGGACCAAAACTTGTTTTTAGAATAAAGTCCTAGGTGATTTAAATTGTATTTAAGATACTCTCCCAACAACACCTAAAAATTTACTCTCAAATTAGCATTTTATATAACAAAATATGAAGTAATTCATAGCACTCACTCAGTCTTAAATGGAATACCGAATTTTACTATTCACCTCATTAAATTATTACTTTTTTTTAAGCATTAATTTTCAATAATTTTTTGAAAATAAAAATCCCAAAATATTAGTGTCAAAATTGTTTTGAAAGTCAAGCTGTAACATTCCATCTAAAACAAAAGTCCAAATGTACAATTTGAAAGTGCCTCTCACCTGGCTACCATGTCCACCAGTTTCATTCTTGGCAGGGCTACTTTGGCCTGAGCTTTTCCCCTTCTTGGTGCCCTCCTTGCCGGAATGGGGGTCTTGCTTTTCTTCAACCGTTCTCTCACCCGACTCTAACCTCAAGACGATGTACAGCCTTTGCACATCGTCCACACTGTGAGCTTCTTCTTTGTCAACTTTAGGCCTATAGAAGAAGAATATTTCACCTCTTTCCTGCAATTTTCCATAACATAAAGCATGCTCACTGCAATTAGTAATATTTTTTTTTTCCTAATAAACTTTTTTTTCCATGTTCAAACTCTCCAGTCCCCACCACCACCTTTGGTTATAGTTGATCTGTTTATGAACCAACCATATGAAATTAAAATTTTTGAATTGAAAGATCTCTTAATTGTCACCACCTTTGGTTATAGTACTCTATCAAACATTTGCACAAAAATCATGTTAAAAAAATAGAGGATTCACATGGAGTTTAAGAACATTGTACGTACTGATACAACCAATAATCCACCCTCCAGTAGCCTGATGACACGTGGACAATTTCCCTCCAATGACTGGATGACACATGGCCACACAAATAATCCACCCTCCAGTAGCCTGATGACACGTGGACAATATCCCTTCAATGATTGGACAACACGTGGACGAGCAATTGACAAAACCGCCGTCACTCACAGACTCCCCCATGCAGAAGTGTAAGCGGGATTGCAGGGATTGAACCATCCTTGAACACGCGACAAGACCCTTCACCGGAGGAGCGAGATCTCAGGGATCGCACCATCCTAGGCACGTGGCCAACTTGCCTCTGAAACACTATAAAAAGCCGAAGGTATGTGAATTCAAATCCATCTAAAAAAATTCAATCGTATCACTGAAATACTGATATCATAACTCTCTCTATTTTCTCAAAACTTTGTCATAACAAAGGCATTGGAGAGTCCTCGGAGGCACCACCCCGTTTTTTCTCTAGCGACTCTTTAGTTTACCCCTTGTTCTTTGTGCAGGCCATCGAACATTGAACCTCCACCTCAGCAGCAGATTTTCAGCATCAACAGATTGGCGCCGTCTGTGGAAGTACCAATCTCTTGCTAAACAGGAGAAGCGAAGAAACCTAAAGAACTCCTATGTTGCCATGCCACCTAGAAACACCACCAGAAACACCAGGAAGGGAGTCGTCGGAACCAGCACCACGCCTACACAAAACAGTGCTCGCAGCTAGTGGTCTGGCTCAAGATTCCCTACTATGTCCGAGCATAGGACCTCTAGCTACAACCTTCGAACTCTTCTGGG